>JACAXG010000008.1:9938497-10465600 GCA_018881555.1 Amblyornis subalaris | reverse complement strand
GAGAGCTTGTTTGGATTGAATTGTGCATGTGCACAAGGGAGAACCTGCTGGAATGATAAAAACCCAGCCTGTGTCCCCATGCTTGTGTTTGGCTGCACCGATAGAATAACAGTTCCTGGGKCAAGCTGGGGCAAAGTGACAGGTCTACCCTTTATTCTTGAAGTGAACTGAAAGTGAACTTATACACTGAATGTGTAAGTTGAAAGGAACAATAAAAACATCGGATTAGTAGTTGAAGATCAGCAAAACAGCCAGAAAAAGCCTCCGGGTCCCTGATACTCACGTGGAGYGGGTGTTCAGTATAAGACAAGAGCCATCTGCTTTTGATGGCAGCATTCCAGCTTGTGGCATGGGAGGTTCCCCATGGGTTCCATTTTGGAGGGATCCTCAGTCACAACATGGGATTCTTCTGTAGCCTGTGCTTGAAATAATTTGTCTTCCTGCAGCATGTGGCCACTGGTGCCCTAACAGGGTGCAGGACAGGCAAGGATCATCTGATAACACTTAACTCTCAAAAAGTGATACCTATTCTTACAAGGATTGTAAGAACATGYCTCCGGGAGAAGTCTGTCCCACGCTTTTCTGGGACAGACTTTCTTTTTCAGTTTATCTGGAGATATGCCTTTAAAGTTTGGGAGAGGGTACTACGGATTAGAAGTCCTTGCTAAAGAGCCAAACATGGAACAGATGGTTTAAAATGCTAGTGAAAGTATAATTGGTTAAAGAGTGAGTTAAATGCAAAGGAACCTGTGGCTAGTGGTAGGGCATAGAGCTCTATGTTCTCACCTCATCAGCAGACAAAAACGGTTATGGGGCTCCTACAAAGCTTTCAAGGTTCATTGTACATTTGGCTGTATGCTTTTTGCCATAAAGAGCTATATGTGTCGTGTTCCCCACGGCATTAACTTGTCTGGCAACGCAGYCCCGTCTGAACCAAGTATTTTTATAGTGGCACCACAAAAACCGTGTTGCAGCTTGCCATGAAGCCTTGAGTATCTCCTTTCCAGAGCAGAAATGTGGTGGGAAACTGCYGACACTCCTGGGCCTGTGGACTTTCCTCCTGCCCGTGCCACCTTTGGGAAGTTCTGCAGAGCRTGTGAGCAGAGCTCTGCATGCCCAGTTGCTTCCCATTGCTTTTACACTGGACTCATGCAGGATGGTAAACTGGTAACAGAGCTTGTCTTTGGGTGTGGCTTTGGGGGACTGATTGATGAGATGCTTGGGGGAACTCCTTTTGCACATCTTTTTGACGTGCTTTAATGTAAGTCCGATCCCAAAGGGTATTGCCCGGCAAACACCCATCCCAGTGAGTCTTTGGGGTTCTTTGTGTTTGAAGTTACTTTGACAATTCACCTCCCTTGCTTAGGTAATAGCTATAATACTCTCCCAGAACCTGGTTGAAGAATTTAAATTCAAAACCCAGGATGCTGTCATTTTGCTGATCTCTTTTTATGCAACTGTCAATCCAACTCATAGGCTGGTGCACATGCTATGTGCTCCTCCTGCACTGCTTACCATCACGTCCTTCTCCATCCTCAGTTCCCTTAACAGCTCTGTCCATATCTTTATACAAACCATACCCACACTTTCACCCTCGAGCTTCTAATGAAGAGAAGACACAGCACCTGTGTACCTGGGTCCAGCAGGGACCTGGAGGGCTTTTTTTTTTGACCTGGGAAAATTTAAATTCAGCAACGAGTGTTTCCTCTGCAAGAGAGGGTGAAATTACCACCTCTTAACTCCAAGGAAAAAGCTGCTTTCCCTGATTTCCTTACAGTGCTTTATGTGTTAGTGACTAACAGTGTCAGCCTTCCTTTCTGCCTTTGTCATTGCAATACTGAATGTTGTGCATATGGCAAGTGATGCAGGTACACCACCCATTGCTAAAATGGACCAGCACTTCCAGCAACAATAATTCATTTCAGCCTCTCACAGTTTTGCCAAATTGCAACTATTTRGGTTGAAATTTCCTAAACAGAGCGTGTCTGCTTTGTGCTGATTAATTTGTTTTAAATATCAGCAAAAATGTTTCAGCTGTTCTTTGACCAAGGCTAAGGAGATGTAATATTGGATGTTGTTCTTACTACTTGGGTTATAGTGGAGGTTTTTATCCCCTTTGTAAAAGAAATTCTACCACACTGTGTGTGTTGTACTCTAAGCTTGTCATTTCTTGGATGTGCTTTCTGGTGTCAGGCAGGGCTGTCCTGAGAGCCTCTATGAAACAAATGGTAAAATCACAGCCCATTTCGTTGCCTCCTGTTTCAGTCTGGCTCCTGGAAAACTTGCTTTCCCTACTCCTGTCCTCAATCCCACCACCCAAGCTGAGCAGCTTTCTGCTGTCTCCTCTCCCTCTCTCAGTTGAGTACACTGGGGGTTCACGTCTCCTTCCCCTCTGTGTGGCAGAGCTGATCCTTGCAAATCTATCCCAGGTGCTCACATGTACGTTTTTGCCTTCCCTGAAGCCAGCAAGTGGGCTGATTTTAGTGGATTGTATGAGTCTGGACATTCTGAACATTTCCCACTTGCTAAAACCCCTCTGCACCTTCTGCATCTGGAGAGGGTATGGACACCAATCCCCTGGGAAATGCTTGTGCTGTGTGAGTTTCCTCTGGTTTCTTCAGATTGGTGATTGATTTTACAGCCAATACTCTTGAGGGAAGGTGGGTGGAAGAGGGTTTTTTGGACAAGGAGAAAACCAGATACCTGAAGCTAGTTAAGGAAAGATTCCCCCMCACACACACTTAGTTAATATATTTACTTAATATCACTTAATATGATTTAAAGTTGGCAAGAAAGACTTGGTACAGGAGAACAGAAATATTCACATCTGTCACTGCAGCTAATGGGGGCTTTCTCCGAGCACAGTCCAGAAAGTCAGGTGCATTTGCTTTCATTGCTGTTGGATCTTTCACCAAAAGCATTTGGTTCCCCAGCAGGATTTCCTGCTCTGGCTTCCACAAGATTAATTGTTTCAAAAGCTGGAATGGATGGAAAGTTGTGACGGCTAAGGCCATATAGAGCTAGCACTACTTCTCCATGCAGGAAAAGCTGATATTTTCAGCAATGCCATGTGTTTCTGTACAGTCTAATATTTCATTCAGCTGTTACATATTTTTACTTTATTCAGTYATTATTTAGCACATTAAGGAAGAACATGAAGAGGTTTCATGCTGCTGTTGATTGATACCTTTTCCTTTATAGTCTTCTCATAGCAATTTTTTAAGTTTCATTGTCACACTCACAAACATCCACATGCAGTCACAGATCAGACTTCTTCGAACTCAGGGCAGGTGCTTGAGGCACTGCAATCAAAATGAGGAGATTTTGCTTTGTGTCATTCGCTGCTACTCTTAGCCATGGTCACAAAGAGTGCGATCTGGGATTAAATTTCTCTCTACAGTCCTGACTGATTGCAGAATACATTTGAGAGACTTCAGCTGAGAATGGTTTTCTTTTCTTGGCTTCTGCATTGTCTGGTGAAGATTTCATTGGAAAACTAGTTAAGTATATCTCTTCTTCAGCTAAAGCTGTAGCAACCCCATAGCTATAAATTCCTGTATAGTCAGACAGTAGCTCACGAGATCCATGGAGTCATGCCCACTTTGTCAAGCTCTGGACATCTTGAGAGGAGGCTCTGGAAAGTCAGCATTTGCCTGGACTGCATGCTTGGCTGGTTTAGCTCCATGAGCCTCTGCTGGGCTCTGCAGGAATAGTTTGGTTGGCTACAAACCAACTACCAGAGAAAATATAGCTAAGGGAGCAGAATAGGAGAGGGCAGCAGTGGTGGTTTAACCCAGCAGGCAGTTAAACACCCCACAGCTGCTCACACACACTCACAGACACACACACACACACACAGACACASACACACACACACACACACACGTGATTGTGGACAGAACTGGGAATAAGAAGTACAGGACAACAGTAAAGTCATATATACTGCACTGAAGTGTGGATGAGTGTTAACTGTCAGAATACCAGACCTTTATTAAATTTTTTCCCCAATTCCTAATCTTTTCCTTGCATGGAGCCAGACTTTATATTCTGGGCCAGCCCTGTTTCTAGATAATGTATAACCACGATTCCCTCTCCCTGATTATCTTACAGCTCAGTTTCAGCTGCTTTGCTGGGCAGCACGAAGCTTTTCCACATGGTCTGTGGACATCATTAAAAAGAGACACTAAGTCAGTGCTTCCAGCCCAGAGGGATTTGACCCCCCTTCAGCAGAGGGCTGAGGCTCAGGAGCAGCCCCTGTCTCTCCCCAGCTTTGGGGCGCAAACGGGAGCTCTGCCCAGGGAGCCTCAGCCCGCACGCTCCACGCAAGCCTGGATGAGAGCCATGTTGCAGCACAGTACAGATTCATAGCTCATTCAGAGCATGTCCTCCTCTGCCACCCCTGCAATTAGAGCAGCAGTTTTTTATTTTCTCACTAATTATTAGGTAGTCCTTATCTTGCTTTATTCAAACCAGGAGGCTGGGGGYGGCTGTAGTCCCCCGCCCTGCATTTTGGAGAACCCTCTGGAGGACTCCAGGACAGAATTGTTGGCCAGGGGCATCTCAGGGCATAAGCCACATAGAGGCTGACTGAAGCACTTTGTTCGAGCTCCTCCACTCCATTAGCTCCAGGATGCCAAATGGAAATAAAACAGAGTAAGCTTCAGTGCAGCTCTCATTGCTTCAGGTTTTGAACATCACAACATACGCCTGAGCTATTCTGTACTGAGTCCAGCTGGTGTTCTCTGAACATGCCCCCCCTGAAAGAGATAATAGTGTTTTGTTTAAATTAATTTCTGAAGTTTAAAAAAACATTTATATSTGCCTGGTTCACTGAACTGAACCTCTGCACAGTAGCATATTCAGTTTCTGCTGTAACCTGCTACTGCTCCTTTTAGCTGTAGCTGTAACCGCAGAAAAAGCAGCCAAAAAGAAACCACCAACACTCTACTTGCTTCATGTTTTTTTTCCAGTGACACTGGCTGCACTGTTCGTTGGAAAGAGGGTTTGGGCAAGGCATATGACTGTGCTTTCTTCCTCAGCTGAGAGAGGAATTGGAATTCTCTCTGACTTTGCTGAAATCAAACTATTGCTGAGAACATCTGCAGAAATGAAGTGGCTTTTTCTCTTCCCCTCTCACCGATGGCAAACTTCAGAGAAGGTCAGGCTCACGGGTGTTTCTGTGGATTATTTTCGTGACACTGAAAAGGGTAGAACCTGTCTCCTTGCAACCAGCTGGAAATACAACAACTTCTTCAAAAAGTACACGAGTTAGCCGCCATCAATATATGGACTTGGTAGCAGTCAGGCTGTTCTTTAACATTCTCRGCAGTACTAACACCACAAGCCAAGTGCTCTGAGAGGAAGCCTGGCCATGCCCCGAGCAGTGCAGAGCCCCAGTAACTCAGGCAAGCACGCTACCTGTGCTTGAATGCTGGTGCCTCCTCCAGGGTGGTCCAAAGTAGGGGCCAGGCTGCAACTAAGAGCATTTGGAAACTAAGACTGGGACTCACAAGCTTAAGTTCCCGGGAGCACATGATGCAGGAACTCATGAATCATCCCTCCATGGCCAACCTATGCAAGAAGAGGCTGAGGCTCTACCTGCAAAACTTTGATCTAAGTGGTTTGGGCTGCTGTCTGCAGGGCTACTTGGGCTGTTTCTCCTGAATTAATTGTGGTAGTAATAAAAGCTCCAGCTGCAAATCCAATGCCCTGTTCCCTTCTCTCTATGGACACTGGGATGAAGTCCTTGTTTGAAAGCTTTCTTTATGAAAGAGAGAAGCCAGCTGGCTTGGCTTTCTTTGCACTGGCTCAGAGGCTTGGAATGAGCTTTCTCCACTCCATACTAATCTGATTTGGTACCCCTCCAGGACTAAACTTCTTGCAAAAGACACCTCTGGATAGAGTTTCTGGTGGAGGCAGACACCGTGCCTCCTTGATATACCTCCTAGACATTATGGGTCGGTGCCTGTCTGATTTTAGCAGTGCTGGAATTTTCTAATGCAGATGTAATTCAATTAGGGCACCCAGAGCATTGGAGAAAAGCCTTTATTATTTTTAGTCTAAATAAAAATAGTATCTCAGGCTTCCTAGAATAGTGAAAACAGAATATCACGAATGAGAGCTGGACTAAGAATATTTATATGCCTTTTCAGCCAGGGTTTCCATGAAATAGAAGCTGTTTGAATTGGATTTGACCAGCCCTGTCATGTTCAGATATATGCAATTACTTCTCTATGCTTAAAATTGCAGTAACAAACCTGGGTTTGACTTTGTGGCAGTATGTTCAGGGTACAGCCTCACTAATGGTATTTAGATGATGATGATGATGATTATTTTAACTGCACCTCCTTCAGTAAACAAGAAACTCYGTTTTTAGTCACGAGGGAATGTTTCAGCAGTACTGAAGGGATATAGGAGTCTAAAAACTCACCTAGACATGGTCAGTGAGGACAGGTCCTAACTCACAGAGATTTCTTTGAAAATATCATTCCATACTTCTGTCTCTGCTCATTTTCCTCTTTCCCCAGGGCCAGGCTGCTTTGTTGTAGAAAGATTCAGCAATGTCAGTATTTCAGGATGGTGTGGTTGTGCTGTCAGGACATGGGGTGCTGAGGGGACAAGGGACAGACCTGCTCGAACTTCCCTGATGCGAGAGGGACAAGAACAAACGGGACCTCAGCCCCTGCCTATAACACAGGGTTTTAAGGAGAAAGAGAAGCTTCTCAGCATGTTCATTCTGTGGTTGAGGAGAATTCTACAGTACTGCTCTGACCACTGAAGGCAATTTATGTTGTTATTTACAGTGTGGGGCTTTTCCCCTTGCCTTTGGAACCATTTCAGATGGATGTGTGCATCACAGCAGCAACACGAAAGATGCAGGGAAGAGAGCTCTCTCCAGCATTGCCCTGCTGGGCTGGGAAGATGCTTCCCTTGCCCACAAGCATTGATCCCCAAAAAACACCCCCTCACTCCACTCTCAGGGACAAATTTGCCTCTGCTCAGACCTGGGGAGCTGGAGAATGAAACACCCCAGGTCACAATCTCGTGCTTGATGTTGCTATGCTAAGAAAGGGACTTTCCAGATGAGGTACTAAACCTAAGGTCTCTCTCGTTCTGTATCTTGGCTGTGGCTGGTTGGATGCAGAAGATCCCAAGACCAGATTATTTGGACCTGGCATTCTGGTCATGAACAGTCAATGTAAATAAATTGAAGTCCAGGAAACGGGACTTTTCAGAGACATTTCTGAGCAGTCTTTGCTACCTGCTCTGCTCCTAAGATACCAGGCTTGTCTGTGCTTTTGAGTCAAGCAAATAAAGCCCAKCTTAGGATAATCTGGTTTATACCTTTTGTGAAGGTATAAAAGCATGCTGTTAACAAATTTCTTTCTACCAAATGTATGTTTTAGACTTCCTGGATGTGGTCCCTTGGCTGGGATAAAAATGAATACAGTCTCTGAGCAAATGCTTAGAGCAGCCAAAGATCTGGCCTTTTCATTACAGGCTTCAGTCTAACAATCCTGGGTTGCAAATCCATCACAAAGGCACTGTGCCTGTGTGGGCAAGCACTGCCTCCTGCTTCCTTATCACCAGCTTCAGCCAGATGGTTTAAAGCACGCTGCTCAAATTGCCCTGAAATACGGAGAGATCTCCCTATGGCATCTCCAAGTCCCTGTTTCCCCATTTTGGGAATCTTTTGAATGCAAACTGTGCCTCCAAGGAGAGAATTTCTTGTTCCGACATGCTGGAACTGTGGTGGCAAGGTCAGCATGTGGTGCAGGTGTTGTGCCCATCCCACCTGGCTCTGCTGGGGAGGTCCAGTAGGGCCAGAATACAGACAGAGGCTTAACAGGGCTCCACGCACTGGATTCCCAAACACCCCAACAAGGTCATGGTGAATTACTGTGAGGTTTACGACTCCCCAGTAAAGCAGACTCCACAGTGTGTTCCCCCCAGATGTAGACAGGAGGAAAATGAAACACTTCTTTGAGGAAGACTGGCCATTACCTGTTTTTAATCCAAATTTAGGCAGTAGGGCAGCTCTTATAATCCCCCAGGAATTTCAATTCTGCTGTGTTGTACTGTGAGCTGATGCAGCAAGGCATAGGATACAGTCAGGCCCTTGAGAATCCATCCTGCCCTGAGGGATTTGGGTATATAACTACAGGAGCATTTGTATTTTTTTCCCCACAACAGGATTTGGTGTTATTTGTTGGGATTTGCAGTACAAGGTATGAATAAGACAGAAGATATTTTTATTAAATACTGAATATTCAGTAGACACTAATACTGAGAAACTTGCAAGAGAAGGTAATTTGGGTCCTGTGAAAAGTCTGCCAATGTACCTGCTCTGAGTTAGGTAATTGTGAGCCAGGCAAAATCCTAAGGGTCCTGTTCCAGGAGTTTTTACCCTTCCCTTCAGGCCCTCATGATACTGCAGATACAGTTCTTCCTTGGAGGAGGCAACAGCTTAAGGAACGAGAGGGAAAAATTCTGACCTCCAGAGGGAACTTGAAAAGCATGGGTTTTTCATTTGTGCTTGAAATGCTCTGACTCCTCTTTCCCAGCCACCACAGTCAGGCTGCAAGAACGAGCACTGAGCAGGAGAGTCCCCGCTCTGTGCAAAGCCTCACTCACAGGAAATCCGTGTGAMACAGCAGGGAAATTACTTCCCTCCGTCTCCTCCCTTGGAGTTRTGTTCCCTTGCAAGGCAGGAGAAGAGGTGAATTGAGCTGTCTGCTCTGCTCTGCCACACCATGGGCACGACCCAGGGGGGTTTTGCTGCAGAGATTTCCCAGCTCCCTTGGGCTAGGAGGTCCTCGGCTGGTTCCCACCTCAGCATCACCTTCTTCTCTTTGTACAACCCTGACTGCAGCTGGTACAGGGCTGGAGGGCAGAGCCAACCAGTTGCTTTGGGCAGCAGGGAGAAAAGCTGTGGCTTTCTGCTCCGAGTGTGCAAGAGACAGCAGAGCAGGAGGCAAACACCCAGCGTGCTCCTCGTGGGAGGCTTGACAGGGTTGCTGCTCTCGCTGTCAAAGGAACTGCACAACTCCCATCCTTGTGCCAAGGTCAATTGGCTTTCCAGTGTGTATCTGTGAATCACATCCCTTCCTCAGGCGAGCCTCTAAATCAGACATCAGCAGAAAACAAGCTCCCAGCTGGGAACAGTATATAAACTAATGAAATATAAATGCCWGGTACAAAAGACAATACAGTCCCTGGTTGCCACCACTGAATAAAAAGGTTGATGGGAGTTTCCATCCTACCAACARCATTTCTAGTAGATGCAGGCAGAGAGTTGTCCTCAGAGCCTGTAATTTGGTTTGCTCCCAGCACCACTGGTGCTTTTAAAAGAAAACAGCTGCKGCTTTTTGTTTTATTTTATTTTATTTTTAAATCGTGGCAGCAAGAAAGTTAAAGGAATGTTTCCTTGAAATATATTTTGACAGAGGCCAGCATGTCACAATGAGAAGAGACAACCCAGTTTTTAGTTTCTTGGTCTTTAGGAAAATTTCTCAGGAGATCAGGAGATAATTGCAAAAGGATCCCYGGGAAGACATTAGCTTTTTCTTTTTTTTTGGCAGTAAGAAGGTAACAGAAAGGTTGGCAAGCTATGGAATTAGCCAGGTTACAATACTGACTACTCCGAATCAGATGCTATGTGCACTATTTTAACCTTTAGCGCTTTTTTTTCTGATGAGGCACAYGAACCTGCTTCACTTTAGGCAATGTACATTGTCATACCCACCAAATCAGTGGGATTCTTCAGGGTGTGGAATGTCTTTGGGATCAGCTGCTGTTGATTCTTTTCCCTGTTCCCCTGARACCAAGTAGATTTCTCAAGGCATCAGTGCTAATTTGTATGAACAAGTGTCAAAATCTGGCCATAGATCTTAAAAGATCTGTCAAGCATCTTGTTATATTATATGTAAAAAATATTTCTCCAGAGGTACTTAATTTCTACATTTTATCCAACCTCTGTCTTTTATGCACTGACATTGCAAACATTTAATCCAGCACTCAACGGTGAAAAGTCCACCCCAGTATGATTTTCTGCTGCTGTGAACAAAGGCTGTTGTGTATCAGTGCAAAGTGACCAAAACCACAACTGTTTTTATGAAATAATATTTAAAAAGTCACATTCTGCGGGTGCAAAGGGCTACAGGAGATGATGGAAAATCAATGCACTGCTTGAGAAAGCAAGTATTCCGGCTCAGTGCTATCACCAGCACTGACCTTTCCTTCTAATACAAAAAAGTGACAGAACCTGGCACCCTGCTTATCTTTCAGGGCAAAATGTCATGGGTCCCGGTTTGACAAGGATGGTTCAAGCAAGGTGTTAGGAAAATTTTCTGAGCTGGAAGGGATTGCTTGGCAAGATCTTAGGTGTCCCTCTTGGAGAAACTTCCAGAACAAGCTCAAGCAGGGGATGGTCTGGGGTTTTGCAACGTCCCTCTCATCACGTGACATTTATGTAATAAAATTTAAAATAAAGCATTGAGTGTCAAGATACACTGGGGGCATGGAAATCCCAGAGGCAGGGTGATGTCTAATGCAGTTCTTGGGAAACAGAGAGGAGATTACCCATAGTCCTCTCATCATGGGAGCAGCMCCCCGAGCTGCTGGTCTCTGAGGAAAGCCTGTGGTGCATCAGTGTCATTCCCTGCACCCCTGCCCGAGCCTTTACTCTCCTGGTGACACCCGGGCAGCCGCAGCACAGTCAGCGCGCCGGGGCCGCCAGCAGATGGGAGTCTCGCCGGCAGGAGGCCAGGGAAAACTGCTGCTGCGGCTCTAGAGTTAAAGAGCTGGATGCAAACTCAAACTAGCCCCTAGAAAGCCTCTTTTTCACAGCGGCTGGACAACCAGGCCTTGGGGAGGAGTTCAACGGATTCCTCAGTTTCCAGCAGAAASTAGACGCTGTTTAATTTCTATTCAACACGGTCATCAGACCAAAGCTCGGGGTTAATCTCGCTCGGTGGCACCAAGGTCCTGGGAAAAAGCAAGGCATGTGGGAGAAACCTGCTGAGAAGACAGTAACGAGCACTACTAATGAGCAGGGAGGGAATCAAGCATGCACTGCATCAAAGGCACAGCATCGTTCTGCAGGCAAGCAGCACTTCCTCTTCACCTACAAGTCAGCCGCAGTTCAGACCTTGGCAGTAACAAATAATTCCCCTCTGCAGCATGTTATTAGTGCCTTTTGATCATTATTTTTCGTTATCAGCATTGCCTTTACAGTCATAAATAGCCCCAGCCACGGTGGGAGGCACCGTGCAGACAGGGAGCAGGGTGGCCCTTCCACGAGGAGTTCGCAGCCTGTCAGGGAAGGAGCCACTGCCATTCTGTAGCAAATACTCATTTCTCAGTTCTTCCAATYAACCTGGCAAAGCAGCAGATTAAGACAGCCGGGATCAGTGCTTGCCCCACTCACTTTGCATGTGCTGCTGAGCAGTTGTATTTTCGTGTGCGCTTTGTGCATCTGTTGTTCTCCAGCCACCAGTGGTGCCTGGGGAGGAAGAGAGGGGCTTCTCCAATGCAGACTGAATCTGATGATTCTGTTGGGAATAGACTTGGGATAATAATCTGAGACTCTGACAGCTTAATCTTCTGCCCTTCTACACATCTGGGGTGACCTTTCTTCTCAAGTGAGCACCGGCCACTGTTGTCTGCCTTAACGGGCTGGGGTTGCTCTTTTCTGTATGCTGGGGCTGCCAGGGAAGGGGGATGGTACAAGAGAGCAGCCGGTGTGACCAGAGAGGTCTGTCAGACATAGGAAYAGGCAACAGCAAAGGCCTCACCTCCCAGCAGCTGCTGCCATTGCCCAGTCAGCTCTTACCATTACGTACCTCTTCCCCCTTGAAAATGTGGTTGTCCTTCTAAAAGGGGTTTGTCCTTCTAGAGGGGACTTGTCCTTCTATAAAGGGCACATTTGCAGCTGAGCCCACATAAGAATCCTATGAAATCCTCATGATGTGCTTCCCCTTTTAGCCCCGTGGATCGGAACAGCACGTTCATTTCAGGCTGCTGGAAGACCAGCCTCACGTATGGGATGTGCTCATAGATGGCCCTGGCCCTGCCCCCCGGGGAKGAAGTACAGACAGCAGGACTCAACAGGTCAGTGCCTGAGTTTCAACTGGGATGTTTCACTGTATGTTCTTCAAAGGGAATTTCCAACTACGGGTGAAGTTTGGTCATTTCTACTGTTCTTATTTCTCCTGCTGAACCCAGGGAAGTTGGGCTAAAGGGATGATTATTTTCCTTAGCTCCTCTGAGAGCCTTGGGCTAGATTTCCTGGTGTTTCAGTCCTGGGAGATGCAAATAATGAAAAATTCACGAACAATCTGGAGTATACCTTCCAGCTCCTGGAAAGCTGGAAGGGGGTTCCCACTGCATAGGCTGGATGTGCCTTCAGTCTCTGAACTCTCTATCCTCAAGGACAGCAGCACCAGACATCTCTTTTGCTGCCCCTGAGGTCTCTCAGCCCATCTTTGCATGTGAGGCAGACCCCAAGTCTTTGCACACTTGCCAAGGGGCCAGAATTACTGCACCACTTGCAACAGAGAGCAGTCTGCATCTGCAGAGCCATTGCCAGCCAGCAGCTCTCCCCTGGCACTATCTCTGGCTCACCAGTGGCTGGGGTGACAGTCCCTCCCTGCACGTATCAAGCAGGCACAGGGCTCTGATGCTGAGATTATCTTTCCAGCTGGTCACTGCACACACTGGTGTGCCCYTGCAAGGAGCTCTCATTTGAGGTCTCATTTCTACTGCCCCTCTCTAGGCCATCCAACAGGGACTTTAAAGAGCTGTGTAACTCCATGGTCGTAGCCCACCGTGGCCTGCCAGATGCTGCACGTATTCTTATTTCATTCCAGCTTTCTTCACTACAATGAAATTCTCCTCCTGGTTTACTCTGCCCTAAATGAGGGCAGAATGAAGGCCAGCACGTGCACACACCCAGGCTTTCTTTGTCATTTCCAGTGACTCCTCCTCGAGCTGTCCTCTTTTTCTTAAAACTGATAGTTTTCCGGCTGAAGAGAAGCAGTGAATGAGTGTTGTCAGTGGGAATCCAGCTCTCGGCCTGGCTAATTTGGCAGGTGGCCTTTGAGTAGATCTCGAGTGGTTCACAGAGCTGGGTGAAGAGCATTGCTACTATTTCAAAACTGGGGCACCAGAAGCTCAGGGCTGGTTCTGCCTGTGATTACAGAGCCTGGGRGATAGAGGATGCAGTAAGAGAACTTTGTGCTCTCGCTTTCCAAAAACATGCCGAGAGTAGTAGAAAATTATGTGCTCCTTCTATAGAAATTTATTGCTTGAGGTAGAATTAGTCAGAAGAGTTACTGCTTTCAGTACAAGTCTGCAGTGCTGGGGGCAGCCAAAAGAATATTAAAAAGAGAAGAGGTGTATTTTAAGGCCACGTGTATTTTAGGGCCACGAAACTTTGTGATGCTTACGAAGTACTGCCCGCGCTGAGGAAAGTCATCAGGAAACTCCCGATCCTGCCAGCGCACCAGCGACTCTCCCTTCCCCTCGGGGAGCTGTGCAGCCGTGCCGGGAGCGGGGCAGGGAAGTGCGCGCTGCCGAGCGCCGGCGGGGACGCGGCACCGGCCGAGCGAAGCCCCCCGGCCCCGCGGCGGGGCTGGCCGGGCCGAACGCCGCCGGCGCCGCGGGGCTCTCGGGGGCCGCGTTCCCGCAGCCGCCCCGTGTCACTTCCTGCCGGCGGAGCGGGGCCGGGCGGGCCGGGCGGGGCGGGGCGGGGCGGGGCGGGAGCGACCCCGGCGGGGCTCGGCGGGCCCTGCCGCGGGCGCTGCGCCGCCAGCCGCGGCCCACGATGCGGCGGAGCCGGGCGCCGCGGCTGGCGCTGGCCGCCGGCCTCGGCTCGGTCCTGCTGCTCCTCTTCTACTTCCAGAGCAGCCTCAGCCCAGGTGGGTCCGCGGGCGCCGCGCTCTCGGGGGGTCCCCCGGCGGGAGCGGTGGCGGGCGGGGCGGGGAGCGGGGCTCGGCGGGCAGCCCCCKGCTCCTGGAGCCCCTCGCGGGTCGGCCGGTCCCCGGCGAGCCGGAGTTGGGTCCGGGGCGAGCTCGCCGGAGCTGCACATCCCCGGGCTGCGCCCGTTGAGCTTGGGCGCTGCGCTCGGCTGCGGTGCGAGCGGCGCTGCCGTCCCGGCGCTGCCGCTCGGAGGTGAGACCGCGTCTCCTCTCTAGAGCCACCTTCCTCCGGTGACTGTCCCGTCCCGTGTCCCTGCGGGGCGGGAAACTCTGCTCGGCTTCGTGCCATCGTGGAATTGTGCTCGGCTTCGGGCAGCCCTCCCGAGGCTGCGCCGGGTCGGGACGGGAAAGGGGAGCTGCTCTGTCCCGCAAGTGCCACCTACGCCCGCGGTCACTGAGATTGCGGGGAATCTGTGTGAATGGCTCAAGGGACTTGTCCAGTGTGTGCTCTTGGAAATTTCTTCCGCTTTGGGAAACAATTCAGAACTAAAATATAAACAGTTTTGTATTGGGGGCATAATTTATGACCTTGCCCGCTTTCTGCTCTTTTGGGGAAATTAGTTCCTCTTTCCTAAGAAACGTTATTGGGTAATTCCTGCCGTTTTAACAATGTACTAATGTTTTCTGAGTACAGCAGCAATCCATCAATGGGGCCTTTAGAGTTACATCTTAAAATTCAGAAGACCGACTTGACTGAAACGTTAATGGAATTTTATCAGTGCGGACTAAATGAAACGTAATTTTGCTTTTATAGGGGCTGCTCCATCACTTTAATGTGTTTTTTTCCTAAAAATAAAAAAGRCATAACTTGTTGGCTGAGTAAGATTGAAAAGGAGTAGGGTTTCAGCAAGCTTTGTTATTCCTAGATGAGCATGTGAAGTTTGTCAAGTGAATTCAGAAATCCCAGAAGACTGCAATCAGCATCATAGTCCTTAGTAACTTTTTTTTTAAAGAAATGATTTATGTGTCTKATTTTAGTATTGGCACTGCTCAGTAAAAAGTGCAGCACTGGATCAGCTTTAATCTCCAGGGGTGCTAATGGCGAGACGATTGTGTTTTACACTGGATACGCTTTCTAGCATCTGACTGGAAAATGTGTCTCTTTTCGGGACTCTGGTTTTCAAAAAAGAGACTTCTGCATGTCTGAGTCAGCAGAACTTTCTGTGCTTAGTTGACTTTAATTCCTTACCTGATCTCCACACGGTTCCACACTGAGTTCYCGTGAGGTCAGAGCAATCCAGGTGATGGTGATGGCATCTCACGAGGGCTTTGAGGGTATTTGGGTCTGGAATGCTCCCTTGAGAAGTGCTGGCCAGCTGAGGCTTTGGGAAACACAACACCCTGCAAATCTGTTCTTTCACATGGGGCAAGTGTGATTTTTGAAAGTTCCCAKAGATGGTGATAGATCTGAGGTTGGGATCCCCAGCTAGTGAAACCAAGTAATGTTTGTCGCTCAGTGGGAGCCTATTTGTGAGGGTGGTGAACGCCCTCTGCAGATTTGCCCCTTTAGGTTCACGAAAGAGGTGAGTTAAAGCACTATTCAAGTTCTCTAACATCTGCTTATTTTCTAGCCACATAGTTGTCTCCCTGAGTCCAGCCTTCCTTTTTGTGCTATTTCTTTCCTGTATAATTTTTCAGTTTACAGTTTTTCCTTTCCTTTTCAGTTCAGTGAAAAACTCAACACTAGCAGAGGAAAGGTCATTATGATATACAGAAAAGAAGCAAGCTAAAGATTGCTTCATTTTTTTATCCCAGAGGAAAACAAACTGTGGCCAATTACTTGAGTTTTGGAAGTTACAAGTTACAATAATAGGTAAACAATTTGCAAACAAAAATGTCATCTTTAAAGTGATGGCTGCCTTGAGGTTATTTGGAGTTCCAGTTGTCTGGTGTCATTTGGTTTCTATATAATAATGAAGAAAAATGCCAGAAAAAAAGCCAGCAATGCTGTGAGTTTCCCCCAGGAACAGTTGGATCCTTTCTCCATCGTTAGCAGGATTGAGCAGGTTGCCTTTCCTGGGCCACCCACAGTCCATTACATGGAACACGCTGAATTAATCCTTGCTAACAGCACACAGAGACYGAACCTTCCTGTGACCAGGACAAGGAATAGAACATGGGAAGAAAGATGATATAACCAGAAACCTTTAAGCTTGAGAGCGCTGAGGGCTCGCTCAGCTCGGGGAGCAGGAATCAGCTGCTCTGTTTGCATTGCCCACTTACAACTCCATCCGGACAGTTGTGCGCCAGAGTGGTTTGCGCTGAGCTCCGTGGCTGTGCTGAACTAAGGCTGTCTTGTTCTGCCTCAGGAACACCCACGCACCAGCCCGTGCTGAAATAACTCTGCTCCTCAATGCCGCTGAGTTGGTTATTTTGGTGGTGGGCCGAATTTGTTTGTGCTGAAGTCAGTGGCAGAATTCCCCGTTGTGCCTCCTGGAGGCAGGAATGGGCTCGCTGTGTTTGCCAGCTTGCCAACCTCGCTGGCGCTCGGAGGGGTGGGACAAGTCGCGGTGCTCCACGGGGAGGTGGGCTTGTGTGCTTGAGTGTGCCCTGACTTCGTGGCCCTGGTTGTTCTTTTTTGCCTTTCTTTCCTGCTGGCTGTGCCAGTGAGCAGACACAGGGGCTGTAGTCCCAGCTCTCCCCTGGCCCTGGGGTGCAGTTGCACCCATGGACTGTCCCCTGCTTGCTTCACGTCGGTGGTGACCCCTCTGTCCTGTTGACCATCAGCTGTCTGGCTCCAGGCTCACAGACACGTGGCCAAAGGCAGGATGGGTACGTTGCAGGAAGGTGTTGGAGTGGTGCTGAGCACACTGGCTGCTGGACCTTCTGAATGCTGCCTCAGTGGGTAGTTCCAGGGTTTACCTGGAGCAGTCACCTTTCAGCTCCTCCAGCCCTCCTGCACCTGGGCGGGTGGCRTGGGCAGGTACAGTCAGCTCCTGGGCAAACCTCGTGCCATCTCAGCTGGCTTCAGGGAGTGACCATGGCCATCAGGAGGCCGTGGCTGTACTGGTGTCACCCCACAGCCATCCAGGAGATCCTGTCTGGCCTCGGCATGCGCGTCATCCCTCTTCTGAGTTGATGTTCCTCTGCTGTTCCCCACAGGAATAGCACACCATTAGCTGTGCTGACTTGTGCACACTGTACATTTTCTGCATAGAGGTGAGAATAAGCAGCAGGACTCCCAGGCTGGTATTTCATCTCACTCTGCTGGCAGCACATCTAGGCTGGCACAGCAGGAGATACTGGAGGCTGCCAGTCCTTGTCTACATCAGAACCTTGGTCACTGCTGATCTCAGGGGAGCCACACTGATTTTAGCAACAGTGGGGGAGCTGGGATGACTCTGCTGGTACAGATATGGGATAGAGGGAAGGGGGAACATCTGAAGGAGGTAGAGRGAGGTGAGTGGCAGGTGCTAAGGCCCTGTGTTCATCTGGTTTGAGGTTCCTGAAGATCAGTGCTGTAGGACCACCCCAGCAGTAGGTCTTTGGGGAAACTGAGTAGGCAAATTGTACTGACATTGGAGCTGGCAGGTTTCTCCAATARGAAAGAAGGAAAGGCGTTCAATCTCAAAGTGCTCCTTTATTTCTGCTCTGGTTCTGTTCATCTGCAGGATCCAGCTGCTGTTTCTTAGGTGTTTTTAGCAGCACTTGCTTAACCCTGGCTTCTGCACTCCCCAGCGTTGTTTCACAACCTGCTGTCAGCACGAGCTGTTGGACCTCGTGGGGCTTTGCAGGTGAGACGTACTCAGCCTTTGGCCTGACTCTCACAGCAAGGGATACCAGAAGTGCCAAGGGTGTGATATGCCTCCAGAAAGGTTTCCAGGTGAGAAAGCAGCAAGATCCCTCTCTCCGTCCTTATCTGCTCCTGCATCAACCAGTTGGATCTTCTCTGGACACTGATAGAGCAAGGTGTTCTCCAGCCACACCTGGAGTGGAGGTACCACTTCACCAGCCTGAGAGAGAAGGGTTGGGGTGTTACAGGAAGATGACCAGCAGTGCCAGAACCCGCACCAACACATGTAGCAGATACCAAAGGCASGAAACCACCTTATCATTTTTGTGTGTTTCTTAGCCCTCTGATGTGCCATGGTGGATATGGAAGACACTGCTGCCASCACCCTGTGCTGATTTTCACGTGGTTTCAGTTGCCCAGTCCAACACCCCTCGGCACCATCATATCCTGGAGAAGCTTGTGCTTTTCAAGCTCCAAATCTCATCTTTCAAATTTTTTGACCTGTGCATCCAAGTCTGGTTGCTCTTGTGAAATCTCAGTCAACTCCATCTCTGTGCCTAAAGATTGGTCTCTTCAGGGGGATACAAATTATTGTAGAGATTATAGACTGATAGAGATTATAGAGTTGAAAAGTGATTTGACTGAAGTCCTGCAGAGCCCTAGTCCCTGAACCTACAAGTGGACCTAGACCTGGCCTGAATGGAGATAAATACACACTGAAATATTAGCAGACCTTTGCAAACCAGGGATTTATTTTTCAGAACAGGAAAGAGCCTATTTTAGGCCTCAGTTCCTCCCCATTGTTTAAAGGTATTTTGAGGCTGAAATTCAGATGCTGCCTTGGGACGTGCACGCGGTTCGGCCAGCAAACGCTCTGAGCCTGTGTCGTGCCTGCAGCTGGCTGACACATGTCCTCAGCCTTCCAGATAAGGAGGGCTAGGCTGCCTTCACCCTGGCTAAGKCTGCAAGTACAGGAAGGGATGACAAATCTAAGACACGCTCAGATGGCATTAATTTTTCTTTTTTCTTTGTGTTTGTCGTGGGGCAGTTTTGCCCAGCTCAGATTCTCAGTCACGGTGCTGTGATGCCCAGGATGCAGCTGCTGCCCTTTGAGGAGTCAATGCTTGAGGTATAGCAGTGTTTGTCAGCCAAGGTGTTGGCAAACACGGGCTAGAATCCCTCAGATCTGCTGTGTTTGAAGAAGACCTGAAACGTTCCACCTGTGACCTGTCGTGGTAGAAAATCTGCCCGGTCTGGTGCTGAGAGCAGGACAGTAATGAAGCCCATCTGCTCCCGAGGGCCAGGCTTTTCATGAGGAATGCTTTCTCTAGTCCTCCTTGGCTCTRTACAGTTTCCTGAGAATCTCTGATACGTGCGAGAGGTTTTGGAGGGGARAGGAATGGGCTTAGCACGCCTGGAGTTAACTCTGTGCCTGCAGGAGAGACTCATGTCCCGGTGGCTCTGCCAGCTGGATCCAGCCTCTGCCAGTCCCGCATCCCTCGGGTGTCTCAGCCTGGCTGTTTGTCTCTGGCAGGACGTTGCACCTGCGTTTTGTCCCCACTCACTAAACTCCAATATCCTGCAATAAGAACTCCACAAAAACATCAGCGGTAGCCTGTGTTGGTGCAGGTCAGTGAGGTCCGAGGCTGGGAGGCGAGTGCTTGTGCAGTGGCCAGGGTGCTCCTGGGAGCGCTGGGGTTTGTTAYGTGCTCGGTTTTCTTCCTTGGTCCTTGCTTCCCGCCAGCATCTGAATGGAGGGCATGACAAACCCTCCATCTTAATTCCAGTGCAAACACAGCTGTCTGTCCCAGGATTCGGTATCAGAAGCCAAGAAACTACAAAGGCATTAGGTACTTAACTCCCAGTACTCCCTCTCGGAGCTGAGTACCCAAAGAAGAGCTTAACTCCCCAAATACTTCTGAGGGGCCAAGGGGGGATGTTTCACATTGAGGCTTTGAGGCGCAGCTGGGCAAAAGCCCAAGACTTTGTTTGTTCAAAAGCAGTTAAGGACTGTTATCAGTGTGAGAAGGGGGAAACATCTCACTGAGTAGCTCTGGTGGCCTGAAAGGCCTGGATTTAACACTGCTGTGCCTTGGTCCTGCCTGCACAGCACAGCTTGCACTGATGCTGAAAACAGGGAAAAATGGACCTACCCTAGGAGCTGAGGGTACTTCTTTCCCCCAGTAATTATTCATGGATGGAGGGGAGTGACTGGTGTCAGTGGAGGGTTGAACCCCGTATTCCCAGCCTCTGCTGTCCAGTTCAGACCTGTCTGCTCTCTCCCATACATGTACCTGTACCTGCAGAACTTGCAGTGCTGTAAACTGGACACTCTGTCTCCTGTCTGGATYTGCAGGTGTGGGACAGGTCTGTATTCAACCATAAGCTCTCTGCAATTTCCCCACTGATTCACATAGATCTTTTAATTTTTCCCTTCTTCAAATGCAACTCCCCCCTTGGCAGTAAAATCCTCCCAGCAGGGCTGGATGGTGGGAGATATTGCTAAGTGCACCCTACATATGCTGCTGCCCTTTGAGGTTGTCCCCTATCCCTGATGATCGTTTCCAGATACTGGGATCCTTGCTTCATGGCTGGCTGTTGTGGTTTATTCCAGCTATGYCAGTTTTTGCTGTTGCAGGTTTGTACCCCATGTCATTCTAGTAAATTACGCGTTAAAGTCAGTTGTAGAGCTCTGATAAATAGGAGTTAATCCCCAAATGTCTCTTCTTGCTCTGTTCTCCATTTCCCAACYGCCTGTGGCTTCCACTGGGAAGCCAAAATCTCGGTCTAAGTCAAARCCCTGCATGGGCAAAGATGGGAAGAAAGAGTTTCTCTGTATCCCCAGGAGCTGGGTGGCCACTGCTTGGATAAACTCTTCCTGCACGTCCTTCACAGGAGATCACCCAGCGCTGGAGATAGCACTGAGCCATGGGGCTTGCTTTGTTTCTCTTATAGCTCTAATGAGCCAGGAGCGGAGATGCTGCTTCGTTCATTGTGCTGGAAGGAGAGCGTGATGCTCTGGGGGACACACAGCGTGCAGGGGAGCAGGGAAGGGAAGGGCAGCCAGAGGACACAGTGTGAGAAATGGCTCTGTGCAGCTTGGATCCTGTTCCCAGCATTGCCACTGCAAGGCTCATGCTGTCAGGGGACGCGGTGTGCTGGCTGGTCAGCAGATGGGGGCTGCAGCAGCTCCAGCCAGGCACTGGGACCTCTACAGACTTTGCAGGAGGCAGCACGGTTGGTTCCAGCAGCCACTGGTGCCGGTTCCCCTCTGCATGGAGCTGAGCAAGGCCAGGACTCCCGGTGGCCAGAGGAACCTGCAGTGACCGACACCTTGAACTGTCACCCCACCACTTGACAGCCCACAAATCTCTGCTCCCCTCTTGCTGGGCTGACTCTGTCAGAGCACGGCAGTGCCCTGAGTGTGCTGTCAGTCCAGACAGGACAGCGATTGCAAAAAGCAAACACACGCACCCTGCCCCGTGCACACACGCTCCCCTGCCATTGGCACATTGGTCTCAGCAGCAGCCCGATGCGTCGCTGTGACTCGCCCTGGGCAGCTGCCTAAGCCATGGACTTTCAGTCTGAAAAGCTGGGGAAGGGCTGTGGGAGAGCAGCACGTGGGATCTGGGCCATGCCATGCCATTGGAGCTCCATCGTGGACCTGGTGCTGTCCTGCCRACCTGCCAGCCTGGCAGGACCTGTGGACGTGGGGACATCTTTATGCTGGCTGATGGTGGACAGGGGGAGGGGAAGCTGAGCTCTTTCCCAGCACTTCTTTTGAATGCTATTGAGCAGGTTTCGTTTTTAACCAGACCCTTTGCAGCAGCCCTTATGGGGATGTCTGGGGTCTGTACGCTGTCTAAAAGTCCCTGCCTTGTAACCCTTTCCAGCTTCCACCTTTTGAAGGCTCAGAGGCAAAGATCTGCCTGAATCTTGTTTCTGGATCTGGTGATCCTTGCCTCAGATATCCTAGCACAAATCCATTCCCTTCAGCTTGGTGGGGTGGCACTGAACGTGTTTAACTTCAGGGCACGGAGGTGTCCAGCCTTGAAMCAGCCTGTGGGGAATTCCTGCAGCCTGTTGGAGGAGCAGACTGGCTGCCCTGCCTGCTCCTGTTTTCCCTATAGTGCCCCTGAGCTCTTAATATCTGGATGAGCTTTGACTAGATAAATAGTTGTAAATTTATGGGCAGGCAGACTGATGGGAATTTGGCTGGGAAGGGCTTGGAGTTGGTCTTCCCTGGGAGAAGAAAGCAGGGTTTCTCCTCACTGGTTAGGACTGCCGCAGCTCCGCTGCCCTTGCGTTCGGCAGCAACATCCGCAGCTGAGGTGGCTCGTCACTGTCTGCCAGTGCAGGAAAGCCTGGCCACATGGCCCACATCCTTTCCAGCTCTGTGCTGGGAGGGAAATCACTGTTCAGTGTTGGAGATGGTTGAGAAGCTGGGTTTGAGGGCGTGAGTGCATGTGGAGTCAGTGTCTGCTGATTTTGCTGTCCCAGTTGCACATGCTGTCCTGTGCCACCTCACGTCCTTCCCTGTGCAGTGATGAGAGCTCCCTGACCTACAGCTGGGCTCTCCAAGCACCAGCCATCCCCAGCCCTGTAGACAGCCCAGTGTGGCTCCTTTGAGCCCTGGCTGCCTCCCTGTCTGTTGGCATGTCCTGCTTGCTCTCCACCTTGCCAGTGATCCCCGATGTGTCGGGGCGATGAATGACAAAGGCATTCAGTGCTCCCAGCAGTGCTGCATCCCTGGCACTGTCACCGAACCCTTGTCACCAAACCCTTGTCACCAAACCCTCATGGTGCTGTCACACTGTGAAGCTGTTTTGGCAGCCAGAGATGCTGCAAACCGCAGTGCCCCAGATCTGTGTGGGTGTTGTGCTCGGGTGAGTCTGTTCTGTGGCCATGCACAAACTGTGCTGAGCACAGGTGCTGAGACCTACTGTGCTCAAAAAGCACCCAATTCTGGTGAGACCCAGCTTTTTCATAATTGGACTTAATTTTAGTAGACTCCCTCAGAGCATTATCCAACTGGACTTGAAGCTGCTTTCTTCCCAAAGAGTGTCTCTGAAGGTGTCACTGTCTCTGCAGTGACAGATCAGGAAGCCTGTAGCCTGGGTATGGCAGATGGGCAGGTGCTGGCATCTCTACCCATGGAGATGTGCCATTAAATGTTTTGGATCTTCACAGCAGTGCCCTTGGGTCCCATCCCTTCAACTTGTCACCTGTGATATGAAGGGACGCTGAGGCCATGCGTCCTGGCCTCCAGTCACAACGTGCTCACAGCTTTTCCTTCTCCATGTAAATGCCATGTGATTTACAGTCCTCCATCTCCTGGCTGCTTTCCCAGCTCTTCCAGGGAGGGAGCAGCAGCAGCGGGTTTGAGCCATCCCTTGCAGAGCTCTCTCTCCCTATGAATCTGCAGCCTCACTGCTAATGTGGAACCCAATCCAAACCTGCTCTCTGGCCAGATGTTGCTTCACTGACCTCGCAGGAATGGGTAATATTGACATGAGGTTCAAAGGTGATGTTTGTTTGGAGCTGACGGGTGTGGGTGTCTCTGAGGCTGGCTTCCCTGTTCCAGAGATCTTTCTTCAAAGCAGGAAATCAGCCCAAACTAATTGGAAGTTCAGAGGCTCCTCAGCAGTTCCCCACCCCCATTTGTGCTGTGTAGCCCTGCGAGTGTGTGGCTGTGCCTGCCGCAGGAGTGTGTCTGCACAGCCAGATTTCCCCATGGCAGGAGAAGGCAGCGAGTTCAGTCCTGCACATATCTACCGAGCCAGGCCCTTCCTTTTGGCAAGGGTGCAGGGGTAGGATATTCACAGCTGGGTCTTTTCCAGGTTTACTCCTGGCAGTATTGGGGAGATTGATTTCCCTTTGGCTTAATAGGATCAGCAGACACAGGCACTGTGAGTCTCAGACAAGGTTGACTTGATGCTGGTGGAGTTTTGCATCAGTAGCCCACAGCTGCTGCTGGGTGGTGTAGACACAAGCCCGCCAGTTCCCTGCTTCCTGAGGTCCCCATCAGAGCTTGCTCAGTCCCTGTGAAAAGGAGAGATGTCCCCAGAGGACCTTCTGCCAAGAGCCACTCCCAGGGATAGTTAAATCCAAAAGCCACTCAGAGAAGCTGCTGCCAGTGATGCTGGATCTGTTGTGTCCCAGTGCTCTGATGGCGCTGGAGATGTTTGTGTCCTCTGTTGAACACGCTGGCTGGGGAGACAGGGCTCTTTGGTGGCCTCAGGCAGTGGCCACTGCTAAATGGAGCAGAAGCAGGCACAAGGGGCTATGTGGTGGGATCTTTGTGTGCTGGAGGTGGTTCTCCCTAGTCTCCACCAGGCTGTAATTAGCTCCTCTCCTCCTCTGCAAGCTCATGCATCTCTTCAACGCGTTGTAAAACTTCTTGCTGTGTATCTTGTGACCCTGAGTCTCACCAGCTAATGACCTGTGCCACTTAGAAAGGCAGGACACAGCCCCTCAGCTGCCTCTGCTGGGAGCAGAGGGATGGGAGCCGAGAAGCAAAGCCAGGGAGGGATGGCTGCGTGCAAGGTGCTGTGCTGGGAAGGGTTTGCTGAGTGTGCATTTTTTCTCAGATCAGCTTGGTGAGGCTTTCATCAATCCCAGATGCACAGAGCTGACAAGATGGCTTGAAACATATTCAGCAGGCAAGCTGAGCCATCCGACGTTGGAGAGGCTCCTCTCTGTTGTACCTGTGCAGGTGGCCTGTGTGCAGAGGGCACCAACAGCATCTGCCCAAACCAGAGCTGAGCGCGGGCAGGTTTTGAGCAAGTCCAGCCTGGTCCCCTGCACGCTGTGCTGCCGTGGCCCCAGCAGCTGAGCAGGAGGCAGCAGGCTGGTGCAGATGGTCTCTTGGCTTGGCAGCTCCATGGTGCTGTGTGAGCAGCTGTGGGTTGCCCGAGCCTGCCCGGCGACGGGGCCTGCAGGGGTACGGACATCACACAAGGGGGTTTTTAGGGAGAGGAGGGTCTCTGGTGCAGCCTTGCCCGTGGAAAATCAGCCCCTCTGCATCCCAGCAGGGATCCCTGCCTTGGCACTGCTGGTGCAAGCCCTTCTGCAGTTCCTTCGGGCAGCAGGCTGCAAAGGAGGAATTTATTGACGAGGAATGGAAATGCTGGCAGTTCAGGCTTGTATTATAAATGCAAGCAGCCAACTGGGGCCAGGAGAGCGACAGGCGTAATGGGGAAGAGAAATTGCTCTTGGAAAGCTTCTAGCTTGGCTTATAGGAGGAATTAACCATTTGGAAATAGAAGATTGCATGGTACTTATGCACAGATACTTTATTTGCTCACAGAGGCCGTATTCCTGCTGGATAGTTAATTTTCTGTTTCCTATAAAGATCTTAATTGCAGTCCTAGTGACAGCAGAGAGCTAGGGACATTGCCCCAGCAAACTACATCCCTCCACTCAAATGCCTGTGATCTTTCTGTTAAACCTTTCTGGCATTTGCCTCAGGCTGGTACCAGGTGACCAGAGCCTCCTCTCCTGAGGAGACATGAGGGTTTAGGAAGAACCACTGAATGGGACAGAGTGTCCAGACCAGCTGCCATTGGCTCTGTTCCTAATATGATCCCCACAGATGATGCTGGGGCATTTGGCAGGTTCCTTGAAGCAGCTGGATTCCTTCTTTCCCTTTCTGCATGATTTATTATGAGCTAATCCTCTAACTGTCACCATTTTCCATCACTTGATTAGAGTTTCCCTGGCTGATCCTTGACTCAAGTTGACTAAATGGGAATAAGAGGGCCTTCCTTGAAAAAGAGAGCCTGAGCCATCCCCAGCTTTTGGGAAGAGGGAGCTGCACAGCCAAGGGACAGCTGTGCCAGCCCCTGTGCCTGGGTAGGGCTGGTGGCACTGGGATGGTCCAAGAGGTGTCATCGGTGAGAAATGAAGAAAAATTATCTTTAGAAACGTAAAGTCAAAGTAGGCTGTGCAAGAAAATGGGAGTCAAAAGAGGAAAGAGCTTTCATGAAGCTTTATAGAAAACAAGGGGTTTCTTTATGTAATTCTAATATCTTCCTAATGGCAATAACTTCTTCCTAAGTAAACCTTCCAGGATCTTGAACATCAAGAGTAATGCACAAGTGGTTTTAAAGCATGTCAGAAGCCAGATCTCTGAATCACAGTCACTTCTGGAACCAGTGGCAGCCAGTCCCTGTGCTGGCTTGGGAGCAGCCAGCACTCCCTGAACAGCAGGCATCTGGCTGAAGCCTGGACAGACCAGGGATTTCAGGTTTCAGGAGTCTCTTCCAGGCAGTTAAAGGCTGAGCAGCCTCCTGTTATGGAAAAAAATAGAAAAGGCAAAAAAAGTAAAGTTAGAAAGATAGTTATTTTCCTGCCCAGTGTCTGTGACATGCAGTAGAAATCTAAGCTAGTGCAGGATGTTCTGACCMAATCTCACGTCTGGAGTTTAATGTTCTTTTTGTAGCAGCTTAAAAAAACATCCATCTGACGACACCCCCTCAAGCCTCCCAGCCACCTTTGTGGCTGCTGCCTGAGCCTTGTGTGCAGCAGATGGAAGGCAGAGAGGCAGAGTTGGCTGCAAACCCTTCAGTGCTGGATCATCCCTCAGCCTGCATTAGCCGCGGAGTGCTGAGTGTGCACTRCAAATATGAGGCTCTGTGGGCTGGGTTTGTCAGCCAGGCACGAGGAGCAAAACACACACAAGTCCATTGTCTCTTTTGCCAGGCAAGTGCTCCAGCAGCCTGCTGGGAAGTGCCTCTCCGAAGGGCGCTGGCGGGGGCTGCACGCAGGGTCACACTGGCGTCGCTCATCTGGGAGTTCCTGCACGCCTCGGATGGTGAAAAGTCAGCTCCAAGCCTTCCAGCTCCTGCTAAACCTCTAAGAGTGCTAATAGAAATGGACAGTGGAGATTAAATTGTCAGCAGTGCTTGCTGTATTTCTTTGGAGCACTTTCAGCAGAGATCCCTCTTTTTTAGTGGTTTGGAGAAAAATCCAGATAGCTCTGAACATTGGACTGCTGCCTCCCTCCCATCCCACATCCCACATGGTGCGGAATGGGACACGCAGGCTGTGGTGCAGCAGCGGCTGATCTCACCCAGCATCCTGTTCCCAGCCATGAACTGTGCCCAAGGCACAGCAGACCCTGGGGAGTGAGAATGGAGAAGCTGCCCCTTGGAGAGGCAGTTTCTGGATCCTTTCAGTGGAGGGGCAGTGGTGATGTGAAATAGGTCTAATTGTCACATTTCTGTAGCAATGGCAGTGCCAGCTCCATGTGTGACCTGTCAGAAGGCTCTCTTGAGGTGTCACTCTTGGCAAGGAACATGGTCAGGACATATTCGAGCTAGAAGAGAAGATACTGCAAAGTTGGGGACAAGGGGGACAGCCACCAGGATCCTGYGGCTGGGGAGGGGGTCGGATCAGTGGCAGGGCTGCTGCCTGTCACACCAGGCAAGCAGGAGGCATCTGCCACCGCTCTTGGCACAGCCCCACAAAGGTTGCCACAGCACTTGGGAGGCTGGGCTGAGGCGTTTCCCAGTGAAGGTCAATGTGTCTGTGTTGAACTGGGTCCAGACGGAGAAACCTGAAGTCTGGTGGCACTTGGTGCCGGTGRCACCTTGTGCTGCGGGCCGGTGTCCTGTGTCTGCTGTCTGCAGTCTTAYTGCATCTGGCGTGAGCCACTGAGGGTGGAAATGGTTGTGGGTAGGTGACAGTCGGGAGCATGGGTCACTGCAACCCCACACCGAGGAAGCAGGGAGCATCCGTCTGCCTTTTGCAGGCTGGAAACCATGTGAGTGCATTTAATATGCCTGGGGCTTCTGGGCTGTCCCCGTGCCTGTCTGCCCTCAGATTTCTGTGTGAGGGCCCTGTGCTGTGAGTAATTTGCACTGTGTGGGTGCGACAAGTGCCCTGATGTCAGGCAGAGAGGTGATGCAGCTCTGCTGCCTCTCCATCCCCCACTGCAGCATGCCGGAGGCACTCCCGTCCCATGAGCCCCATTTACGGGAACGCTGCCTGCAGATGACTCTGCACAGATATCAGGGATCTTGGGCACAAGTGGAGGCAGGTGTGCTTGGATTTTTGGTCCTGCTTCAGTTCCCTGAGGCCATGTGTTTCCACCTCCAGACATTCCCCACAACCAGTGCTGCTTCTGGCGGGCCTGGCTGTTCCCTGTCTGGCTGGAACGAGAGCAGGACATGTACTCACCCCTCTGCGTGGCTCTTCCCATCCATCACTTTCCATAGAGAATAGCTTAGGACCTTCGTCCACACCCTGCATTAACATTTCCTGAAGGCAGCACTCCTCTTGTCCCTCTCTTGCCCATGGACTGCTGCCTTCCAGCCAGAAGGGCACATCCCTGGAGGAGTGAATGAGTTTTCCTGTTAAAGGCGGCGCGGTGGGTCGAGTTATCCCATGTAAAACAGTGACTCATTGTCCCCTCTTTGGAGTGTTTCTTGGCTAGAGGAAGGCTGTTGTCAGTGCCAGGGAGCCTGGCTGCCATTCCCACCCTGGCACTCTGGGGAAGCTGCAACGGGGTGATGGCTGAAAACAAGGGTGCTGTTTTTAGGAGGTGACACCTCCTTTCATCTTCTGCCCAGAGGAGGCAATCTGGGACATCTAGCCCGTGCACACCTGGTAACAGTGAGGTCTGGGGATCCCCAATACCTCCACATCTGGGTGTGTTGTAGGAACTGTCTGGGGCAGAAGATGCTGCAGAAGGGTTTGTCCCAGGGGATGGTAACTGTGGAACATTTGCATTTGGTGGAAGGAGTTTGGAAAATGCTCCTTTCCCTCTTGGCTAAGAGGTTTGTAGAGCTGTGCCTCCTCAGAAGTGAGCTGTGTCACCTCAGTTCACTGCCCAGAGCCTTTTCTGAGGAATGTGGCTSGGAAGGAGGTAGTGGGGGTGCTTCATCAGCAGAGACATGGGATGAAAATGGGTGCTGGGAATGGGGTGTCCCATCACCCTTCAGGAGCCATCTGTGGCTGCTTGGAGTTGGCCTTAAGTAGCTTCCCGGAAAAACAGAAGGGTCATTTGGGCAAAAAGGGGAGGTTTCTGGGGAGGAAGGTCTGTGTCACAGAGGCTGGTAGGACCCCTCCATTGGCTCCACAGGAATGGGACATGTTTTAGCCAGGTACTGGAGAAGAGGAAGATGATGGACCATTGTGCAGCCTTCATCCCTCTTCTGCACCCCACCCCTCATCTGGCCCTGAAATGGTACTTTGTCACTGTGGCTGAAACATCACTTCTGAGTGACCCCAGTGCCTGTGGAGCTGCAAAACCACCTTCTCCCATATGCAAACATGTGCAGGTTCACCCGTCAGAGCTGATGGGAGGGGAGGTTTGTCACCCCCTGCTGCAGCTCATCGTGCCCGGGGTACRCGGGCAGTTCCCTGTGTAAACCTACTCATGTGCACGCCCTGTCTTGCCCTGCTCAGGTCTGCCCTGAGCTGCTTTCCTTGTGGTTTTTCCCTTGGCTTTGTGGGTAACCTCCTCCCAACACATCTCTGTTTTTTCTAAGTGCTGGGAGGTGAGGGGAGGCGGGGGGGTTTAATTACTTGGTTTGGCTGTTTCAAAAGGACTAGGGGGGATGGGAGAAAATGTGCAGCTCTGGGAGAAAAGCCTGAGCTTAGCTTTCAAGCATTCCCGTGCTGCTGGGACTCGGTTCTGTCTGATGCAGCCAAGTTCAAGTCACTTGGTTTAATTTCTGCTGAATGAAATATCATTAAGTCAGGAGCCACCAAATGGAGCCCCTTTGCCACGGGGATAACCGGRCTGACAACATCCAGATGGTGGCTGTGCTTCAAAATAGAATTGTATGGCCCAAAACTAAGCTGCCTGGGGCAATTTCTGAGCCTGAGAGCTGGAGTGCAGTGCTGGTGAGAGACACTTACCCAATGGTTTCAGAGGGAGAGTTGAGCTTCCTGGTGCCATGGCAATGCCTGAGGGTTGTGGCTCAACTGGTGACATGGAGGAATGCCACTGAATCACGTGAGGGCTTCACAGGGCACAGGGATGTGCCTGCCTGCTGATCTGCTCAGGGAAGCAGAATCACGAAGGTGACTCTAGTCCTGCCCTTCTGATACGCTCCATTAGCCTGGCTAGGTTATCTGGGAAGGACCTGCTCCAGGACCCTTGCAGGGSTACAACCATCCTGGCCCTTGGCTGTGCTCTGCTGTCTGAAAGGGCTCTGGAGCAAAAAAGGGGGAGGTTCWGCTGCTCCCCAGGATGCTCCATGTTGTCAGTCTGCTGCAGGGAGCAGGAGGGGAGCTGGCAGGGGAAGGTCTGATGGAGAATTAYTCCTTTTCCCTAACAAGTGAGCCGAGACAGACGTCTCCAACAGACTCTGCGCTGCCTGTACCTCAGCAGAGACATGCAGAGCAGCCAGCCCTTTCCAAGGCTTGGCCCACAGAGCCAAGGGCAGGCTGTCAGGAATAGCCTGGCTTATACCTTGCTGGCTTGTTGACAAGCAAGGAAAACACTGGAGGTGGCCAGTGGTGGGTCTGCCTGTGACCACACTGCATGGGCCTGTGTTAGGTGGCAGGCTGTTACCTGTGCGTGTGCTGAGCCTCTGCAAGAGGATGTTGCCATGATGCAGAACAGGCTGAGCAAGCCATCACTGGGGACCATGAAAAGAGAAGCAATGGTGAGAAGGGCCACAGGGGCGTTTCCTGAGCTACAGAGGATGTTGGTCTGGAACAAGAAATGCATGTTTGTATTATAAATATCGGAGTTACAGAGTTTGCGAGTTGATGCCAGCTCCCCTCCATCACTCCTCCTGCTCTCCACTTGCTGGCACAGCCCCAGGATGAACAAAAGAGGTCAAGTACAGTGTTGGCTCYGCAGGGATCTGTGCACTGCCACGTGGAAGCTGTGCAAGGGTTGAAATCTGAGCTCTCCTCTTCTGGGGGAGCAGTGCCGTGCCTGGGAGAGGCCCAGGGAGAAGACCGGAAATCATCTCTTCTGGTTTTTCTCCATAGGGCTGGTTTCTTTTTGCCATTGCTTGTGCTTGCCTGAATATTGCTGTGACATGTTCTCTCTCCCCAAAGTGCTTTCTCATGTATGGGCTGTGCTGCCAGTCGCCTGCCAGAATGGGGCATGGGTGCTGCCCACTCCCTCTGAGTGTTCTGGGTGCAAACACCTAGATGAGCCCAGCCACTTACACCCCCTTACACTTGCAGCTCCCCAGCAGGGGTGGTTGTGTCTGAATTCACAAAGCTGAAGGATGCACGTAAGCAAATCAGTCACGTGGCTCTGTTACATTTCTTTTCCTTTCTTACGCTTTTAAATTCAGCCTCTGTTGTCTRTGTCCTTGACTTTCTAGATGCAGTAAAGATGAGCAGTCACAAGATTCTAAGATTTGATTGCTTCTTTGAAGCCAAAAATTTGATTTGATTTTGGAGCCAAAAAATTTCTATTCCTAAATCAAAACCTTTCAGTAAGAATTAAAATAGGAATGTTGTTTGGTTTTAATTCCCAGAGGTCCTCCCTTAGCTCTGCGAACACCAGAATTGTCACAGTTCTTCACAGCCAAGTGTAGCATGTGAGAAAGCAAATGGTCGCTTATTTGGCCATCTTGTCCATCAAAGAGAGGTCACTGCCTTCCACAACATCAAGGCATTGAGTGAGTCTGGAGTTCTCTGCGGGATTTTGGTGGTGGATTCTCACATCACCATTGTTTTGGAAAGTATCTGTCTTTTAAAAAAAACCAAAACAAACAACCATCAGCCCTTGTGCTTAGGCAGAAATTAAGGAAATGTGTTTTCCACCCAAGGAAAGCCCAAGCATAAAAGCCAGAGCTTCCTAGAATTAAGCTGCTTTCTGGAGATACCAGTGTTTGACCCTATAACTCTGATGCTTCCAGGCAGGGCTCTTCACACGGACCACTGGCCACTGCCCAGGGGTTTGACTGCTGCCTCCRCGTGGGATTTCTTGGCCTCCATGTCCTGGACCATCCTCACACAGTCTGTGTGTCCAGCTGCATGTGCCAGTCTTTGCTATCAAACCAGGAGGGAAAACTGGGCTCAGACTGCAGGAACTGTCTGGATCTATCACTGCTGCTGCCAAGCTCTAGTTTCCTTTTTCCCTCTTTTTTTTTTTTTTTTCAGTCCTGCTTGGATGTTAAAATTGAAAATTGGACAGATTCAGCAGCCAGTGGCTGCAGCTAGGGTTTGGCTTTCACTATCACAGTCACAACATCCTCTCAGAAACTCGACGGCAGGATCCCTCTCTGTGTCTCCTGGGTGCATTATTTGGGTAGCGAGGAGCCTTTGCGCAGCGGCGTCTTTGTGGTCAGGGCTGAGTGAGCCGTCGCTGCTCTGCCTGAAGCACTCACTCAGCACCCGTGGCAGCTGCTGGAAAGGAGTCAGCAAGGTCTTTGCTGTGCCCACAAAGAGATCCAGTCCTAACTTCTGGCTCTTCCAGGGACTGACTTAAAACAAGTGCTAATCCCTTTACACTGTAGAGCTCTGGGCGTCGTTTACCCCTCCGATAATGTAGTTACTTGTTTCCCACTGTACACTCTTCCTTCTCCTATGAATGCAGTTCAGCTGCACAYGTGCCATGTGTGCACACAGGCACACAGCTCCTGTCACCAGTCCTTTTTCCTTTGTTCAAGTCAGAATCCATCAAAAATATCACCTCCAATTTCAGAGCTTTTTTTTTTTTGGTCTGAGAGAGAACATCCCCTTCCAAGAGGGTCTGCCCTGAGTCTTCCTGCACAACAAAGAAGCACCTATCCCACTGACCTGCTGGCATTTGCAGGCTGTAATTTACACTGATCATTTCAGGCACCACAGTTATTTTTTTCTCTTTTTTTAGGTTTTGCACAGACACAACAGGAAGCAAAGCTGAGGCTGTGAGACAGCAGTGGGGAGGCAGTGGTGGGGTCAGGATTAGCTCCTTAGGGCCTCTGGGGTGCCTTCTCATGTGCAAGTACATGTGCTCTCTCTTCACTTCCCTTGGCTGGAGACAACTGGATCTCCTCCAGGTGTTAGCCTTCTCCAGTGTTTCATATAGCAGACCACATGGGGAGTTTTTGGCTCCTCGTGGCCCCAGGGTCCAGCCTGGAAAAAGTCTGAAAGCTTCAATCTCCAGCCCAAAACGAGTTGGGATTCCTCCTATTGCATCTCAGCCACTGACTCCCACTGATCTGGAGTTTCCAAACCTCTTCCTATCTGGCACCTGAGCATGAAGATGTCCTGCATGTGAAACACCTCCTGTCCCCTCTGCTGGCCTGTTCCCAAGGGACAGTTGCATCCTGGCTCAGCTCACACACACATCCAACCCTTGCAGCCTCCCGTGGGGCAGCAAGTCCTGGGATCACCTGGTCACCTGGCAGCCCTTCTCAGCAGCTCTGGATCTGCCTTGGTGCCAGGAGAGCAGAGCTGTCAGTGCTGCAGGTGAGGGTCGCCAATGCTATGGATAATGGCATATGGATAGTGCTTTTTTTGCTGCTACAGCAAATATCTCACCTCATTTGTTTCAGGGCTTCATCTGCCTTTTTTTCTGACTGTCACACTGGCAGCTGATGGCCCAGAACTAAGGCATCTCGGCCCTCCTGCCATTTCCGGCAGCAAAATAGCAGGAACTCCTTAATTCCAACATTGTGAATTTAAATCCTATTAAATTTCCACTCCCCTCATCCAAGATGAACTTCAGTTTCCCTGTTGGTGTTTCAGTGTCTCCCTGCCATGGCAGCCTTTCTCAATGTTTTGTCCATCATCGGTATCCTCCTGTTTTCATGTCAACTCCTTCTCAAAATATTCATCCCAAAGCTAATCTGGGACATATTTTTTTAGAAATCTGCCCTCTGCCCAGTATATCTCATTTAAGTGCCACGTGGTTTCTAGTCACTCATGTCCTTTACAGGTCTCCTTCTAGACTTCACCTTCTCTGACTGAAGTCCTCGTTTCCTGTGGTGTGTTGTGTCTCATGCACTGTGTGGATCTGGGTGAAGATCTACCACAGGCTTCATCTATAGAAACAGTTTATTTTATTTACAGACAAGTTTGCATGGGTACGAGCTGTGCCTGGTAAATGCCATGTTGATTTTCATTCCACGTTATTTATTATCGAGTTCCACCCACATCTTTTAATTGTTTTCTTTCCTTCAGACTGTTTTCTAAAGCCTGGGTAATGCTGATGTCAGCCGAGCAGGCTTGTTGCTGCCTGAATCCTGTCTCCAAGCCAAACTCTTCAGTTCAGRCACTGGATTTGCTGTTGTGCTTGCAGAGAACCTCCCTCCCTTATTAAGGGTCTCTGCAGCCAAAACAGCATATTCTTGCACTGGTGCTTCCAGCAGTCTGGAATGGGCATGATCCAGTCTTTCCCTCACCTCACATGTCTGGCTGTCTTTGCAATCAGCTAGTACACCTAAATATTCACAGCTTTAGAATCTATTCCCTTTTCCAAGGAGAGCTGGCAAAACTCTGAAGGCCCAGATCCTGCTGCAGTGTTGATGTCACGCACTGCAGAACAGCTTTGGTTGTGATGGGACAGCACTGAAATCCACGCTGCAGGGGGAAAAGAGAGAGGAAGTGTGATGCCTTTTTAAGCTCCCAAAGAAAGTCTGAAAGCCCTTGTAGCACAGGACACTCGAAAATGTGCCTGAGCCCCCTTTCAGGCTCATCTCATTGAGTGGCTGGTCAGTGTCTCTGCCTTAGCACAGGGATTTTGGTCTCTTGCTCTGCATCACTCCTGTTCCCTCACCGCATCATTTGAAGATTCAAAGGACAAATGTGATACTTCCTTCTTCCCATCAGTGAAAAACATTTTGGATTGGGATCATGGACATGCACTATGTTGATACTTCTTACCCAAATAGTGACCCAGCRGTTGCCAAGGGTTGATGTTTTTTCCCCTTTAGAAAGTTGATATGCCTTGGCTGAGTGGTGTCCCTGCTTTCAGATGCAGTTGTGGCAATGCTAAATATTTCCAAGGATTACCACTGCATGTGGTGGAATCTGGGAACCTCAGTAACAAGCTATAAAGTCAGGAGAAAAGCCAGGATGYGAAGATCTTGGCTGCTCCTCCGTGATGGAATATCCTGCTGTACTCAGGGCCGTGGTGCCAAAATGCAGCACAAACCATTCATTCACTCACATGATACTGCCTCCTCAACACTGTCATTTATTTCAGTATTCCTTGGCATTCCCAAACTTAGAGTCCCAGGGGCATTCCAGGGATGGGTAAACCAGTGGTACAGAGAATGGGGTGCTTGACTCTCTCTCAGAGTAGAAGAGGGATATGTAAATGTCACCCGGGGTCTGGCGATGGGAAGAACTGGGACAGGAGTGCGTGAGCAGCCATGCTGCAGGTRCTGGGGCTGAGGCTGGTGAACAGGGGATGGCCACAGCTTGGGATCATGAGGCAGGGCTGTGTTAGGTGGCAAAGGCTGGTCTTAGTGGGGCTGGGCTGTCTACAGACTGCTGCTGGCTCAAGCAGGTTGCAGCAGCTCTGGCCTGCTTACCACTGTGACAGCTAGGTAATCCCAGATGTTTTGGAGATGCTTTGGGCACAGGCAGCCCGGACTTGCCTCTGTCCATGCACCTGCAGCTGCCTTGCGGAGAATGGACGATCCATCCCGCGGGACACATCAGCTGCTGCCCTCTGCGTGCATCGGTGCCTCGTGGAGCCGTGCTGGGCCGCATCTGCATCTGCCCCTCTGCCACAGGGATTAACACCGGCTCCAAAAGTCAGCATCAGGATCCAAACACCGGCTCCAAAAGTCAGGATCCCGGCTGCTTTGCTCCTCGGGGTGCCGTGTGTAGTGCGAGCAGAGAGTTTCTGAGCAGGGAGACTTCCTGCAGTGGAGCCTTGTAACGAGCAAACACCTGCGGCTGGGCCAGCCCTGGCTCTGCAGGGCTTGGCAGCGCCGGGGCAGGATGGTGTCATCGCTTTGGAGCGCACAGGCCATCGGGATGCAGCCAGTGCCGAGTGCCGGTGTCTTCCCCCTGCCAGCTCAGCACTCCCGGCTCCCTCCAGCTGCACGGGAGCAGCCTGGCAGGTTTTTTTTTTTTCCCGTTTTTTTTTTCTTCCCTCTTTCCCTTTTTTTCTGGAACCCTGTACAGCAAGAGCATAGCAGGGATCCCAGGGGGGTTTGCTGCTATCCAGACAAGATGCCTTGTTCTCTGCCAGATCTTGCGCTGGGGAAAGGCTGGAGGAAATCCATTTTGCAACGTTTCTGCTGCGGCTGTTGGCAAGAGCCCTGCAAGGTGCAGCAGCCGCAGGCCAGACTGGTCCCTCTGAAAAAAAGAGGACTGAAGAGGTCAGAGCATGGCTGTGCCCTGCCTGACCTCTGCTCCCTCCCTGCTTTACTAGAGATTTGCTTTTGTTGAGCCCAGAGAGCCTCCTGCCGAGCCAGCGCTCCTCCAGGGCCGTGACCTGACACTTCACCATGCACCGAGGCCTTTCCCTGGGATGTTTCCACAGTGCCCTGTGCAGCACCAGCACAAACTATTTGCATTTCTAACAGCCTAAAGTCAGCCTGAACCACCCAGGTTTGCTTCTGTCCCGGTGAGAAAGTTTCTGGCTGATGCACGTGTTAATGTCRAAAACAAACGCCTCCACATTGTTTTTACTAAATATAGGAGCAGTGTCTGCTGCAGGGCGCTGCCGACAGCCCTCAGCGGGGTCATGCTCCTGCATCCAACTGGAGTTTATCAGCCACAGCCAYGAAAGGGACTCAAGTTTAATGCTCTCTGTTCGCAGCTTTGAGCTGCAGCGAGTCGAGTTTTCAAGGTCGATSTCATTCCATGTCATTTCAGCGGGCTGAGCCTGGAAATGTGAAACTGGGCTCCTCTGGGATGAGCATCTCAGCCCAGCACTGTACGTTGGATTTTCTGCTTATCTCTCACTGGCMCGGATGCCATTTCACCCTCCTGTGGGGTAACTGATAGAGAGGATTGAGGAAGAAACTGCGCCTTCTCTTGAGTCACATCTTGATCAATCCAGTGCTGCAGGAAGTGTCATTTCCCACGGACGCGCAAGCGTACAGGCACTGCTGATGAAATCTTGTGAGGTCAGGCAGTCATTTCCTCCTAATTACAGCTCCAGGAATGAATAATGTTTAGCTTAGACCCTGGTGACTTTGTGCTTAGGAGCAGTTTTCATTTAAGCAAAATACAAGCGCGTGAAAATGAAGACAGGATCTGGATTTTTCCTTCTGGTAATTTTGGTTATACAGACGCCATCTGGGGCTTGTATAACAAATTTGAGGTTGTTAGGTGATGGTCAGAAAATGAAAAGATCCAGATCCCCAAACTGTCATGCRAAAAGCTTCTGTTAGAAAGCTTCGTGTTGCCAGAAATGGCTTGTGGCAGATGCTTTTTCCAGGAACTTGGAGGACTGGAAGAGCCTCCYAGGCCACAGTCTCCTGAACAACGTGTCCTATCTTCCCCTTCAGAAAAAAATCATCTTCCATTTTAAAACCCATGGTGTGATTTCTTCTGTGGAAGCCAACTCTGGGGCTGCACAACCCCCATGGTTAGAAACCTTCTCGTGTGAAAACTCTTGTAGCATCCTTTGCCAACAGAGAAGGTCAGAGCCAAGAAGCAAAGTGTGGGTGAATGGTGGGAGAGCTGCTTGGAGGCGTTGCTGCAAGCAAGAGCCTGTGCCCCTGCCATGGCTGGCTCCATGCGTTGRGTTTGGGATATCCAGGCCACATGGTTCTGCGCCCACTGTGTTGGAAACAGGTCCCTGGGGCTGAGGAATGGCAGCTGAAGCAGATGTTTCATAGCCTGGAAGGTGGTTGCATCCCTACATAATTGATGAGCATGAGAACTTGAGCAGCTGTCACTGACTGGGTGTCTGGTGCCACACTCGTGGCTGGTCAAATCCAGCCTTGGGTTTGGTGCTGCTGCAAAGGGACCTCCAACATGAGAGAGCTGATCTGCAGGGCAGGGAGRGGGCAAGGACTGCCTGGGTGCCTGTCTTCAGCTTCAAACACCAGAGGAGATGCTGCTGGTTTAAAAGGGATGAAAAAAAAATAGTAAATAAGAACTTCAACTGATTTACCAGTCAGACAAAGCACCTGAAAAACTTGTGTATTACTGTCCGTGTCTCTGAGCCTGGAAGTGCAAACTCTGAGCCTGCTGGTGCTCAGCACAGAGCTGCCAGTGTTGGAGCTGCACTTCACCTCTGCCAAGCACAGGGGCCATCTCATCCCTCACAGGGCTGTGGCAATGCTGGTCGGGGTCTCCTCTCCTCTGGGTCATTCCCTCAAACACACAGCCTGGACACAGTGGCATTTCCCTAATGCATATGGATCAAACTGTTCCCAGTTGCTCTTGAAATTCTAACAAGCTGTTACCTTTATTTATGGTCTTTCATTTGTTAAAGATCAGGTCTGGACCTTTTGAATCCTAACCACAGATCTTGTTAAGAGCGAGGGACAAGCATTGCTTGAGCATCACTTCCAGAGCCGAATGGATTTGTCTCTTCTTGGGAGATGTTGTCTTATCCAGACTTGGGCATCTCCAGAGGTGAGGGAAGCAGACCCTTCCAGCCACTCTGATTTTCCTCACTCCTTTTTCAGTGTCTGAAGAGATGAGATCCACCTGGCAGGGGAAGGCCGGTCGCAGCCCACTCCAGGCCCTGTATGACAGTGACCAGGTAAGGGGACTGGGAGAGGGAGGTGGTGGGGTGAAGATGGAGCAGAGTGATGAGCACTGACCTTTTCTTCCACCCCTCTGGTGTGTGGGGCACTGTGCCGTCTCCAGCCACCCTCAAGGTCCTCGCAGCTGAAGCTCTGGCTGTGCCCAAAATACGAGATCACATTGCTTGGGGGAGTAACTTGATTAAACTGCTTATGGCCCTTGCTGGTACCTGTGCTTAGTGGGTGYGTCCCTGTGCAGGAATCAGGGAAGGTGTCCCGCTTGCCCTTCGCAGCAGGGTTTGCGGTTGGAGCTGCAAAAGGTATTTGTTTCTCTCTGYTGCACTTCCCCCAGGGCAGGCAGTTTTCCCCTCGTGCAACCACACTTGTCTTTGCAGAGGGATCCTCACCCACAACTTCCCTGCAGGAAGTCCTGCAGGAAACCACCCTCCAACGCATGCCCCAGCCACCAAATGTGCCCTGCATGTCCTCATGTCCATGGGGCTGTCATCTTCTGCAGTCCCAAGAGCAGAGGGCAGTGCTGGTGGTCCCCCAGTGGGCTGCCATCCCCACTGCATCCCCACTGCCTCTTAGTGCCCAATACGGCTGAAGCCAGATCTTTCCATATGTGACACTTTGTGTTACTCTCTAGGTTGCTGCTTTTATGTCTATAAGCAGCCAAAGTACGTTTGCTCTCTGAAAAATGGCAAATATGGACTTTCTTGGCCACTATGCCAGCAAACYCTAATGCTGCTGGAATGTCGTGGTGCTATTTCCTTAAAAGTGATACTTAATTTCCCTGGCTTTTAAAGAGGAGGAAATGAAGGGAGCAATTTTGCTCTGAAATAACTGCAAGATGCGCATTTATTCCAGTGGGCGGCTGCTGAAAAGTAGTCACATTTTTTTGTTGCCATGCCTGCAGACAGTGTCTGTCTGTCTGTCTCTCTGGTCCAATAGGTTTGAATTATTCAACTGCAGGGAAAAGCACCTGAAAAAAACTCACATTATTAAAATGCCTCTTTTTTATAAAGGGTTTCCAGTTTTAAAAGCTGTCAGGGAAGCTCCAAAAAAAAGAAGTTTCTACTGAAAGGTTTGTCTGTGTCACAAGGCAGCATGAGAATGCCTCTTCAGCTATGGTTATCACCTCCCTAGGTGCTATATTTTCTTCATAGCCAAGTAGCCAACAATGTCAGAGCCATATCTTGGTGGCAGTTAGTATCTGTTCACCTGCATTTCCTTCTTCTGGGCATTTTCCCTTATCACCTCCCTGGTGGAAGGAGCAGGGATGGGATTCTTTCTCCTGTCTCTGTCTCAGGTTTCTGCCCATGCAAGTTCCTGGAGAAAGTGGTCACTAAGGTTACCCGGACAAGGTTATTTCTTTTGTGGAAATGAGATCCAAAAGGGTCTGAGTGTGGTTTATCCCGTGCAAGGAGGATCTTCTTGCTCAGATGCTTCTCTGAAGGTGACAAGTCTGCGGGATCATCCATGGAATGGGCAGTTTGTTTCATTATCCCAGCTCCGGGTAGGAGCTTTACAAGCCCTTACAGCGCTGCCCCTTCGAGGCTCTGATGCCTTCCAAAACACCTTATGGTCCCCTGGGGAGCAGTGAGGCAGCACCTGAAGCCTGGCAAAGGGTGTCCTTTGGCATGCCTGGGCAGTGACAGCTGTTACCAGCAATGTAGGGATCAGGGACGTGGCCTGCCCTTGCCCTTCATCTGGAGGTTGCCACATCTCTGTGGCTGCAGAGCTGTTTGCTGTGGCACCCGGTGACACCAGCAGGATTGTCTTCACAACCCCGAAGTGGGAGTCACCCTTGTGTTGTGACATGGTGGTCACTGCACGGCCACAGAGCCACAGCCCCGCGGGGCCGGAGCTGCCCCGGGTTAGCGGGCGTGTGGTGTAGCTGTTCCCAGACGAGGCTGTTGGATGTTCCCAGCAATGACGAACACGAAACCTCCCAACCTTGTCAGCAAAACAGGGATGGAGTGGGCAGGAGGAGGAGGAGGGAACCTTCCCCTTCTGACTTCCTAGAAATGGTTTCCTGCCCCAAACGTTCTAATGACATTTTGGGATTTCTGATGACGACCATGACAGGAAAGGTCACGTCCCCAGATCTGGAGGGGGTTTTCAGCTGGGGCAGGGGTTAAGGGACTCTGGGCTTCTGGCAAGCCAGTGCAGCAGCTGTCAGTCCTTGATGCAAGGGTCAAAAGGGTTAAAGGACCATATGTCGATTCCTCCTCCCTGGAGCCAAAGGAAACTGTGACCAGAGCTGAGGCATTGGACTGGCCTGTGTGGAAAAAGTCCCTCAGGAGAAGGAACCCAACACCCTCAGGAAGGGCCCCCCAACCACCTACAGCAGCCCTTTGCTCCTCTCCATTATACCCTACCAGCCTACCTCACCTCCAGCTCCCCGCCTGCTCACCAGGTTTTGACCATCAGCGTTAAAGACCATTTCCATTTGCCTTTCCTTGGCAGCACACCCACGCTGTTTCCATCCCGCGTGCCCAAACGTGTGTGCCAGGTTTCTGCCCTTGKCTGGGTGTTCACAGTGAGCCCAGGGTATCAGTGTCAGTGTGACACAGCGCTGCCCCAGAGCAGCAGGAGGTGTGTAGGGCCCTGTGCCAGAAAACAGACTGCACATGTCCCTGGGGCCATGTGTTTCCCCCAACTGGTGTAAGGGACAGCACATTAGTCCAGTGTGTGTGTCTGTGCTTTTAAAAAATGCTCCGTTAYTGACCCTCTCTGCACTGCCTGTTCTTCCCTCACCCCCTTTGACCTGTCTCCCCATCCAGCTCCTCATCATATTTTGTCCGCTTTTGAGCCYGTCCTGTCCAAGGGTTAAACGCACCAGATCAAGTTGTGTTCAAAGTGAAAGCTTTGTCCAAAGATCCCTCGTGGGCGACTTACTGACCAGCTCAGGAAAGGGGAGGGAATGGGGACGGTGGTGAGCCAAGCGTTGTGCGTTGACCACGTCTGTTGGTTTTTTCCTCCGCAGTTTGAGCGGTCGTCCCTGCAGGCGGTTCACCAGCAGAGACGGGAGCTGTTGAGCAACGTCTGCAGCCGTTACACCCGCAAGCGGCGCCTCCTGCAGCCGCACGACTTGCGGCACTTGCTGGTGGATGACGCGCACGGGCTGCTCTACTGCTACGTGCCCAAAGTGGCSTGCACGAACTGGAAGCGGGTGATGATGGTCCTGACGGGGCAAGGCAAGTACCAGGACCCGCTGGAGATCCCCGCCCACGAGGCCCACGTGCCCTCCAACCTGCGCACCCTSTCCGAGTACAGCGTCGCCGAGATCAACTACCGCCTGCGCAGCTACCTCAAGTTCGTCTTCGTGCGGGAGCCCTTCGAGCGCCTGGTCTCGGCCTATCGCAACAAGTTCACCCTCAGCTACAACACGGCCTTCCACAAGCGCTACGGGACCAAGATCATCCAGCGGCACCGGCGGGAGCCCAGYGACAGGGCCCTGGAGCGCGGGGACGACGTGCGCTTCGACGAGTTCGTGTACTACCTGCTGGATCCGCGGACGCAGCAGGAGGGGCCCTTCAACGAGCATTGGGAGCGGGTGCACTCGCTCTGCCACCCCTGCATCATCCACTACGACGTGGTGGGCAAGTACGAGACCTTGGCCGAAGATGCCAGCTACATCCTGCAGCTGGTGGGGGCCGACACGAGCGTCAGGTTCCCGGCCTCGTCCAAGACCACCAGGACGACGGACAACATGACGGCCCAGTTCTTCCAGGACATTAGCCCCTTCTACCAAAGGAGACTCTTTAATTTATACAAAATGGACTACTTGCTCTTCAATTACTCCATCCCCTCGTACCTCCGCATCCGATGAGGCAGGGGCTGGGGGGGAAGAGATAAGGGAGAGCTGGATAACTCTCATCTTGCCACAGTTCCTCTCCTCCCACTTTGTGCTCAACTCTTGGTTGACTTCTTCCCTGTGCCCTCTCGTTAGGGTCTCCTCCACATCCTGATGCCTTGTTCGTGCATGGTCTGGAGGAAGAACACCTCTCAAAACACTGGGGCTGGAGCTTTTCCTTCCCTTTCCCTCCCAGCCTTCAGTATCTACAGGGAATGGTGGTGGGACTGGACACTGCTTGCCTTGGTTGGGGACTTTCTTTTAACTATGAGACTCCTCTGTAGATCCAAGGCTTGGGAAGGCTCCTTTTTCGGGCAGGATCCCTTCAGGTCTTTCTCCTCCTTACTGAGCTACTTGGGGGCAGACATGGAGTCTCATGGGTCAGGGTGGAGTGTATCAGAGACTTGCATAGAACCAGAAATAAAGCAATAATTTAATGTAACTTTTTCCTTTTATTTAAAATCTCTCCCACCTTTTCTTTTTGCCTTATTCTCCTCCGTCCTCATCCCACTTCCCACACCATCCCACACTGAGAGGGATGTAACACACATTTATCCCAGGAGCGATTTTTTGTTCCTCTCCTTCCACATGCTCCCAATTCAGGTGCAAAATACTCCAGAGAGGGAAGGCTTGCAGCATGTCCACAGTGCTTTCTACTAAACTACCACCTCAGAGTGCTCAGTGCCTGTGTGTGTGCACATCTCTGGATTTSTGGTCAAAACCATTAAATCCAGGCCCCACTCTTCCCATTTTTTAAAAGCAGGTGATAACGGTTGTAAAGCCATATGTACAGCATGGGTGGGGGTGTCTGCTCAGATGAAATCACATGGCCCTGCTGGTCAAGCATGGACCTCCTGGTCAGGCAGGACCCTGCCGGCAGTGCTGGCTTCTCTTCCCCTGACAGCATCTGCTGCTCCTGTGTGCAGCTGCTTTATAAAAGTTATGAGGTGTTTTGGGGGGGCACTGGGCTGGGATGTGGGAGATCACTGTGGTGATGGAAAGGTAATGCTGGAATGGGAGACCAGAAAAGTCTATGTGTGTGTGCATATGAGAAAAAAAGAGAAAAACGGAGAGAGAGACACCTAGAGGGAAACAGCCCTTTGTCTGGCTGGCTTTGCACAATCATTCCTTGAAGAAAAAACGAGGAGGAGGGGGTGAAACACAAAAGAAAATGACAAAGCTAGCCCTAGGATTTTAAATTAAAACCAGTCCATATTTCAGTCTTTCCTCTTTTCTGTTTGGCTTTGGCTCGGTGGCTGCCTTTGTAAATAAACACACTGGTARTAGATGCTCTAGAGTGTGTCTGCTGGCTCGGCTGCAAACACTTGACTTATTAGTGCAATACAATGGGAGATTTTATAAAACCACAGTGCTCTCAGGCTCTTTCAAAAAATGATGTTTCCATCTAACAACTTTCAGCTGTTATATCTTAACCTTTTTCCTCTGCCTCTGACTGGCACCTATATGCTGACACTCCCTCCTTGCTCGCTCCATTTGGAGATTGGGTTTAGCAAAGCAATGAAAAAGAAAAGTAAATGAAGCTGCTGCTGATCTTGGAAGTCTGACTGATTCTCCCAATCTGGACTGGAGATCTTGCAGAAATGGCCTTTCTCGTGCTATCTCCCTGTCTAGCTGAAACACAAAGCAAAAAGCCAGATTATATGATGCAACAAATTTCATCTGCAGCATTCAGCCTTGGAGTGCATTCCTCCTGCTTTCTCAGGAGTCTCGTGTTCCCCGCTTAGCGCTGCCTCTGCTTGGAAAAATCATTGTTCAAATCACTGCAAGATCTCATTGCTTTTGGTCATGAATCATAATTTGGGGTCAGATGCAGAGTCATAAAGGGATGGATTTTTTGATGGATTTTTTTTTTCTTTTCCTAAATGCTGTTCCCTGCAGGTACCTCTAAAGAGCTGATGGCACAGTGAGTGGCAAGGACAGATATACTCGCTCCCTGCTGTGCTGTCTGTGGGTGTTTAGGCAATATCTGGCTGGCTGGGAGCCGCTTTGAGCTTTGGTGTGAAAGTGAGGGAATAGCAGGCTCTGGGCTTTGTTCTTTAGCCAGGTGGTTTCTAATCTTTCCCGCAGTGGTGGTGATGGGGAGATGGTCCCAGTTGTGAATGTCTGTTTGACTGGCAGCCTGTCCCTGGCATCCCCATCAGACCTGACCCACTGACCCAAACAACAGCCCAGTCACACATGAATGCAGCTCTCCAGCTCTCCACGGGCTGCTAAAGATAATACCTGCAACTGCATCTTTTGGGTCACATAGGACCTGTAGAAATACCTACCTTTGGGCTTTTTCTATAGAAACCCAACAGCCAACATCCACAATCCAACCCACGTAGGTCATACCCTTGGCTTCCTCTCTGCCGAAATCACGCTTTGCACAGCAGAACCTGCCCGTGCAAACAGAAAAGGGGCACTTCTGTATTTCTGAAGTGAAAATCTTCAGCCTGGGCTGGAGCTTTCCGGGCCGGGAAATGCTCTGCCCGTGCCAAAGCCGAACAGCCGGGACCGGGATGCTCCAGGGCCTGGGCCGGGGTCGGGATGCTGCGGGGCCGGGGTCGGGATGCTGCGGAGCACGGGGTCGGGGTCGGCATGCTGCAGGGTCGGGATGCTGCGGAGTAGGGATGCTGCAGGGCCGGGGCCGGGATGCGGCAGGGTCGGGATGCTGTGGGACCGGGATGCTGCGGGGCCGCGATGCTGCAGGGTCGGGATGCTGCGGAGTAGGGATGCTGCGGGGCCGGGACCGGGATGCTGCGGGGCCGGGGCCGGCGCTGGGCAGCGGCGGCCCTCCTGGCGAGCACGACCCGAGTCCATCCCGGTCCGACAGAAAGCGCTGGAGGACAGAAGCAGGACGGAGCTAGGAGGACCCCGTGTGACCGCTGATCCCAACTACAGGCGGTGTAATCCTTGTACGGGTGCTGGGAACAATTTCTCTGAGGGCTCGTGGTTGTTTGTGGCTTTTTTAACTGTTTTGCTGAGTCCCTTTTTCTTTTTAGAGGAGAAAATATCAAGGAGGCTTGAGCCACCTCTAAAGTGCAACTGGATTTGATTTTCTTCTCTACTTGGAAGTGGGAATGTGGCAGTGCCTGATGTGCAGCAAGKGCATGAACTACAAGGGGATGCTCAGGATCTGCTCCCAGGAGCAGGACAGGGCATCATCCCCTCGGCCCTGCACGAGCACCCAGCTGTGAGCAGGGAGCATATCCAGGAGGAAGTGCTAGTCTTGGCCTCGCTGAAGAGAAGACCATGGTAGTAATGTCCCCTAGCCCCCTGCAAGGTTCCCATCCTGGCCATCCCTCAGGCTGCAGAGCTTGGCGTCAAGCAACTCCGAATGAGTCAGGTTKGTCCTGGAGTTTGGCCCAAGGCTTGGGAGATACTGGGGAGCTCTCAGAGCACCAAGGACACAAAACCCAAGAACAGCCTCACTTCAGTATGTTCATATGTGCACAAATATACAGTGTAAATAATGATTATATTATAATGCATAATAGAATTACTGCTGGGTCAATCTACATATTATATATTGAATGATTATATTTGTATATGATTATAGCACTTAATAGACATTTGGTTTGTGTATGTCTACATATGTGTGTCTATACACCATCATATTTATTGTATAAATACACATATACCCCCCAGCAAAAAAGACACAGAGTACCTTCCCTTGCTGCAGAGTTGAGCTTTGCCTCAGTCCAGCGTGGATCAGCAGTTAATGAAGAACCAGCCCCGTCCTCCGAGTGCCTCCAACAGCTCCAGCCTTCGGAGTGTGGTGGGCACTGTGCCTGTGCTGTGGGTATTSCACGCTATGGAGTGCTGGCCTCATCCCTCGTGGCCCATGTAAAGCTGTTGAGTTTCTCCTTCCAGTGGAACAAAACGGAGCTTCAGTGATCAGGACGTTTCCTTCCAGAGCTCGCTGTGCACCACAGATTGGGTTGTTTACCAGCTGGAGGATTAAATAGACTTTCATTGAAGGGAGAAAAAAAAGTATTTTCAAGTATGTCTTGGAAGCGGTGTCTCCCTTGAAGGAGGCTTTTCAGACTTGCTGTGTTTGCTGGCTGGCACTTCGCTTGTCCCTGGTAAGGATGCTGCATCTTAGAAAGTTTCTGGAAAATTACTGTGTTAGGATGGAGGCAGTGAGGGGAAGCTGGGGGGGAGAAAAATAAATGCTTTGACTATCCCTGAAAACAGGCCCGTTGCCATCTGCCTCTACGGGTGGTGACAGCCCCTTCTTTGCCTGCAAAGAGAAACCCTTCTGCACCCAGGAATGGGGGAACCCCTGACCAACCTTCCTCCCCAGTTCGGCTGGGATCTCCCCAAGGTCCCAGCAGCCACTCCAGCACTCCAACACACGTGTTGGTGCAGGGCGGGCACCCACACCGTCCCAAACTCCACTGCTCTTCCTCAGTCCCCATCCCACAACACTGACATGAACCTGRGATTTAGTTTATGGGGGGACAACTGGTGGCTGATGTCCGGAKTGAGCCTACTTGCCTTGCTAATCCAGTGGGAAATAAAACTATGGGACATTAAAAACAATTTATATTGTTTTACTGCCCACTATTACAGCCTGGATCAGCTGGCTGATGACTGATGGCTCAAAAACAGCTGATCTCATTCTCTGCCAACACTCCACATTTTCCTTTATTCCCCCTAGAGATTACACCCAGGTAAGCCTTCCACTAGCGTCTCACAGGGTTGGATGGGTTTCTCAGTCCAGGGCCAACGCTGGGCAGGTCAGCAGCCAAGGACTAAAGAGTAGCAAGAAAGAAGCTCTATTCTCTCACCTCCTCCTTTTTTAAGGATATTGCTTATTTGGGAGCAGTGAGGACTAAATACAAATAGAAGTCAYTGTTGACTCAGATGAAGGTGCTGGTGACTCTGGCAGGGTGGGTCCAGTGATGACACAGACACAGCAGCAGAGAAGCCAGACCCACTGCTGGCAGAGACTTCCCTGCTGGGCTAGATTGAAGATAGAAATCACTATGTAGTGTCTCCACCCTGTCTGGGCTCTGCTACCCACACAGGTCTGYTCTAAAACTGTGAATTTTGTGGAGGAAAAGGGAGAAAAACACCACCCCCAACCCCAAATCTTCTCCCCAGCAAAATCACTCCAATGCAACACCACAGGGAGCATAAAACCAGGTAAGGCCTGCTGTGATGTACTGAAACCTCTGAAAAGCTGAGGAGCCTGCAGGTATTTAAGCACCAAATTTCTGCTTTTAAGGGAAGGGATGAGGAGGATGCCTGGACAACTCAGGGGCATCTGGCCCTGTTGGGACAGACAGGCAGCTGATAACAGGGGATGGAGCCATGCTGCCTACTCACTGGAAGGGCTGGGGGGTGCTTTCTTAGAGGAGCAGGTTCAGATGGAGTTACAGGAATGCTGATCCAAGCTGTGCTCCAGGGTTACATATAACCTTTGTTAGCAAAGGCCCTTTCTCATTTGCACAGAGAAGAAAAAAGGAGGAAAGAGAAAGAGTAAACAGGCTGAACAGCCAAATAACTAGCCTCTCGCTGCCCTTAAAAAACGGGAAAAAAAAATCCCCCTTTATTGAAACCATTTCCTCTGGTTATATCATTTCTCTTGAGGCTGGAAGCAATTTTAAGTCTTAAGTGCGTTCCCTGCACTAAGAGCACGGGCACGAGGCTGACGCTTGGCTGCCCACCAAGGGGTGCCCTGGAGAACAGCACGTCTTGCTGTGCCCTCTGTTATCTCCCCACATCACCTCCAAGCCCCAGTGCCTCCTGCAAGGGGGGAACCCCCAAGCCCAGCACGGGCAAGGTGCAGCATAGGTCACCCTGGCCCAGCTGAGTCCCACAAGTAGGACACAGATGGCATGCATTACGTGTTCCCCTCCATGTCCTCTGTCAACAGTGACAGCCAGATTGAGCTCTGTTCTGCTCAGAAATCCCCCAACGAAGAGACCTGACGGTGCCAGGGCTTTGCTGCAAGCACATAGCAGAGAAGCAGCCGTGTGTTGGGCACTGGAATTTGATGCTGGAGGAGTGTGACTGGAGTCCCTTGTAGTCTGCACCAGCCACAGGCTCCAGTAGAGAGCTTTTGTGGGATTGGATGAAGCAGGGGCAAATTCGTGCTATTAAGAGTAAACCAGAAAGTTTCACATGTTTAGGGCCCTACAGAGGGCTGGGGTGTCCCCAGCAGCTTGGCTTTAGCCCCAGCCTCACCTGATTCACAAGACCAGCAGAAGCACCAAGCTCTGGAGAGGACCTCTCTGAGGCAGTGGGGACAGTGCAGCAAAGGGGAGGAAAGATGGTGGYGAGGCAGGAGTTATTTGCCAGGACTGCTCAAGCCAGTGCCAAATTTGAGCTAATAAAGGTTTACAAAGTAAAGCACTACGCTCAAGTTATTAAAATACATATGTACAAATCCTCTCATGCAGCCCCCTCAAACTGGGACCAGCAATCAGACACTTGCTTTGCTTTCCCTGTGAGCCCCCTCAGCTGCTGCTGCTGCAGTTCTCATTCGTGGRTGCTCTGGCCGAGCAGAGCTGGCAGCACAGAGGCTGCAGTGGGAGATCAAGCAGCGAGACCGGAGCAAGGGCGGTGTGTGCCTCGCATGCTGAAACCTCCCTGCCCTGGAGCCGCTGTGCACAACCTCCCCAGCTCAGCAGAGTGGGCGATTTGTCCTTCATAACAAAAAAAAGGAAGAGGAAGGTTGGAGAAGGGGGAGGCAACGGCTTATTTTTTTCTTCAGGGAGTGCTTTTCCCCACGTCTGGCAGCCCAGAGCTGARCAGCTTTCGCTGTTAGGGACCTTCAGCCACGTGTCGAACCCATGCAGGGGCCTCAGCTTTGCAGCAGCTCTGGGAGCAGAAGGGGGAGCAAAGAGACACCCAAGGCCAGCAGGCACCCAACACGGCTCAGATTTAAGTGTTTTAGAGCTGGCAGGTCCTTGAACAAGGCATCTGTCTGCCAGCAGGCTGCGGGACTTGACCTTCCCGTTTCCCTTCTCCAACGAGGAGAAGGCAGATAATTATTAAAGTTGAGACCTAGTGACATTTTTCAAAGGTTTGATCCATGCCCTCAACTCCTGACTCTTCAGCATCTCATTATCTTGAGAACTCTATTGCTTCTTCAATTTCAGTGAGAACTGGCTGCTTTCAGCCCCACAAGCTTCCCCAACGTGTCCCTGGTAGCACCAAATTGCCACCCTGGAGTGAGGGCCTAAGGAGTCACTGGCCACATCCTCGTGCCTGATCATCACCCAGCCCAACACAGGCCTTACACACACAGGCAGCTTCTGGACTCATCCCAGAGCAATTGTTAATGAGTGGATGGTGACAGTGGGARAGGGAATGGCCTTTAATTCTAACCTGAAACATGGGTGCAAAAAGCTCTTGTTTGGAAACACTGATTTTCCTGAAGCMCTGTTAAAATTGTTGTCCAACCCTGAATAGACGAGAAAGAATCAAGAAGTTCTACCTGACGAGTTAGAACCAGAAACTGGCAGAGTCACGGCTAGAAAAAAACAACCCCCAAATCCACAGCATTACTTTTTTTTTTTTACCCACTTTATTTATGTGTGTGTTTCTATAAACATTTTAACTACTGAACATTTCATAAACCGTAAAAACAAACCTTCCTGCCCCCAAAATGCAATCAAACCAGCTTGTCGGCCAGACACCAGCGATGCTGCCAGGGCAGGTAGGTGGTATCCTTAGATAACCTCCCGCTGGGCGTGGGCCAGCAGCTCACTGCCCCAGATCCTGGGCCTCTGAGCGACGGAGAGGAGACAAGTTTAAAGACCTGGCTGCTCTCCTCCTCCAGGGATTCAGCAGAAGAAAAGGGGGGTGAATAAAGAATTTCCCCTGATGGAAAGTCAGAGTCCGACAGAGGGGCTGCAACATCCCCCTGCAGGATCGGACGCAGCRGCCTCGGCAGGCTCTGGAGCAGCCTCAGGGCTGTGTCGGTGCCGGGGACTGAGCCCACGGCCCCAGAGCTCACTCGTTCCCAGCGGCCCAGACGCTCCCCGGTGCCTCGTTTGCCGGGTGCAGGGGGGAGCAGCGGGGGCTCCACAAACCCCTGCTCACCTGCAAGGGCACGGGTCTGAGGGTGCTGATTCCTCGGGGCGGGCGGGCCCGGCTGTAAGGCACGATGGGGAGGGCGGGTGGGGTGTCGGCGTGGCAGGGGAGGCCCAGCCCGGCGGGGTGGCCCAGCGCCCATCGCCAGGCACCCCACTGCCCCAGAGGAAAGCACCGCGTCGCACCAGCGATGAGAGCGGCGCAGGACTCTCAGTTGCCCCGGTTCATGTCTGCGCCGTGGACGAGCCAAACCAGGCGGAAACAGACGGCCAGGAATCCAGTGCCCAGGAGATCCCCCAGGGCAGTGAGGTAGGGGATGGAGAAATTATCTGGGTCCAGAGCCTTCCTCCACATCAGGCGCACAATCAGGTCGGCCACGTAGAGCAGGATCCCCACCTGGGAAGAGGCAAGACAGGCCCTGCCGTGAGGCAGCGAGAAGGGGTGGGATGGGATGGGGTGGGATGGGATGGGATGGGATGGGATGGGATGGGACAGGATTGGTGCAGCTGGCTCCTGCCCTTTGGCACGGCATTGCCCACGGTGCCGCTGCCCCATGCTGCCAGCCGCAAGTGTGGACACCCTGCTTGAACTGCTCACCAGCCTTGCCCGCCCAAAACAGGAGTCTGGCCACACCAAAAGCATCTCCCAAAAGTAGTTCCTACTCCCCATGCCTTGAATGGGAGCGCTCCTGCTCACTCCACCAGATACAGCACTGCTGTGAATATGCAGGCAACCCCAAAAGACAAGTTCAGAGCCAGATTTTTTTTCCTCTTCATCCTTCTTTTTTCCATTAGAAATTCAGATCATGTCTGCTTTGTTTTTCCTAAAAGTCTCAGTGGACAACTGGAGTTTGAGGCAGTTTTTACATCAAAGTTATCCCAAGCAGAACTGACAAGCTAAAAAACTAAAATTTCTTTTTTTTTTAATCTCAACAGTTTAAAAATCTTTGTTGTGATTTCTTTTAATTCCTATTTCATTCCCAATTCTGATAAACAGATGGAGGAAAAAAATATTTCAGTTAAAGATTAAAGACTGTCTTGTTAATTGAATTAAGAAGGGAGAGAGAGCTTGGACCCCACATCTGTGGTCCCTCCATGGGAGACCAAAGCACATCAGGAACCCAAGCCTGAGGCAGCGTTTCTGAAGGTGAAAACTGCAAGCTGGGTTGGGAGAAAGGGAGGAGAGATGGGGGAAGCAAATTAAATAACAGAATCACAGAAACTAAAGCTGGCTGGAAACTCAAGAGTTTTACATAGATCATTCCTCTGCCTCAATTCAGGATCAAATACATCCACATCTTTCCTGACAGAAAATTTGTTTCACTTGAGCTAAACAACCCTCAGAGATGGAGATGCCACACTCTAAGCAATCAGTCCCATGGATTTTTTTCCCTGTTTTTGTTTTTCCCAAGGTCTAACATAAATCTGCCATTTTCCATTTGAAATCCATGATTTCATGTTTCCTCCCTAGCGACCACATAGTAAATGTTATTCTGTCCCTCCCTACAGAAATTTGGTCGTTTAAAAGCTGTTAACCAGGTTTTTCTCAAGCCTCTCTTCTTTGGACTGGTTAACCCCAGTCCATTCAATCATTCCTCTGAGGTCATGTTTTCTAGGCCTCTGATTTTTATTTTGGGCTTCCTCCAGCTGACCCAAACTTCCCCCCCTCTTTCTTTCTGTCTTTCTTTATAAAGTATAACAGAGGGGAAAAAAGAACCAGGCTGAGTGTATTTTCCTGCCCTGGCCTCCATGGGAATCTTTCGGGGTCAGTGGTGTTGCTGGGATGCTGCTCTTTATGCTGTCATTTATTCTTCGTATTTTCATGCTTGGCTTTGGTCGAGGAGTTACCTCGATGCATAAAGAGAAGAATAAATATTTTCCTCTACAACTATGGCTGTGCTGCTGGGCTTAGGGTTGTGCAGAGGTYGAGAAAAACTGATTGTTTACACACACAAGGAATTCACCCTCAGACACAAGGCTGCTTGTAAGGCAAAGTGAGAGTCAGCCACCTCACCGCGCAAATTAACGAATCACTGATCTGAAAGGGCAAGTGAAGTCAGAGCCTCTGTGAGTTCAGACAACAGCCACACACATTTCTGAGTGAGATGATAAAGTGTACAGGGCAGGAAAAACAGCAAAAGGAAGCAGGCAGGACAAATTGGATGATCCCATTCCGTACCCAGAACTTTTACTTTTGAGGATGAACTGCTAAGTGCCTGGGTTTTCTCTTGTCTTTTGACCCCACATGGCCCTGCCCAAAGGGATTCCCAAGGTCCTCACCATAATATGCGACATTGGTTTCCAAAATCAGTGGAGAAACCTGCTGGCTGGAGTTCACTGCTTCCCACTTGCCCCTTGCTGCTGGACTAGTGGGAGTCTAGAAATACTTGGAGCTTAGAGATTCAAGGAGCGAACATTTTAAAACAAGGTACTTCCTTGCTAAGTGTGTCTCTGCACACTTACTGCAGCTCAGTGGATGATGAGAACTTGTTCCTCCTCTCATGTCTGGTCCCTCACTGACCCTAAAGCACAGTCGTGCTCATGTGGGAAACTAGAGCCTGGCAATTTGGGTGAAGTATTACAGGACCCACAGAAGGTACATGAAGCTTGGTAGAAGCACACCCGAAATGACAGGAAACAGTGGCTGCTGTTGGATGTTTTACTGTGACTCCTGTCTAACCTGGAGAACACCTTTTTTATGTTATCTGATAGGTTCCTTTTGGATGGGAGTTTGGGGTTTACCTGCAACAAAGCAGCGGTCAGGTAGAACATCACAAAGGTGAAGGAGAGGGATGTGTGGCCCCCCTGCAGCAGATGGATGGTGTAGAGGAACACGAGGTGCCCTGGGATAACCAGGAGGAACAGGACCCGGGCTGACTTGGAATTCACCCCTGCAGAGGACAGAGACAGACACAGGGGTAACAGCAGCTGCAGAGGGTGGGGGGGTGACAGGACACAGCTGCACATTTTAGTGCATAAACCTGGGGCTGTCCCCTCCCACCAACCACACTGCTAATGCCTTCTCCAGATCACACGGACATAGGAAGCATCTCCAGGATCAGCCCAGCAGCTTTGTCTAGCACTGAAACAACATGCCAAAGACACTGTGCTCCATGCTGATCCACTCTGATTCTCGGAGATACTCCTCTCAGCTGCTCTCTGCCTCCCACAACTTCTGCTCTGCCTTGCTGCAACAGATTTTCCCTGTTTATGGTTTGATCTAGCACTACCTCTCAACCTAGCAGGGAAAATCAAGAGGAACTCTATAAAGACAACAGAACCAAAATCGAGTTTTGCTGATGCTGAAGTATATCCAGTGTTGAGGATGAAGGAATTGCTGATTTTCAGCAAGATTACGGTCTCTTCACCCCCCTGTCCACAGGCTATAGCTCTAGGCTGGCCATTAAAATGACTTTCTGTTGGATCAAATCTAAGATTCTTTTCCAACTGCTTTCTTTAGTGCTCCCTGAAGGCCACTTTCTTTGCATACCAGTGAGCAAATATGCCATAAGCCTTTTTTCCACGCTACCCACTGCAAAGATGCTKCTTCTCTGACTGAGTATCCTCCCTGGAAGGGGGAAGTTCTGCCTTTGAAAACCACCTAGTCCTTCACCAACCAGGCGTGGGAAAGGAGCTATCTGTGATGGCAGGCCTTGAGACATGGACACCAAGGGTTCAGGGGCTACCTGATGAGAAGAATGTGGTGCATGGGTTAGGACAATTCTGCCTCATCTTGTATGGCAAAACTCCAGGCATGCTCCAGAAGTGCAGGAATGTAGAAATTCGGCTGGCCTGGATGGCGACCAGATTCCCTCCAACACCTGCGGGGACAAAACACAGAAAACCTGTAAACCCCCTTCACCACAGCAGGAAGTATCAGACTAAAACCCAGYCCAAGGTGTGTGGATCTGCATTCACTTACAAGCTCACTGAGAGCAGCAGTGAGACACAGAGGAAACCTGAGCCCTGCATCCCTACTGATGCTGCACTATTCACTTTGCAGGAACAGCTCTTAAAAATCAGGAAAGTTCCAGTAATCGTATCCTTCTGACTGTTGTCTCGAAAACATTTTCCCTTTCTCCCCAGCACTGGATGTAAATGCCCCAAGGCCTCTGAAGACGATGCAATTGCACCTGGTGTGACATAGTCTGTGAACAACACCTAGGGACAGCAGTGCAGGCGCTGCTCACAGCCAGCTCTTGGATGGACTCACCCAGAGAGCCATCATTGTTTAAAACACAACAAACATCACAGAGAGCGATCCTATGTCTGTCTGAAGGTACCTAACACACTCGTTAAATGAGAAGGAATCACGAGAATGAATTAGACCCCAAATATGTTAGCAAATTAAAAGTAAATTAATTCCTTCCAGACTGATTAATTCTAGCAAACACGAAAAAGCAGCTACATTTTCCAGTAGAAAATAGAGGGATAATGATCTGTGGAGCAAACCTCCACCCTAAGTATTTTCAAGGTGGAAATGCCACAGAAAAGATAACGGTGAGTCAGATGCTACAGGCTTCTCATGCTTTACCTTCCTTGGAGAAGAAATCATCATTAAATGTGAGATTTTCCAGATGGGAATCGAAGTGGAAATACTCAGGCTATCTCATTGGAGCTCAAGATGGGAGCTGTTTGAGCCATGCACTGCCACGCTCTGCAGGACTCCCCTGCACATGCAGAGTGAAGAGTTGCCTGTGCAAAGACACAGAGCATGGCACAAGTCTGCCACCAACTCTGCCAAACGGGTCACCTGTCCCCACAGAGCGACCTCTGGGTCAATCATTGCTCAACTGAACTGCTGCTGACTTTCCTGATCGGGCTCCTTGGCCACCCATGCTGGAAAGGGTTTGTCAGCAAGGTGGTTGTCTCTATGCAGATCCAGTAAGGTGGCAGCTGGGTGACACTCTCTGACACTGCAACATGACGTGCTTTGAGGGTGACATGAGGCCAAGCCTGCCCTAGGAACATGGGTTTCCCTTGGAATGGGCCTGTCCTACAAGAATGTTATAATAGCAGAAAAATAAGCCAGTGGATCCTCAGTGATACCAGGATCCCCAGCAGTTTGTWCTGGTATGTGTGTGCATAAAATTACTGTGAGGATTCATAGAAATATAAATATACACACAAAAGATGTTGATATGTATAGATATATAAAAAAATCCAATTATATATAACCTTTTATATACATACACATGTATAATCTTAATATTTATCAACAATCTGTATAGGGGATGATTGCACAGCTCAAATTACTGAGTGGAGGGAGACAGACAAGGGAAAATGGATTTACTGTGACATCTCAGTAGGACTGATGTTATGAAAAGTGTCAASGCAGCTCTCAGAGATGCTGTTAACATTTTCCACAGCTCTGCCCTGGCTGCTATTTTGCTCCAGAAACACTTCAAAACACAAGCAGGGATGTGATGGGGACCAGTAGCTTCACTTCCACTCATGATGGGAGCAGGGACTCAAACACTGATCTCTGTGTAGGAGCAGCAGTGGATACCAGAACCCTTGGGAGAGGGGTGAGGTATAAATAAAAGCATGCATAGAACCCCCCCGTGCCCAACCTACCATTAATCACAGGTGTGAAAACTGCCATGCCTTCAAAGTTTGGGTCAGTTACAGTTTTGTCCAGGATGAGCCCACCAATGCTGTTAAAAAAGGACAAGCAATGAGGGTGGATCAATCTTTTCCCAGGGCAATCCCCACACTGTGAAAATAGCACACTGCATGGGTTACTGCATCTTCCCCGTTCCAGGGCTGGACTATTCACCAGGTACTCCTCTTACAGTTCAGTTTTCACCAACAGAAAGCTTTACAGTTTTTTTTAATAATGAGTTCAGGAGGACTTCCTTGCCCACCCTTAAGCAAAGCTGGTAGTAGTTAGGGAAGATTTGTTTTATCATTCTCCCACAAAGTTTCGTTACACTTCTATACTGGCCTTAGCAGTTTTTAAAAATTCTCTCCCATATCTCAGCTAATTGTTAAAGATGTCGAGGAATGAACTACCTGGCTCTACATTTACCAGTATTTTCTCTTTACAGCTGGATAAAAATGAGGTTGAAGCCTGACAATTTGTGATGGTCATCATCTCTGCTGTTGGCTTCCCGGCTTTCACCCACGTGGTGCCTGGACATGCGAGTGAGGCTTAAAATTATTTGCTTTTTCCAGGCCTTTGGGGGCTCCTTATCTGCTGTCTCACAGCCTGTTGGAGTGTCACCAATGGCTGAGGAGCACTGGGCAAATACCCTTCTGCTGTCCCTTCCAGTGTCACTTTTGATGGCCTTCTAAGTGAGCCCAGGGTCTCCCTGCAGGGTGCACACGGGGTGGGCTGGGAGCAGTGCCTTGTTTACCTGCTGATGCTCATGGCAACAATAACTGGCTGCCATCCAGATTTCAGGACTTCAGCCAGGGAAGGACTTTGCTTGGCAATAGCAACCCAGAGAGGGATCATGACAATGAAGACAGCACAGATCAGAGGAGAAAGGTATTTCACATCTGGCAAGGAAAAGAAACCTTGAATTAAATGCCCGTAGCTTCACAGGTTGCCAAAACTGTATTGCACAAAGACGGGAAGAAAGGCAGCAGGACTCTTGCTCCAACAGAGCTATGTTAGAGGAAAAATCACATGAACCATGATATTCCCCACAAAACCACCTCATTCCACCACAGAAATCCATAATTAATCCCTGAAATTCACTGCTAGAGGATGCTGTTTGAAAATCAGCAGGATTCAAAGCAAGTTATATTTGAAGATGAACAACTCTCCAACTCTATCTCCAGCTAGGAAAGAAAAAAAGTTTCAAAATTTCTGGCTTCAGGGTACAAATCAAACAGCAGGGAAAGGAGGAAATTCCTTTGCAGAAGCTGTATCCCACTTAGGGCAGACACCTCACACCTTCACCTGAAACAAGAGGTAGGAGGTACTTTAAGATGCAAGTTAGAATTGCTGAGCAGCTGGCCTGCTCTATAGGAACAAATGTTCTTTGGCATGTATAAGCCAGTTAAGATCTGGGGTTTCTTTTGTGCTAGCTCACATGTATTTCCATTAGGTGCTTTTTCCATTCGGCAGAGGCATAGCCTTGGAGTGATCTTTAGAAGCCAAGGAATTAAAAAGTAAGTAGATGTGCAGCACTAAAAGAAAATAAACATGACTCAGAAGCATGAGAAACACCTTCAAGCAATGGGGCTGATGCCAACCCTTTTGATACAAAAATGCTTCTTCAACAAAGCTCTCCATCTGGTCGCTGCGCTGGGGCCAAAGGCAGTGGGATGTAACACTGACTTTGCAGGTGATCTGGGAGATGAAGCAGCACAAAGTGTGCATTTTTAAAAACATCATTGCCAGGGCCTTGGGCTACCTGGATGCGACAGCACTGACATGATGCCATCTTCTGTGAGTCAAGGGCTCCTACACAAAGAGGTGCAGCTCTTTATGAGTGGCTTCAATGGGAACTGAAATGCAACCCCTTCTGGAGTGCAAACAGCTTTGTCAGTGCACTTTACCCCCTGGAGTCATCCAGGACAGGTGGGTAGTATGGCAGACTTAATGCCRTACTGGGTCTCCTACCCACACTCCTTGTTGTTTCAAGCAATTAATTCCTTCTTAAGTAATGCAGACATGGAGCGCTGGAGTCTATCAAACCTTATCAGAGCCCACAGAAAGACTCCTGGTAGGATGAATGGTCTTCAGGCTCCACATTCCAGTTCTGCCACATTCTCACACACAGCCCATAAGCCAGCTGAAACCCTTTGGCACAGTTTGTATCTCCATTACGCAGGACTGACAAGGACCAGAGACAATTTTAAAAAAAATTGAAAATCTTCACTGGCAAAAGGATATTCTGCTGAAGGAGATGGTGCTGCATGAGGTGGCACACAGTACTCCAAACTTTACAGTCTCATCAGTATTTTTGAAGGACAAATTTGGGTAGGACCCAGAAGTTTTCAGAGCATGACCTGTGCCTTACTACACACTGGGGAGGGAAATGGATTTGTCCAACCACCATCAGCAGTGCCATCCTCCTACCTGCTTCACTTCATGCTCCCAGTGACTTGGTGCCTGTGTGCTAGGTATTTTCCATCTCAAGAGGCTATTTAAACTACTCTGGCAACTCCAGCAATGCTCTCTGGTCACAGCCATAGAGGTTATCACGTTGTTCTGCCCTGTGCTCCCCAGGAGATATTATCTGAGGCATAGCAACCGAAAGACAGATTAGCTTTACAGAGGCAGGTGTGATGGCATCATGGAAAAAAGCCTATTAAAAAAAATGCACCCCTGAAGCTCAAGGAGGACTGGATGGAAGCAATTCATAGGCCTCTCTCGGCTGTGTGTGCTGCTTCACTGCCTCACTTGTGCTTGCATATGGAACGAGTTATGCAAACTGAGAACAGCTGCCTCACTGCTGCTGCTCACAGGCTGAAGCAACAGTTGGGGTTTCAAATGGTACTGAGTGTGCTGGATCTTTTTATTTTCCCGTTTCTGTTCTAGGTTAGGCTCACAGTAAGTAGCCTAATGCTTTAAAACATCACCAAGCTGCAACATGTTTTGTGCTTCTCAGGGTCAGCAGGTGCCCAAGCCTTTGGCAACCAGCAGCACAGCTAACCCCATAGCCACAACTCCTACTCAGGGTCCTGCAAGCACAAAACGCTGCAGACTGCTTCCCTCTAATGGGATATCTTGCTCATCCCTGACTCTCTGCATGAGAAGATACATGAGTATTTTACCAGTGCCAAACCCTCGAAATTGAGGAAGGACCTGCTATTACCCATGCACAGAAAGTCGTTTTGCTTGGCTAGCAACAGATCCAGGAACAGAGTCAGTGTCACATATGTCAGCCCTCTGTTCCAAAGCTGCACAATAAATGTTGGTCATTTCTTTGACAAATCCCAGTAGTGTTCATTAGGCTCTGCCTTCCAGTTTGTTATTAAAAGAGAGTCTGGAAAAAGCCCCTTTGGTCATTTTTCTACCCCAGTGGCATGATGGCCTCCATTCTGAAATATGCCAGAAATGCTTAGGCACCCTGCAATAATTTCATAAGGGTTTGTGGGCTCCCTTGCTGAGCTACAATTCCCTGCTGAACACTGTACCTATGTATTTGAAGAGGGTACTGCTGATTCCTGCCAGGAGGGAAAGGGTTATCAAGTCTCCAAGGCTTGCAGCTATGGGTGTGGCGACATTGTCTGGATTGATCCCAACTTTCCGAGCTCCGATGATCACGCCAATCATCACCAGACCTAGAGAAGACACAGAGCAGGCATCAGAGAAAGCATTCTGCTGTGTTTCACCCCAGAGCTGCTGTTGTGGTTCCCAAAGGGACGTGGGGGTCCAAGAAAACAAGAAGCAGATTACCCATAGCAGTACCACGCAGCTGGAGACTGGACACCCCCAGGAATTTGTCCACTTGCTTTCACCAACCTGAAGGGCATGACTCTGCCCTTATGAACTGCACCAAGGGCCCAGAGGCACACAAGCAAATTCCAGGGATCAAAGGAGATACCAGCAGGCAGCCCAAATGTAGAAGCTCCCCTCCTGAGCAGCCTAATCTTTGCTGCCTTGAAGCAGGACCAGGCACGAAGCACACTCATAGATAAGCACAGAGCAGGCATGCAGCAGCCTCCTGGTGCCATCCCCTGCTCTGGATTCCACAGCACAAAGATATTTTCCATATTAGACCAAAATTTCTCAAAGTTTAAATCACCAAGGAGCAATGAGCTTCCTTACAGTAGCCTGCATTAGCCTTTCAGCCCAGCCATCAGACTGAGCCCTCATGTCCCAGAGTCTTTGGGGCTGYTTTGATTTGCACTGGGTGGATATTGATGCTGTGAGCAGCTCCAGAGTCAAGGAGTTATGGAGATGTCCCTCATCACCTCTCTTCCCCCGTCTCTGAGCTGCACCTGGAAAACTGAGCTGCTTTTCAGCATTTTGGGGAGGAGGGAAGTTTTGCTTGCCCAGATAAATTAAGGAGCACAAACCCCAAACCCTSATGAGCATGTGGGAATCCCTCAGCCATCAGATCTCTCACAGGAAAAGAAGTGCCTGTGGAAGAGGCACCTGGAATAAACCCTGCCTGGCCAGGCTCCCCTGCTGTGTAACTAGCAAGGGCAGGCCTGAGACAAGGCATAAGACATCTCTTCAAAGTCCTTCCATAGCTGACAGGATGCACCAAAGGAAGCCCAAAAAATGGTGATTCCCTCCAGCTCACAACCTCTCTGTGTCTCTCTACACAGCCCCTCCAAGGCTGAGCATGCACAGGAGCATCAGCTTTCCCCTAAGGAATGCCACACGTGCACCTTCCCTGACACAACATCCCTTTTACAGAAAAGCATCCTCTCACAACATGGCATTTCCAAACAGCCCTCCCAGAAACCCATGCTCCCCTCCCACAGCACAGTTCATGCTGCTTCCCTCCCTGGCCATAAAAATAGCAGCTTCCTGTCGTGCACACCCACACACAGGCTGCCCGTGACCATGTCCAGGGAAAAGACTGATGTCAGCAGCAAACCTGAGATGGTACAGCAGCGAAGTCTCTCTGTATCACATCAAGCAGGGAGATTGCCGGGAAGGGTAATGAAAGCTGAGCTGCTGTTTTTTAACTGCCTCATCCCACGTTTTTCATCAAAGGCGTCTACAATCACCCTTTGACTCCAGCTTCACTTGTTCTAACTTGTCCCTTTCATTTAGAAAACTTGCTGTTTCTGACCGTGGCAGCTGCCTGTATTCAGGGTATCATGCTGCCCTCCTATGGCAGACCTACAAACTGGAGCTCTTCAGGCCACTCACAACAGCTCCTACTGTCCAGCCCATCACGTTTCCCTGGAAGGGGAAGAGCCAGGGGAGAGGTCTGCCCAGCTCCCAGCTGGCAAACCACAGGGCTGGTCACAACCCTGCACAGGGTATCAGGTGACCCAAAGTCCATCTTGAGTGTGCTCTGGAGTTGTCTGCATTATAACAGACCCTCCACTCCCTGCTTTGTGCATGACGTTAGCTCACCCTCCCCGAGGAAAGGGCCAGTGTAGGTGGCTCATGTGGCACCCAAGAGACACGGGGTAGGTCTGTGTGTGTGTGGCATTGTCATGCGTCAGTGAAGGACAGTCTGATTGCTGCCTGTGGATGCTGAGAGCCCAGTGAACAAGGACCACGGGAGAAGAGAAGCCAAGGCAGGATACAGAGAGGGTGAAAGCAGCAGACATAGGACTAACGCTCCCTGCATCCCTCCTCCCTCTGCCAGACCAGAGGGACGCCAGCTGGGCCTCCCTGGCGGAAGGGACAGTTCATTCCCCACTCGAGTGCTGCCTTTTTGATCCGAGGAACCCGAAGGACTCACCAAGTGAAAGTGCAGCTATGAAGGCCGTGGTCACGCTGCTGGCACACAGCACAGCAGCCTGGCTCAGCTCCACAGAGCCCTTGGAGATGGCCCCCAGGATCACAGCAGCGACGGCAGCCAGAAGTCCCACCACGGTGGCCTGGACCTGGGGACCAAAGGACAGCTGGTCAGCACTCGCCCCATCTGCTCCCCGGCAGCTGCAGCGGCTCCTCGCAGCTGCAGCACTGTCACACAGCTTGCAGGGCAAAGCCTCACACAGATGCTGATTGTCTGTGGATTTAAGCAGCACCCCTGCAAGGCTCCACTAAAAATCCTGACAAAGTCTGGAGAACTCTGGAGGCCTGCAAAGGGCAGATAACATTTCAGCAAAGGACACCGAGTCCATCAGCCAAGGAATAGCCCTGGTCAACACAAAAATGGGCTCCCCTTCAATGCAGCACTCCTAGGAAGCTGGAAGCTGCGGAGGGAGATAAGGGAAAGCACACAGACACACGTTGCAAGCCCTGTGGTCTTGCCATGTGCAAACTCTAGGCTGGTTCCTGGATTTTAACATGCAGAAAGAGCTACAAGAGGCACATTTCTCCCATCTCTCCCCTCCTGCCCAAGGCTGATTCCCAAACACTGCCAGTAAACAACAGGCTTTTTCCAGGGGCTGCTGTGAAACAGGGACTGTGCCCTAGCTCCTGCTGCAAAAGGAGTTTTTTTATTATTTCAGTTTTTCCACAAAGGCAACAAATGTCTAGATGTATTACAAGCTCTGGGGCCACACAGAGCTTTACTGGAGGTCAAGTCCTGGCTCTGCTTGGCTGTGTTGAGAATACCTGCCCAAATCACCWGCTCTGCATTCAGCACTGCTGGAACAGAAGCTGTTGGTCTGCAGCAAAGCAAGAGAAAAGGGGCTTTTTCATCTCCCAGCTGAAGCGACTCACCTGGATAAGGGCTAAATTGCATGTGGCCATTTTCCATTGCTTCTGGGCATCATCCATCTGTCCAGTGTTAGCCTAGGAGTCAAGAGAGACACCCTGAAATCCTGTTTCTGTGGCACAGGTGGCTGCTGAAGGCAGTTTCACCCAGTCCCTGGGGGAATGGGGCTGTTAAAGCCAGAGAGAGGCAAGCACAGGTCATCATCTCCCAGCCTTGCCTACACTTCCTTCTTGACACTTCCCCACCATGTGTCCCAGGGCCATAAGAGGCTCACGTTGGAGGTGCAGAGGCACTGCAGGGCACTCAGCTAGAGGTGGAGTGGGCATATCCACCACATCCCACACGGCAAAAAGCTGAACAAATGAAACCACTTTTTGTCCTTTGTTCCCCCTAAATTGCTCTGTTAAGCTCCAATTTCTCCTGAGGCATGTAATATAAAGAGCCCAAAGCAAACAAAATTGCTTAGGGAGATAGAAGAGATGAAATACRGAGTAGCAAAAGCTGCTGCAGGTTCCAAGAAGCCGCGGTCTGCTCCCCCCGAGGTAGGATTGCTGGGAAGCCCGGGGTCTCTCAAGGATCAATACCCACAGAAAAGCAATCCAATACTGAAGCTGACAGCTGTGGAGCCCTGGCTTTGTCTCCTTCATGTGTCACAGGGCCCCAAATATCAGCAAGTGGCCACCCAGGGATTAATTCACCTTCACAGCACAGACGGAAATTCTCTGTTCCAGTTCCAAAACGAGGGCAGACATGTTATTTTAACATTCACACCCCACTAGTTTCTACTTAGCAGAAAAGGGCATCTCTCACACACAGTGTGATTATATAAATGAAGACTCTCCTGATGTCTCCTGCTAATCGCCCCCCCCACGCCCCCCACCAGCTTGTTAACACTCACAGCAGTGGAGAGCCTGGATGCCAGTGTCATCTCCAGATTGCCCTTCAGGCCAACCAAGGCAGGAACCAGGATGAACACTTCCGTGATTGTCCGGAACACATCCCAGTGCTGGAAGAAAACAAAGGCAACGACCTCAGCTTGTGATGCTGACCAGTCCAGTGCTGTTGCTCCCCAGGGGAGCAGGTTCTTGTCTCACCACCTCCAGGTATCTGCCGTGCACACGGGGCCAGATGCTGCCCCGATGCATTTTGTTGTTGCATTTTGGGAGCGAAGGAAGGAATTTTCAGCTCGCAGTATTCTTTCTCACCCATGAACAACAAAGCACTACCCTAATGGGGAAGGATCTTTCTTCCTGGGGGCAACGGAAGATTGTGGAAAGCCACAAATTAAAATGTGCCTTTAACATTAGCCCAGACCAATATGAAAAATAATTAAGGTTCACAAGCCAAATGAAATACAGCATGTTCTCCATCCTYTGCACTGACACTAGATATAGGAACACAACGAACACATAGACTCACAAGAACAAACACAAAGACCTGGAAATGATCTAAACCAAGAAGCTGTGTCTGTCTTCTCTCACCAAACTTCCAACTAAGCATCTAAGACTGGTGGTGGGAGGGAAGGATATTTTTGCATCTCTTCTCCACAGGCAGGTCCTAAATCTTCCTGTTACCAAGTACATTCCCAGCACAGCTGGAAAATGGATTTTGAATTAAGATACCTCATAAGCCAAACCTCTGGGCCAATATCTTGACTGTTGTTGCTCCTCTGAAGCTGAACTGTACAAAGCTGTTGAATCAGCTCCAACACCAGAGACAACCTGAAAACTCAAGAAACTTTGTTGACTGACATGTCTTCTCCAATTTATGTACCACACAGTGCCTTGGAATATAATTCATCCCCCTCTGTGCATTCAAGGGTGCTGTAGCCAGAGAGGTTTAAATCAGGATGAAATCACAGAACAGGGCAGCTCAGCCTGAAGGAAAAGCAACGAGCCCAACATCTAAGAGGAGAATACAGGAAAAAAAGGGCAGCTGCAATGAGGCAGGTCAAAGGTCCTTCTAACCCTTTTTTGTAGATTCTAACAAGAATGTACAAAAATGACACGTAAATGGGATAATTCTCCCGTGTATGTTCCAGTCTATGACTATCTGCCACAGGTACTGAGCTGGTGGGGTTTTTCTGCACACTTACCAGTGTTGAAAGGGTTTTTCTTTCAGGTGCTCATCCAAACTCCCCCCTCCAACCCACGTGCCCTCCTGTGGCAAAAATTCCCACAGTTTAGCTACGCATCACGTGAAGGATCAATTTGTTCATTATTTCCACCTCGTCACTGGCTAGTATCCCATGATGGTCCCGAATTCTGGCACTAGAGGACAAAACAAACAACAGATCCCTGCCCACCTTTTTCACATCCATTGGGATTCTAGAAACCTGAAAATCCAGGTGGTTGGACAAACTCAATAAATGTTGACATGTTCAGCTGCCAGCCGCTTAGGAAATATATACAGGGTGTAACAGCTTGGTGTTTTGTTGTGGCTGTGGCATGGGAAGCTGTGGGAAGGCGGTGGTGTCTGTCTGCTGGGAAGACCTCACAGCTTTCTTCTCAGTCATGATGAATGAAATTGGGGCCGAGCCAGTCCCGAGCATGTGGTGTGAGGCACCTCTCAGAAGTGCAGATAACAGGCAAAACATTATTATCAATATAAAAAAGGCACATTTCTTGGTATTGGTGACCTTGAAACAGGCACATTTCAAAATGTTAAAGGTAAGCTGCTGTTGAGTAAACAACCAGCAACACAAAAAGAGTCACCTTATTTGACACACCACAATTTTGTTTAATTTTGTTAACATGGAACTTAAATACCTGAGAAAAGCTAGGGGCGGACATCCCTTTTAAAGATTCATATCCCACTCTCTCCTCTCTCTTTAATTAAGAATAAAGATTCAAACACATCTTTAACACCTTCAAAAGAAAGAGGAGCAAAACAGACTTCATAGTCACAATGTAAAAACCCCCAATCACTTAAAACACAGAGGCATGCAGACATTCATACTTAAAACCTCCCATAATTTGCACATAAAAAGACAGATTAATAAAAAGCAACAGAAAACCTCAACTGTTTGTATTTTTCTGTGCATGCCACCTTTGGGAAATATGACTTTGGTATATCTAGGTAAGCTCCAATCCTTGCATCACAATGGATTTTACAGGTCTCATAATAGAAGTTTCAGCATATGAGTTATGATTTTTTGGGACTCTGCCTTACGTATAATTACACCTAAAAGCTTTGAACAATTAATAATCACACAACTGTACTGATAAAAAAAGCTGACTTAATTGCCTCTATTTGAGTCTCATTAGTGACTCACCAAGAGCCTGAGGACAGATTCATAATGATTTATACCACACCAGCCAGGACTCCATTGTGTTAGTGACTGCAGAAATACAGAATAAACAGATGATGCCTGTGCCATCACCTTGCAGGACTGTCAGCAGGAGGAGTGGGTGAGTGGGGCAGGTTAGAGCCATGCAGGCCAGCAAATCCCTGAATGAAGACACCTGAACTAAGTCTAGGAAATGTCTCTGTTCTTCGAGATGMAAATCGGCCCAGAAGGAACAGAAACATTCCATGCGGCATTGTAAACCCACACGGGGACACAGAGCCAGAARGAGATTCTTCCCCACTTCACATCTCCATAATGGAATTTCAGCCCTGAAACTYGGCTCTGAAGAAACTTGGTTAACCCCGTGATCTACCCATGGCAGCTGGACCTGCTCAGGGGTCCCTCAGAGGAAGAGAGGCTATGATGGATGCACTGAGCCAGCCTCCCCAGCTGCAGTGCCCCCTGCTGCAGCTCCTCACACTGCCCTCACCGCCCCAACCATGTCCCATTACCTCTCCAGGACATCCATCCCCATGGCAGCAGCTCAGAAGCCTCAGAGGTTTTCAGTTGCTCTGAACAGGTCAACAGAAAGATCAAAACACCCTGGAGTACAAAACGCAAGCCAATTCAAAATCCTTTTCAATGCTAATCATCTCATGGGCTTTTATCAACCAKGGACAGGGATATCTTATGTCTGTGACTTTTATTTGGATTGTGTCCCAYTCCAGTGGCGTGGAAAGGGAGAGTGAAAGGGAAGCTTTCCTCCCGAATTCTCTGGTTTGAAATCTGATCGTCCAGCTTCCATTTGATTCTTCACCTTACTGTAGAAAAGTGGGCCAAACACTGGCAGGGCCCTGCAAGGTCTCCAGCAATGCCAGCCAGCCCAGAATCCAGACTGACCAGAGCTGGCCAAAGATCACTGGAGCAGAGGCAGAAACATCCAGCAGGAAAATACCTGCCTCATGCTAYGGGCCCTGCAGAGAGACTGCATCACCTGCACAACCAGGAAGAGAAAATGGAAAACTTCTTTGGGCATCCTTTTATTACAGCATGGGAGACCCCGGTTTGAGCCTTACAGTCAACTGGGCTAGATAACTCTCTTTTGTTGATTTTTCTTTTAAACAGTAACAYGAACAGTTCCTCATTTCATCCCAGGACAGATAAAAAACTGCTACAATCCTGGGAAGTTTGATAGGATACAAAAGATAAATTTCCACTTTGTTCTCTTTACAGCAACATGAGCCCTGCAAATGAGAGCATCAGCTGGACTTGCAACACAGAACCAAGTTATTTCGATATATTTTGTATGTAACAAAATGGCAGCAGGATTAAACTCAGTATTATCTATGTTCTAGATACCATCTTTAAGCTTGCCCATATATCTCCCTGTCCAAGGCAGACACAGAGTTTCCTAAGAATGCTTTGCAGTCACTACAAATAGGGCAAAACATTCTTCAGCCAGACGAACCACTCAAAAATGGGCAAATCACAAACTCCTGGACTTGAAAAACCTGTAGTTTCAGTATGTGAGCCCTTATGATTGGCAATATAAGCCTTACGGTCCCTGGCCTCAAGCAAACAAACTTAGTCTCAGGTTTTAGTTGGACAGGACAGTGAGTTTCTAGCTCTCGCACTTGCAGGAAGAATAGTTGAAAATAAACAGCTCAAAGACAAAGAAGCACAGAAGACTATCCCAAACCCTTAAAGGCTAAGATCTCTGGATTTTCCCAGCTATGGGGTTGTTGATACCATGGCAGCTCACCTCACTAACATCTCTCCTGTGCCATTTGTGACTCTCAAGGCACTGGGCTCCCTCCTCTAGGAGCTAAACCCATGAACTAATGGCTTCTATTTCAACATAGTTCACCAAAAAATACACTTCCTGTGGTTGTGGTTTATGCATGACCCCAGTTCTAAGAGTCTAGTGAGCAAATACACAAACTAGGCTGCACACTGGTATTTAAAGGATATGTGCAATGTAGGTATATATGGCTTGTGTTTTCCATCTGTTTGGATACAGTTACATTTTTGAACAGAGCCCAGTTCTTAGCAAGTGAAGTGATTTCTTCTAGACAAAGACCTATTCACTCCAAGTATACAGTGGGTATGTGCTAAGTCTTTATCCTTCTCTGAGATAACTGCTAACTATTAACACAACATCTTGGATAGTTTGAGAACTCCTGCAATGCTGCAAGACAGGTCTGTGCATAAGCACAGCACAAGGTGGAGATGACAAACACAGCACAGCAACAGCCTGTGCCACTCCAGTTAACCCTTCTTTGATATTCCTCATGTTCCCTTTAATTCAACTGCTCTGCCTTCTTTGTTCCTTCCAGTGCAAGAAAAAAACAGCAAGGTATTGTCTTTCCAAACATTCAAGTATCCATATTTAGCTCCTCCTGTGGTATTAATGCCAGAGAATCCAATGTACTCCAGTGAGCTCAGAGTGCAGGATATATCCTTGAGAAACTCTGCCAGCCTTTTGATTTGTAAATCCACTGGTATGAGATGCCCAAACTAGATCAAATTTTGCATTTCTATTTGTGCCACTGGTACACAGGAAAGACAGATGGGATGGATTCTGGTTGTGGGCACAATGGTGTAAATGCAGCAGCACTCCCGGGAAGCCAGTGGAAGTTATTGCATATTTATACCCATCTCAGAACCTGCCCGAGAAGCACTCAGTTTGCAGGCAATGCTAATCATTTTATGGTGGCATGCCTCTCATCACAGTATCTAAATGCCTCCTAGAGCAAAGATTACATTAGGTTGTTTGCAAAGAACTGAAAGCATGAACTTGCCTCTCAGTAAAACAGGTAGTTAATAACAACCCTGACCTAGATCTCCTTATCAGCAACTTTTGAAGGAAAGAAATGATATCATGCAACAGGGCWATATCTGCAGTCTGATCCAGTTGCTTCACAGGAGTCTTTACCGAAGTGTGTAGCTTGATACAGAAAAGGGAGCACCCTGTCTAATGCACCCAGGGCAGTGTTACGCAGCCTGTCTGAAAGCCACTATCCCACATCATAAGGAGCCCAGCTAAATAAGACGTATAGAGTCCCTCCAGCACAGGAAGAGCCTACAGCCATGCTGCTGACTGGCTGCTAGAACCACACTCAAGTAAAAACAAACAACATAGATACAGCAGCTCAGTGCCTTAGCCCACCCTCTCACTACAGGTYGCCTAACCACAGGTACCTACTTGAACAACATCCATCAAGAGGCCAGCAGCTACCATTCCCAAGCCAGCCAGAAGGAACGGCACAAAAATCTGGGAGGCAATGGAGAATGAAGTCTCTGGGAGAAATCCAAAGGCTGACCTGGTCAACTTGCAGGTGAAACCCCTCAGCTTCTTGCCGTGGAAGCACAGTTCCAATTGTAACTGGGTGACCACCATGGTCACACACCATTACCCCATGCTCAGCAGGGAAAMTGGAGGGAGATCAGGACATCACACAGGTCCTCCTTGCAGCTCTCTCTGAAGTCAGAAGGAATGCTCTTCCTCAAACTACAGCAATGATGCCAAATTGCTTTAGTTTCTTCTCCTCCTAGGAGCACGTCCAGACGATTGCAGCAAGGGTATCCTCCAAAATTGATTCAGCTGGGTTGAGCCCAGGTGGCAGCAAACTCGATGGACACGATTTCTCTGATTTATATCCAGGGGGGAATTAAAAAAGARAAGAGAAGATCGCAGAGACGTCTGTGGACGAATAGAAACGAGCCCACACCCCATTCAGCTCCCACCACTTCGGTAAAAACCAGTAAGACCTGCTCAGGCTGCAGCACTGAAAGAGTGACAGGTCATGCAAGAATCCCTCGGCGTGCTCAAACGCACTGGTGTCCTTTCTCCTCGGGTTACATTTCTTGTCAGAGCGCGGCGCGCGTCCCATACGACGGTTTAATGTGTAAGCCTGCTGCCAACCAGCCCGGCTCCCTCGCTCCCGCCGCGAGCACTGCCGAACTTCCCTCACCGTCCCAAGGCTGAGGAGGTGGGCAGCGACCAGCCACGATCCATTCTGCGCTCCTTCAAGGTGAAGAAAGGTCAAGGAAAGCACGAGTGTCTCTCTCAGCTGACGGTATTACGCAGGTCTCGTCCCCGGGCAGGTGGCACAGCTGAGCCGGCTGGTGACACAAGATCTGCCCTCCTAGACCCCGGCCCCTCCTGTCCCCTCCGTGGTCTCCAGGACAGAACAATCGGGCTGTGCCAGCTGTACCTCTGAATGACTGGCTCTCCGGGGGAAAAAAACTTCAGAGAACCAGCCAATAAGCTTCAAAAGAGAACACCCTTATCTGCTGTCATCACTTCAACTTTCTGCTAGTTTGCAAAGGCCAAGATAAGAGTCATAGCCAGAGCTTATTTAAGGTAGCTCCGTAATCTCCCTGCACCACAGGCAAGGGGGAGAAAGGGCACGCTGCGAGCTGGTCTCCCTTCCTGTCCCAAAGTGAAACACGCTGCTCCTGCATGCTCCCGGCAAGGTACAGTCTTTGGGAGAGGGGGTCTCACCCCAGAGACTTCACGGTCAAGCAGCTGACACAAGGTCAAAAACCCGAGCTGCACCATGGCTACATACATGGATACAGCCAAAAAATTTTATATCCTGCTTAGTAAAGACTTCAGCTCAAAGAGGGAAAAGAGTCACAGTATTATGCTGGGGCTCCTTTCTAATTTGGGCTGACTGAATCAGAGAGTCAAAAAGCTTTAAAAAACCCCCACAATTTAGGATTGATCAACCCCTTCCCTCACACTCTCTGCAGAGATATAAGGATTAATGGCTTGCGGACTCTGTCCTTGCAACAGGGTCCTCAGCYTGGAGCWAAAAGCATTGGAGGGGAGTTGGAGAGAACAAGACATGCTTCTRCCTTGAGCTAAATAGCGAACTGAGGAAGCTCTCTCAGACCAAAGTGTTTCTTTGGTCTGAATTCACAAAAACCAAAGCGTGGAGCCTAATGGGCTGAGGTGACAGAGCAGATCTCCCTGCAAGCATTGCAGGGTGGAAAACAAGCCCCAGCTACAGAGGGAGATTCTGTCCTTTGCAGCTTTCTAGGCTGTTATTTTGGTACWGCCCCTAAAACCTTCTCCACTCCCAGCTGCCTTGCTGTGTACATGTGTCTCCTACACCGAACAATGGTCCAGTTAGCTGAAAGCTAACAGGAGAGCACATTTCAGCTAATCTAACTGGAAAAAAAAATCCCACAATAGTTGGAAGAGGGAGGTTAATAAAAATCCTGTAATAACCACACATGACCCAACCTCTCTATAGCAGCTGGGAACAGAGAAGTGACAGCATGAAGGCCCAGTTCTGGTTAGTCATTCACAGAGGCTTCAAGGAAATAAAAGGCAGCTTCCAGACAACTACCATAGGTTTTCAAGATCTAATAATGTGTAATGTGCCTACCTAGTCCCATAGGCCACTGTATCAGCCAAGTGGATTGAAGACAGGCAGAAACATTAATGTAAAGGAAATATCAGTGAATCTAAATTACTCAAACGACATTAAAAAAACACAGCAGCAACACATCCTGTACTAAAGCGTCAGCCTGACAGGGTTTATGAGTTTATCACGYGCCATCTCTCTCTTCCTAAGCAAGCACCATAAAAAGCCCTCAACCRATAAATCAGTATGCAGAGAAGGTAATTGGTTCAGGTGACCCACGTGTGTACACTGGGGCATTTTATTATGCATTTAAGGAGCCTCTGATCAAGATCTGCACCATATTTGTCAGCAGAGAGATGCATCACATTTTCCTGGCAGAGAAATACACTGTATTTGTCCAGAAAGAGATGCATCAGGTTTGAGAAGAAAGAGAGCACTGCTCAACAGTGGGAAAAAGATTATAACTAGCTAGTGAAAGAAAGAAAGAACAAAAACCCAACAGCTCATGGCTGTACCACTCATGATGCAAAACCTGGGGAAGTGCACTGCTGCCCTTCTCTGCACACAGATCCACTCTATCCCCATGCTTGCAAACGAGCCAACAAGCAGCATTGTCCTGGAGGAGTCAAAAAACAGCCTCTTTGGTGAGTCCTGACCCTGATCTAGGGCCTCCATCCACTGCCACAGTACAAAAAACAGAACAGAAAGATGACAAGTGTCCAAGACACAGTTTCATATGCACCTTATCATCCCTGCAAAGAAGAGACAGGAATGCCAGTGAATGCTCTCACAACGTRGCAGTGTTAGCAACAGGCAGCACTATTCCAACACCTTGGACTCAGGGGAGGAGGATGCTTTTCAGGGACTGCACGTCCCAGTTGTTCGAGCAGTACCACTCCTGACTCTGTGAGCTCTCTGTTACATCAAGCAGCGTATTTTTGTTTCTAACCTTGCTCTTCTCTTCCCCGCTTCAGGAACGGGCAGAGAAGAGAACTTGTGTGGAGAGGCTGGAGCCCAAAGACTCTCAGGATCCGCTGCTGTCCTGCAGAAACAACAGCAGCAGCTGGGCAGAGGCCAGGACTGGCTCAGAAAGGAAGGGCAGCAGCGAGTTCATGACGAGAAGTGCTCAAGCAATCCATGAGCCTGCACAAACAGCCGCTGTGCTAATTGCCAAAAGCCACGTTTCCTATGAGATGTTGCATGGGTTGATTTCCCAGACTTTAAGCACTTACATGATAGGCTTGAGTGAACTCTTTATTTGCAAAAACAGAAAACAGACTTTTGCAGTTTCAAAGAATGAGGTTTGCCCTCACATTCTGTTCATATTAGTGGCTCAGTTCTTCCTAGAAAAAAAAAACTCCCAAGTAAGAAACACTGAAAGAAAAGGCCTCCTCCAACATCATAAACCCATCTGCAATCCGTTTCACACTTTAATAACTCACAGTAGGAACCAACACACATTTAATGTCAGAGATCCACRGGAACAGGCAGATCTAAACAGTTTAAAAACATAAAAATTGAAGTGGCTGTTCAATGCTCAAGACTCTCAGAATGATGTCTAAGGAGACAAAAAGCAGTTTGACACTGGGTTCTGGATTTGCCCTGGTGTTCTGTGATGTGACTAGACATTCTGCTGGGTAGCAAGTACATTCTGAGGTCAGTTAAGGATACTGTGTCACTCTTAAGCTTTTCTAGCTCTACTAGCTTAGGGAGATCAGCCCTGGGTTAAYGACAAAGGAACACACAGCTCCAGATTTGTGAAAGTTGTCAATGTAAGCACAGCAGTTTCAGTGTCACTGTATCAGATGGGTCGGGGCAGTCTGACCTCACAGCTASTTAGTCACATAACAAGGTTAACAAAAAGGCATGCAGAGAGAGTCACCCAGAGTGCAAAGGCACAGGAATTTATAATCTGGAAATTAACCGCAGCTTTCAATTGTCTAAAATTAGGTGCTCATCACCACCTTAAAACTCTACGTTACTGCACCATAGGAGGAAAGGCTTCATCCTGACCATCACAGAGTCAGAAATGGGACTGGAAGAATCCAAGTCATCCACTATGAGGCCTTGGAAAAGGATGTGATGCACGGGCAGGGCTGGGCTGTTGTACGAAGTGTTAACAGTGCTGGGCTGGCTGATGCCTTGTGCAATGAAGCAGCAGATGCAGGACTGTCCAGAGCCACATCCATGAGTGACACCATCTCCCTGCTGCAGGAAAGCACTGTGCCACCACAGCCTGGGGGCTGCAGCTCGCCCACCCTCCTCCCAGGACCAAGAGAAGATCTTGCACARGGCAGCACGTTCCTACATAGAGACCTCATGTCCTTCGTGTACGCTCTAGTACCATGTTCTCTTTTATCCAGAGGAGGAAAGGAGACAGAAAAGCATCACATGTTGTCTCTTGAGAGCTGCACAGAAGTACGTGAGGGAATTTGAGGGACATGCTGAATTTGAAGGACATGCTGGCATGTGAAATTGCTGCAAATTCTCCCTTGCTGTGCCATTCCCAGAGCAAATCCCCTGCCTCTAAGAAAAGTCCCCCACTTATCCCATATCAGATATGTCAGATGAGTTTCTTTCCCTTACCTGAACATAATCCAAAACCATGCCTGCCAACACCATGCCAAGCCCAGCCAGGAGGTATGGCAGGAGCACTTGCAGGCAAATTGAGATGGCTGACTCCTCCTGTGACTTTGCCATGGCCGCTTTCTCCTCAGCCAACAGCTTCTGCTGTGCATGCAGAGAGACATCCTCTGCCTCCTGGCTGCCAAGCCGGCTCTCTCTGTGTTTACCCTTGCTCCTTCCTTTGTGCCTGGATCGCTCTCCATTCCTAGACCTGCCCTCTTTYCTCCTCTGCCGAGCTTCCTCACCTTTCATGGTGGCTTTCTTGAATCACAGTTTTTCTGAAAAACAAAGTCAGAAGCAATGAGATAACAAAAAGAAGTACCAGCTAGGTGAGACACAGGAAATCCTTTGGTATTTCATACACTCCATTAACCTGAAGGCAAACTGCCACCTACTGCCAAACCCCAAGATACTCTGCTGGCCCAAATAATAGTACTTAATTTACCTTCAACTTTGTATAGTGTCAAACCAATCTCCCTTTTTGTAGGGCTGCATCTCTTCCTAGGCCTGTGCTCATGCTGGAGTGCTTGCTGTGCATCCTGGCTCTTCCCCTGAGAATGCCTACAAGAATGCAGAAGGTGCTGCACATGCCCTGAAGTGTTGACGCGCCAACTCTCACACTGGGAGTGACCAGGACTGATGAGCCCAGCAGAATCCCTTTACAGGGTCTGACCCCTAGCCAAGAAATGGGAGCAGTTGACATCCTTATATCCTAGCATCCTACAGTCCAGCAAAGGACTGGCATCCAGGTGTGTACCATGCATACTACCTAGCATAGCTGTCCACTACTCCTCAATAACTAGATAATTCTTTGATCTTCCTTCTAATCCAGATACTTTTCCTTCATTTTGTGCCTTAGTTGACACGCATGCACTACATGACTCATCTATCTACAGGGAAGTTGCCATGACCCCAAAGCATCTTGTAASAAAAAATAAACATGCAAAATTCTTACCAGTAGCCTTTTCCCTGCCATCAGATCTCATTTCTTGATAGAACTGTCATTCATACTGCCTGTCCCATGCCGGCCCAGGCAATGCCCCAAATCTTTCCCCATCACCTCCTGCCCGCACTCATCTGGATTAACCTCTGCCAGATGTTCTCCGATGCTCTCACTATCAGAATGAGCCCATAACACCCCAAGGCCCTGCGCTACCCCAGGTAGGACCAACCCTCTTCTCGCCCAACATCGGGGGAGCAGAGGGAACAGCTGGGAGGCCCCAATCACGGCTGGGGAGCGGGAGGGAGGAGGGATGGACGAGACAAAGTCCCGCTGTGCGGGAGGAGGAAACGCGGCCCCGTCCCCGCTCGGCGCTTACCGGCTGCGTGCGCTGCCCGAGCGCTGCCCGTGCCGGGGCTGTTCCCCGAGCCGGGGCTGTTCCCCGAGCCGGGGCTGTCCCCGCGGGCGCGGCCGGGGCGATGCGGGCGCGGGCGGCTCCCGCCACATCTGGGCGCGGCGGGGGCGGCTCGGTGCCCGCCCTGCGCGGCCGCCGCGGGTTCGAGCCCGGCCCCCGCCCGCGGAGGCGGAGGCGGCGCCGTGAGTGGCAGGCGGCGGTCCTGCCCCGGCGCCGTGCCCGCTCCGCACGCCCCGCCACGCCGGCAGCCGCTCGGCCCCCTGCCGGCGCCCCGCCGGACACAGCGGGTCGCTCCCAGCGAGGACGGGGCCGGGAAACAGCCCCCCGGGCGGCCCGGAGCACGCCCCGCTCCCCTCCCGCCTTCCCCGGAACCCGTGGCGGATGGCAGGGAAAGGGTGACAGCTTCCAGCGTGGGCAGCGTAAACAGGAGGCTGCAATTAAGAGCTGCGGAAAGACGTTTCCTCTGTTTGGGTTTGTTGGGGTATTTTTGTTGGGTGGGTTGTGTTTTTTGTCTTTTCCCTTCTCATTTTGGCATTTGCAAGAGCTCGTGTTGCAAGCTTCCTGTGCAAAAGCCTGCCTCCAGCACCGGCACAGCGAAACTCCTGTGGATTTGGTTTTTCTCCCCCTCCCGCGCTGAACCAGCGTGTTAGAAATGTGATTGCAGCATCCATAACATTTAAGCACATAAATCTCATTAAGCACTGAAGTAACCATACCCATGCAAGTCTCCTGAATCATGCAGCTCAAATTTCCAGAACAATTGAGGACAATTAAATCATACCTCAGTACCAGAGCAAACTTATATCCTGCTGAAGTCTCTCAGATGTCATGCTATGCTAAAGGGCTCTTACAGATAAAATGGTGCCTCTGGCTGAAAGCACACCAAAAGGAGTTGAAGGTTTTTGTAAGTGGCAGTAATGAAACCCTGCAGCTGCTGCGTGTTGAGGGTGCGCGGTGGCTGCTGAATGTCACTCTGTCACGGCAAGGCTTAAATTTCAGCTCACTTGGTGTAATTTTACGTCTTTACTTTGCAACTGATGCTTCCCTGAGAGTGGTCAGAAGACAGMGTCTTGGTGTGAGAAATAAGAGGGGAAGGAACGCGGTTTCAAAAAGTAACAACGTTGCCAAGACAGTTTTAGACCTGTAAATGTATTCTCCTATCATTTTACCACTGAGCTTTAAAGAAAAATATCTACAGAGCAAGCAGAAAGTCTCCTGGGGACCTTGATCKACAAGGGCATTTTGGTAACCCTTCCAGCTCAGGAATGTAACTGTTCTACAAGGGATCTCCCACCTGGGTCTGACCAGCAGCTACAGCACAATCTCCCAACTCCCTGCCAGACCTCACTGCGTGCAAAGACCTGTTTGGCTGGTGTGCCATGACCTGACGTGCCAGGCTGCGATCCCTGGAGCATCCCCAGTGGGTRTATATTTGAGTAGGCTGCCTTTCAGCAGCGGCACAAAGCTGCGCTTTCTCGGAAGGGCAGCAGCACTGTTTAGATAGATCTGGCTTTGACGCAAGGGAACAGTGGCTGGACCTTGATTGCAAACAGAGCTCCCGTGACTCTTTAGGTAGGATAGCTCAGCTGCTCCTTGCAGCCTGGGAAGTTGGCACAAACGTGAGCAGCTTCATGCTAAGACGTTTTGTCTCCCTGCTGAGTTACAGTTCATGTGTGCTGCATCTCTGCTCCCTCACAGATGTGCAGGTGGCACCAGCAGTTGYGAGGGCATTTGAGGACTCACTGCACTCATTTCTGTTTCTCTCCACAGTGCTTTTGAAGACTGTTTCCTCCAGCAGGAAAGAAAGAATAAGTTTGCTATTCCCTTCATCTCCTCCATGTTGCTTCACAACTGGGACTTTCTTTCCAACAATTATTCCTTCAGCCAAGAAGAGTGGAATTTCACAGCTTTTTCCAGTATTCTGTCTGAAGATGACTTCTTTTCCTTTCCAGTTTTCTCTTCTAAAATGACATTTCTTGGGTGACTAGGGACTACTGGAGGCACTTCTCAAATATAAAGCTTGATTTATGACTTCAGTTTTTGTTTGACTGCTGGGCCATGCAAGCTCCCATATCACCACCAAAGCTGTGTTAAAGCTATTGGAGATGGCTCCATGGCTCATTGGGCTGCACTCCCATCGTGGGACATGCCTTTATATACCCAGTGGCTGCAGTTCAGGGATGCATAAAGGAATATGCAGTCTCTAACCTTTCTCCTCTGGGGGACAGTGTTAGCCAGCATTGCTTAAAAGAATTGCAAGCCTTCTGGCCCAACAATTTCTAGATACATAGTTGAATTAATTTTGTTCTAATCTACACCTCCTTCTCCTCCTGTTACGGAGTTCTGGGAGTCCAGATGTTTTGTGTGCACCAGTGGTACTAAGAGAAATTAAAAGTACCATCTCCTACCTTTCTCTCATCATCTCCCCTTGTCACAGGCGTTCAGTTACCATTGCCCTTGGGACAGTTGTTAGGTCTGTTAGTTTACACTCACAGGCTTGCCCTCAGGTTTCACATATGGAAATAACCCAGCAGAGAAAAGCAAAGGGAGCTTTGAAGACCAGTGAAGTCCTGGTCTTTGTAGTGGGACACTCCTTTGTTTACTCGCAGCACAACAGTCCTTTGTCAAACTATTCTTTAGGGGAATAAACCCAGCCTAAATCACCACGCTTCCCCAGCACTCTGATGAGAACTATTTGTGCAGGTTCTCCCACCTACTAGAGTCCCAAGGGTGCTGTTTACGTTGCTTTCTGTTGCTCGAGGCCTTTCCACTCTCCATCTGCCATCAGATGGCAGCAACTGAACGCGAATGAGGCTGCACAGCTCTGCGAGTCCTCTTTATCCCGTGGCTCGTGCAGGGATTTCAAGCTTTTCACTTCTAGGTCAATGGTTCAAATCTGGCCCAGGTCAGGAGGGGCCAGAGATCTCTATAATCCGACAGCTGCTCAGCGTCCTCTGTGAGAGCAGTTTGTGCGTTTCCGTTCCTGATCTGGTGGACGAGTGCCCTTCTCATCACTGGCACTAATTGGCACCAGTGCTTGACACACCAACAAAGGGGCGGAAGATGCTCCAAAGAGGCTGAATTCTCCTCCCTGAACTCCATATGATTGGACAAAGGGGAGCACTCATCTCTGCACAAGCCTGCCCTCGGTAATGATGCCAGAAGAATGTGCTGGCCCCATTCCTCCTCCAAGCGAATAACTGCCCAAAATTATCTCATTCCAGACAGGAGGGTGACAGTTGGGGTCTTTCAGCAGATAAGATTAATTTGTTATTAATTTGAGATACGATATTCAGATAGAGTAGTGATGGCGCAATGAAATCCTGTCAAACGTGTTGTAACACCTATGTTATTTACAGCCTCTGTAACTGCAGGGACAAACTCCATCCAGAACTGCCTTACAAGGTGACCTAATTTGGAAAAGAAAAGAGATACAGAATTTTCTCACATTAGAGGATACCTCACTGTGACTTCTTCCCTTACAAATTTAAAGCCCTATGAAGGACTGGAGCAACTGATACTCTCCAGAGAAACCCATGAGATAAGAACTGAGCCTAGCAAGCATGTGATTTTGATACAGTTCAAGCCTGTGTGTGTATCACTCAGCCTGTTCTATAAAGATTTGAGAAGCATGTCACTACGTAAATCCCTCTGGGCAGCTGGGCTCCCCTCCAACACACAGATTTCCCTTGCTGCTAATGAATCAGCCTCTTTTGCTAACTTACCTCCAAAGCTCATTTACTTGGAAACCAAGGGAGCTTAGGGAACAGGGTTCTCTCCATGCATAACAATGACCTATTTTAGATACTTCTGCTCACGAGGTCACGGAGAAGGGGCAGCAAAAGAGTGCTTCTATCCAAAAGGCATTTCCTGGAATCGGTCCTAAACAATGCCAGCCATTTCCATTTTGAGACCTGACATTTCATGGTGCCAGTGGCACCACACAACAGAAAATGCCAGCGTGAGCCAGGGATGGGATCCAGCTGCCTCATTCCGAGGACACGCACCCAGGCCCGCTGCATACGTGGTTGTTATTCTCCCAAACAGAGCCCCCTCCCCACGGACACTGGTAACCCAGAATGGAAATGCTGCACAGCACTCCCAGAGCAGGATGGCAGATGAGACCAAGGGCATGTTTCCCACATCTGGGTATGTTTACATCGCTGGGCTCTCTCAAGTAGCATGAGCAATACAGCAAGGAAAACACAGACATGCATTAGGGAATCTGTCCTTCCTCACTGAGCTCTGTGCTACCCGTGCTGAATGAGCAGCACGGCTTACAGGATTGCAGGAAAGATGTACCTGGTACCCCAAAAGGGAGTGCTTGAAAACAGGGAATGTTTCATGTGCCATCTTGTCTCTGAGAAGTGGGCTACTGCCTGAGAATAGGAAGAGGCCAAGCACTTGTGATTTCCCCCAGTTAGTGTCCTGAAGCAAAATGGGAGGAAAAAACAGATTATAATGTATTCATTTTGTATTATATTTAACCCAAACCTCACCCATCTGAACACAAGGCTCAGATCCCAGACTGGAACTCTGTGGTTTCAGCCCATCTGTGGTTGATATGTTGCAAGGCAAGAGAGGACCACTGTCCTCTGTGGCTCAAGGGACACAGCATGTCTTTAGATTAGCTTCTGGTTGAACTGCAGCATTTCTGTTAGAAAAGTACCTGATCTACAAAAAACCAGCTGGTGATGGAGGAGAATCGGCCAGAAGGGTTAACAACTTATCCAGTATGCACTTCTTTGTAAGGGTAAATTTGACCAGTTTCAGCTTTCAGCCCCTGCATGCAGTTATACCTTTCTGACTACATAAGCTCATTTCCAACCTGCCCTTTCCCTTCTTGTCATTCTCCTTGAGTCCCTTACCTTTGGGCAAGCAGATCAGCTTCCACTCACACATGTGGCTCTCCCAAAACTTACCCCAATTAACTCATAACCTTGCAAATAGAGTGCTACAGAACAGGGCCCAGGGTTGGGCAGTAGTGCTGAATCCAGGGAGAACTGAACCCATCTGCACCAGCAGCAGACTTTGTTTGCCAACCCAGTGACCATTTTAGCCCTTCTAGACCTCTAAAGACTGGCACATTGGCCCGTGGATTTTCCTAACTGAAATGCTGGGTGTTTGCCTGTGCAGCAGGAGACTGTCAGTGTGTTACTTTAGCCAATCCACGATAGATCACTGCCTATAACCTGTCAGCTTAACTGGATTAATTTGAAGGGACCAGTTTTTCTCAAATAAATGCTCACTGATGTTAATTACCCAGTTATTTTCATTCATGAGTCACCTCTAAGGTCTTCCATTATTTTGACTAATAACACTGTCACAAACAGTGACACATAGCACAGCCTTTCTCCCGTTTTCCTGGAACACACCTGTGCTTTGCTGCCCCTGCAGGGTCCATTTCTCACCACCACCGACAGCTCAGGCTACTGAGTAAGAGGGAGAAAAAAAATAAAATCAGTGTTTTCATGGAATCACAGAATGGTTTGAGTTGGAAGAAAACATAAAGATCATCTCTTTCCAACCCCCTTGCCATGGGCAGGGTTTTTTTCTAGCTACCAAAAAGTAGTTACTCAGTCTGCTTCACCTTCCAGATTTACTAATGGCAACACCAAATATGCTCTGTTCAGTTAATACTATTTTTAGTATTAGAAAGGAGTCATCTTCTTGACCCCTGAAAATTCAGTAAGAGATCACGATGAATAATTATTCTTAGTCATCTCAGCATGTTTAATTTAGCATAACTGCACCTTTGCTAAGAAACAAGATGGCTGTATTTATGCTAAGCCCTACAATTAGTTCCCTGTAGCTCACACCAGAATACGAGGTACAAGCTGTACTCAGTATTTCTCAGGTTCTCAGTTTGAAGCAATTGCTTCAAGATACCTTGCAGAACCATTCAAGATTATGTTACAGTTGCAGTGCCTTGATACAGGACACAGCCTCAGGATGGGTTTTTAAGGTGCTCTCAGTATGATGGAGGTGGCAGTAGGAAATCTTTCTGCTGGGATGTAGCAGCTCCAAAAGTAGGTGACAGGAGCATCATTTCTTCCATTCAGTTCTGCCTGGAACTGATACTTTAAAGTAAGGCAGTGATCCTTCTACTGCAATTTTTTTTATAGCTCTTAAAATAACCCATCTTTCAAAACCACTCAGTTTTGCAGAACCTTGGACACTGTTGAATATATTTGGAGCTGTGTCACTGCCCCCCAAGGAAGACGAACAAAGCAACCTTTCCCTCCAGATAAATGCCTCTTGCTTAAGAGGGATTAAATATAGATGCTTATTCCTTAGGGCACAGTTGTACTGAAATGAATTTTATTAAGTGACTTACAAATGATCATTTTGAAATGTCTTTCTGGTTTGTTAGGATATTTCCTCAGGAAACTGTTTCATTCTTACCTTTTGCTGATCTGTATTATGAATCATTGCCTTTGATTTCTTAGCTGTTTGCTGTTGCAAATGGCAGCAAATATTCCTGTCTGAACTCTTTCCAGAAAAGCTGAATCTTTCTTGAGAAATGATCTGGGAAGTCCAAAAAATATTGTTTAGCAAAACAAGATATGCTCTTAAAGCGTCCCAAAGATCGCCATGAGAAATGGCCTCAAGCTTGGCCCAAGCCTGAAAGTCTTAGCAGAAAACTCAGGACTTAAAGAGGGCTATGAACTCTGAGCATGGACATATTCATTACCAAAATAGGATTTTAAAAAGCGTTGCTACAGCCATAGACTTTCAGGGGCATGTTTTCAAAGGAATTGTCTAACAAGGCAGGTGCAGTTTGTGTACCCTGTCCCAAGACTAGCCAAATGAATATGCAAACTGCACGTAGTTATTATGCAAATGCATTTTAATCCCCAAACATCTCAGTGCAAAGCTCCTATTGGACAGCATTTAGACCTTTGGGAAACCTTGGCTGGCACCAAGGTATGGGCACACACCTCTGACAACACCCTCAGACTGTGCTCATTCCTCAGCCAGCCCTTGGTCACCTTGGTCCTGCCCCTGCTGCGGAACAGACACACACAAGTGTCACGGATCACCTTCTAAGAGCAGAATCTGTTTGTGGGTTGGGTGGCAGGGAAGATGTTTTAGTAGCGTGAGAGTAATGGAGTCATGTTTCCTCCAAGGATCCTTGAGCAATTTACGAGCTTCCTCGAACAGATTGGTTTGTTAAGTAGTGTTCTGAAGAGATGATAAACGTTACATAAATGTCCTGGTGCTGCTGTTATTAGGCTAAAAAAGGCAGGTTATGGAACCAGACTCAGACCCCTTCAAAGTGCAGATACTGAGGGTTTTTTCTCCGGGTCTGTCACCATGCACTCACATAGCCCTTCCYTGGCTGTAGGCCTGCACACCTGCAGACTCTTGCTCACAGCATCATACATGTGCACAAGTCCAAATCTGACGAACTCTCCCCACTGAAAACCATCAGCAACAACTTTTTCAGCACTTTCAGTTCTATTTCAGTCRTGGCTTTTCTCCTTTTCCTCCCACACACCAAGCAAAGCACCCAGTCTCTTTTCCCCATCAGTGTGTTCTCCACAGGCAGGAGAGAGGGATGTTGCTCATCCTTAGCCTTGCAGCCCTGTTCAGAGCACCTCAGCCAGAGAGAAGTGAGGGAGAAAACTTGTGTGCCTGCTCTGCAGCTGGGCTGCAGCATGTCAGCCTGTTCATATATTAAGTAGGTTTGCAGCTGCCTGTTACTCAGCTCCACAACAGAGGCTGATCAGGCTCGCTGGGGCCGTGCCAGGCTCTCCTTAAAAAAAAAAAAAAAAAAAAAAAAGGAAGAAGTATTTATTTATAACTGACTAGTGAGATGGAAAAGTGGTTTCTATATTTAATAGAAAGTATTCCCAGCAGATTAACCCTGGTAGTATTGGGTTTGGGGACTTGTTGGATTCTGTTTGAGTATTAGCTACTATACTTACCATATTTCCAGGTCCAATCCTCTACAGAGCAGAGTCCAATAGCATAATTGTTTACTGGTTAGAGAGGGGATAATTTATTCTCAACATGTCAGAAGATCCAGACTTAGAATTGTATGGTCAAGAGGAAAGGAAGACAGTAATTTTCAAGGTTTTGCCGAGTCTTATTTTGTATTTGAAAAAGAAAATTAGTGTTTGAATACAGTCGATGCTTTGTGCTGCCACCATCAGTACCACATGAGCCCCTGTCCTGTGATACTGTAGTTAAGATCACTTCTGCCTTTTGAGGCCAAATTCAAGGGCACGTTCCCATCTAAACAGCAAGTTTAGAAACACTGCATCAGATCTTTTGGGGGATGCACACTTCAAAGTAAGTTTGTGTGTGTATTTCCCACGGGTGAAGCTCAGTAGCTCCATCCAGTGAGGCGATGCAGTGGCTGCGGTGCCCGGTGCAGACCACAGCTGGATGCAGGCAGACACAYTTCACTCACAGCTGCTTCTGGAGCTGCCCTGCCCACACCGCACAGCATCTCTGCCATCAGTCTCCGGCCACCACAGCACAAAGGCAAAAGACTTTTGTGGGAGAAGGGCTGTCAAGCATGGGCGCACATTGAAGGAACAAAGTTCCTTACACAGATGATCTCCGAGCTCCAGCCTGGGCAAATTACATTCTTCGAATTTGGATCACCATTTCTTCTTCAAAGGTATGCGGTGCATGATCTCTACCCTGCTGTGAGCTGCTGTGCCAGGCTGTGAAAAAAACACTGCTGTAACATTCAGTCCCAGACATGGGTACATTCCAGGAGCAGGGGACACTCTTTCTGTGTGTTTCCTTCTACTCACACCAGCTGAGCTTGTTTTGAACCCGGCTTTCTATCTGTGAGAGACTTTGGGGATATATGGCTAAAAAAATACACATACATCTCCCTTTCCAACTTAGGTTGCAGTTCTCTTGTGGTACACGAAGGAAACAGACACAAGGAGCTCTAATTAACTCACACAAAGCTATGGACATATCTGTAGAAGAGATACCAAGCATAAAAATATCTGTAAGTCCAAGATTGTACCACCTTTCATTATTCTCTAATTTCTTCTTCTCYGGTTCCTTCTTCCTAATAATGAGGAACACCTGTCCAGGTTCAGACTCTAACCTGGATGTTCATATATGTCACCACGCAAGGAGATCCTGACATGGCAAGCCCACATACTCTGTCCAAGTAGTTTAGCAATCTGATTACACACAAGTGGGTATATATGTAACATTGCAGCACCAGAGACAAATATAATTCTAGGAAATCTTGGTTTTTTCCTTTCACTTCCAGCCGGGACACAGGGAAAAGGCTACGTGTTCTTGTTCGTGTGCCACCACTCATTTGGTGTGGGGAAAGACACAGTTCCTGAATGCAAGAAGTGCGTGGTCAGAGAGGGGCCTGACCATGGGTGTACGACCCACGTGCTGCCTCCACGTGTCAGACCAGCATGCTGAGAGTGGCCATCACATGCCTCAGCTTTTCAAGAACCTGTACCCTCATTATTACCCAATCCTCTACATGCCTCTGGCCGCAGGGAGAACCATTGCTTCCCTCCTTCAGCACTGAGTGGTTTATATTAARTGCAGAGCCCTTCTGGTTCAGAAACAAGGAGAAGTCATAGCACATGATATATGCTAAGTAGCTCTTCATTCTGTTTACCGAAAGCTTTGATATGGCTCTGAAGGATATTGGCACTGCTGGACATGTCAGAGGCAGCACAGCCCAGCTGTTGAAAAAGCAGTTTTGGAGGAGGCAGAGCAAAGCTTACATTTGCACGTGCTGCTAATTTGAGCAGCATTTTAGTCTCCTGTGTCTCAGTCTTCTCATTTATGCTACCAGGATAATTACAGTTAACAACTGAGCATAGTCTGTGGTAAAGCTTTCTTAAACACTTGGGTGAAAAAAGCAGCAGACAACATTTATGGATTTTTATTCCATTAGCAGTTAGCTTCTGCCACAAATAGGACCCAGACCAGCTTTGATATCTTAAGACGAGATCTATTTATGTATCTGTGTGCTAAGCAAAAAAACAGAGTCCTTGAAATGACAGACAAACAGGTTTCTCTGTGTGGAGAGCAGAGCTGCTGAGGAAAACCAATCTGCTGGGCACCATGTGTTTAATGTTCCCCTGTGCCACGAGAGACAGGCACTGGTGAATGGACACTGCCCTGCCYTGCCTGGACACTCTGACCTGGCAGCAAAGTGATTTGGAGTAACGGGAGCCATAATAGGTATGTGAGCCCTGAGCTTTCCATATTTGTGTGGAGCCTGTGGCAGCACTGTCAGTAGTGCTTTACATCCCGTGATCTGCCCTGTGATGAGCCTGAGCAGACAGTGACATTAAGAGCAGGGGTAAATGTTCTGCAGTGTGCACTCCAGGATGAAGGTAATAATTTAATGAGCTTTTGAAGAATTTGCACCCTTCCAGAAAACTCTGGCTGGAAATGAGCTTTAAAACAACTTCCTTCCCATCTATAACACCAAGGGACTATCACTCTAACTGAACAAATACCAGGTCACAAGTACCAGATAGAGTCTTGTACAGGTGCAAAAAAGATGTTGCTGAAGCTCTCCTTACTTTTCAAATTGCTGTATAGTCAAATATACTTCACTAACTTGAACTGGAAGAGTCCTCAAAGTCATTTGCAGTTTTTCCAAGCAAATTGGCTTAAAAAAAGTTACATGTTCCTACTTACTTCCACAAACAGAGCACTTCCTAAAACATCTCTCTAACATCACAGACAGTCACTATCTTCTCAGTGTCAAAATCTCTTTATGTCTGCAGATGTACTGCAACCTCCCATCTCCTTCCTTGCCCACTTAAACRTCCTTTGGGATTTTTTGGTTTATTTTGTTGTCCATTAATACACTAGTTTAATTACCTATGTTGAAATGCTACAAGCACCCAGAAAGATGGGAAATTGGGCTTCAGCTTAGGAAGAGCTTTCAGACTATAGAGATAATTAAGCATTAGGCCATTAGGCCAACATGCCTCCAATAACAGAGATCTTTACAGGCATAAATATCTACACATAGGTAGAGCATCTACAGCAGAGGATGAATGAGAAGACTTTTAGAGTTCCCTTCCCACTCCACAATTTGTTAATTAGTTATGATAAACATCGACTACCCACTTTCTGAAAGTAATGAAGTATCAGTAACTGGAGGTACATCCTTGGGTATTTTATAAATAGCAGTTAACTGCATTTCTCATTCTCAGACACTCAATTGAGTTGCTCTGGCTTACTGAGCTACTGCACATCAGCTGAGCTACATAAATCTTTGCTTTTCACAGATAAGGGGGAAAATGTAGGCTGTGAGCACTGTCAACCCAAATGAGTAATGCCTAAAGCCCCTGACTGCATATGTCAAAATTGAAACAGGCTGGATCATACCCATTAAACATTAGGAAGGCCAGAGAGTCAGGGAGCAAATCATCGAATCCATCTTAAACACATCTCTTCAGATGGGACCCAGTAAAAGTGCTCATTGTTCTCTGCTGGCTACGGAAGGAATCTGCCTTGAACACTGAATTTTAAAGTAAACAGACAACCTGAATCTTGGAAGAAATCTTCAGCACTAAACAAAGCCTAGCGACACTACCCACCTCTCTGCTCAAATCAAAATGGATGGTTTTGGTTAAACCAGGACAAGGAGGAAGGCTTTTATCGCAGACTGCAATGAACACAAGATCCAAGTGGCTTCAGGGTTCATGCCCGTGGACTGAGGTGGATTTCTTCTCATCTGGTTAACTACTCCTTTGGCAGAACTGCTTATCTGAGCCCTGCAGCTAGGCAGGGAGGTTTGCATTCACAGGAACACTGTGAGAGCCTCTCAAGGGAAAGCTGCCCAGCATTTTCCCACATTACAGCCTTAATCCCCAAAGTTCACACTCTAAGTGCCTCAGCTCAGTGTGTCTTTTGCACATGTTGGTGGATTCTGTGCAAGAAGACACTGAAATATGAGTGCTAAGCGTTCTTTTCCTGATGTTCACAATGTTAAATGCAAAGATTTAGAGCAAGGAAAAAGTAAAGCTCAGGATGAGATATACTGATATGGCTTGGTAGAGTTTCCCAGAGTGAAATATAGATCACTTACTTACTCTTCCTTGTCCCATAGCTGTTTTGTTTGCCAGTATCTGCCCAACATCCTGCCCTGTCCCAGGCAGGAGAAAGTTCTCTGCCCACCTCTGCCTACTGACAGTGCATCCTCTCCACCAGTAGTACAGACACTTTCACAACACATTCGTTTTTCAGTGTGTTACTTCTTGTTTACCTATGCCCAAAGAAACTAATTCGCACGCTCAAAATTCATCAGAAGATTAAAACGTTTGGAAATGGGGTGCAAAGTCGGGAGGGGGCGGGCTGACATGGTTCAGCGCTGCAGAGAGCAGGCTGGATGTCAGAGCCCAGCTCTGTGGCCACAGCCAGCATTGTCACACAGCCAGCATTGTCACACAGCAGGCGCACAACGGGCATTGTCACACGGCAGGCACACGCACACCCCTGGGCAGCAGCTGCTCCACAGCTGGTGCAGGGCTGGCTCTCGCTCCTACGTTCCCAAGCACAGGCACTCGGGGTGTGTTTTGGCAGCGGGTGTGGCTGACAGACACTGGAGTTCGGCCACAGAGCAAGTGCAAAAAGAACAGGGGTGACTGCAGGAAGCAGCTCTTTTTTCTTCCATCTCCAACCTCTGTGTATTGACATGAAGAATAAAATCATCACCTTAAAGCAAGGCTCTTCTTCAGACAGAGAAACCTGACTTGTCCCTAGGCAGGACAACACTGCCAGATTAGGCACAACCAGCAATAGACAACACTGGTGCTGGCAGAGAACCTCATAACACATTCCCATTAAGGACTTCCACCCTTATCTCATTCACTTCCCAAAAGAATGAAAGTCTGCTGTCAAAGGGACATTAATGGCTAAGGGGATAAATGTCCTTCAGAGAACAAAATTCATCACAGGTCTCCAGAAATGGTGGGCTAACACACTAAACCACTTGTAAGAAGAACTTTTAATGATGGGGTAGAAAATGGGGCACAAGATCATAACATTTTCCCTGAGAACGTTTGCCTGAGAACAAGACACTTAAGATATTTTTAATTACCTGTTTCTACTCAGGTCCTTAGGATAGTGTACAAACTTTCTCCTCCTGTCCCAGTTCAAGGTAAAATCAGGTCGTAAGTACAATCCTATCTTGAACTTCACAAGCCAGCACTCCTGTCTCCAAATATAGCCACTGGCAAAAACCCACTGATTCAAGTGAGGCAAGAGACCGGCCCCAAGACCTAGGGTTTTATGCCATGATAAAGATTTGCTAAACTTGGAACTCAGTTGTGGGTCAGCTTCCTAACACCACCCATGTTTGGGGTGGCTGGAGCTGGAGTTTCAGTGCTGGCCTTTCTCCGTGGAACTGAAAGCCAGAATTATGATAATGACAATAAAAATATTCGGCACTTCATCCTCAGAGGGTTGTGTGGATGGTTCAGTCAGTGCCTAACTAATCAATGGCACAGTGTGAACCATGCCATCAGTTATTCATACAATACCTTTGCAAGCTACATATGAAAATGGCCAATGGGGTTGATAGGTGTATTTAGATTTATTTTTCCCTGAAGATTCCATTATTGCTAGATTCCCCAAACCACAGTAGCAGTAATAAAAATTTTTAAAGGGTGTTGTTATGACCTAGAAGCAAGCTGGAGGGGAGGTGTGAATAGATACTCCTAAAGTGATCGCTTCTTACTTTGTGTGTGGCTTTCTGAACAACTCCTGTGTCTCTTTTTACCCTCCTGCTGAGGGATTTGGCTGGAAACATCCTCATCAGCTGCACTGCCTCCTTGATTGCTGGAGACATTTCTTGATGACCAGAAAGTGGCACAGAGGAGTAATTGAACGTGAACCCTTTAAAGGGCTGGCACCACCCCAGTAAATGAGTGATCAGAACAGCCACTCTTCCGAGCAGCCTGAGAGGAAGAAGCATTTTGCAAAGCAACCAGACTGGGAACAGAGGCACTGGGGGAGCTGATGCTCAGTTTTGTTTAAATCTAAAGCTTCTTGTCCACAGGACCAAACTAGGTGCATAAAGAGATACAAAATGAGTGTCTCAGAGTGGAAGAGATGTCTGGAGAAGATGCTTCCTTTCATTCTTGGCTCAGGAAGGGGAAGTTTGCTCAGCACACATCACAACTCTTACTAGGGAGCTGATCTTGCAATGTGCTAAAGAGCTTTGGCTTTCACACTCATCAGTGACTTGAGGTCATCCAGTATTTTGCAGGAACATATTCCCTGGCAGGGTCAGGCTCCAAAGCATTTGATGTCCAGTCCTTTCTTTGCTTTTAAACATGTCACATATTTGTTTAAACAAGGATCAAGCTCACTCCAGGGCAAAACACCCTTAGGACCTTTTCTCAGTGCAGAGGGCTGTGGTATGTGTTTACTCTTCAGTGCACTGCTGTGGATTACACTGTGGGTTGGAAAAATCTCACAATGCTCCTTGCACTGTCTTCAGTTCAGGACCCACAGGCTATTCCACTTATATCAGAGCCCTGTTCAGATAACTTGAAATAGTCTCCTGAATCTCAGCAAAATCGAGCTTAATCCATCTCATTTCTTTCCCTTCCATAGGCAGTTTGCATTGATTTCTTGAGCTGTAGTCAATCCCTAGCCATCTCCTTTCTGAAACTCTGCTGTTGTTTTCRCTTTGATATTCTCCTCCTGGAAGGGTGTGCAGTGCTAAATGACCATGTTATGGTTGACCCCTCAGCGCTTCTGCTGGGGGCAGAGGGATGTCATGGCCTTGTGGCAATTACTGCAATCAGAGAGAATTTCCACCACTTGTGGTAATTTAAATTAAGACCCTTCTTCTAAAATGTATCTTCATAGCTCCCATAGAAATAGAGGATTTGCTCTGGGAATTTTTGGAGGCGATTGTTTGGCCTTTGTCATGGAGGTCAGAGGATTTGGTCATAATGGTCCCTTCTGGCCCCAACATCTATTAATCTATGAATAATTTCATTTAGCCCTGTGATCTGGTTTCCATTACATCACCAGCTCTTCTCGAAACAAAGCAAGGTGTCCATCATCTCTCGGAACAGAAAATCAAGGCAAGAACACCATGAAACAGTGGAGAGGCTGTCACAGGCCTGTTATCAAGTACACCTCATTATCCACAGGCAACTGGTGATTTTTTCCAGTACTGGATGAAGTGGATTTATTGAGCTCCTGTGTCAGTCTGTAGTTAATGCACCTTCCTGAAGAGCTGTGACCTTGCAGCAGTGTGGGGTTGTTCTGTCTGGATGACAGACCTGGAGGAAGCCTGCTGTACCCACTGAGGCCTGCACCTCAGGTTTATAAGAAGTCATGTCAAATATACCATAATTAACTCCCTGTGGGTACAGTCATGAGTTCTGTTGATAAATCCCAAGGAATGGGAGCTCACAGGAACTCAGACTTGCTGGATACCGAAGCTCTGTGGGGCTCCTTACACCTGATTGTGTGAAGCTTATCAGGGATGTATGCGCATACAGTGAGTCTCTTACTCTAGCATCTACCAGCAAAATTCTCCCTGGCATTGTATCTGGAAGCTCTTTTAACAAGGTAACTAAGGAAAGCAAAGTCATTCCTCGGTAGCGATTAATCCAGTCATTGCCCCACATGGAAAACACRTCTTCCCTCACATTTTCTCAGGGACAGAAAAATCTGGATTTGAAGCTGGAGTCATAAACAGATGTTTCTAAACACAGAAAGCCTTGCTGACCATCCCCATACCAGGAAAGCCACCTATCTGGGGAGCTCATATAATCCTGGAAGCTTTCTGGAGGGCTCCAAACCATTTTCAAATGTTGTGAAATGAAAAACTGAATGAAAATCCTGAATATTGACTGTTCAGGTTGCAACATAGCTCTAGCCCAGCTCTAGGAAAGTAATGCTTTGCTTGCTCTACAGAGATACTTCAGAGATGGTCCTCTGGAGGCTCAGGCACTAAGAAGCATGAAATAAAACACTTAGAAGTGGCAACTCAATTCCATCTTCATCAGTAACAGGGAATTAACTGCTAATGGCTAATAGCTGACTGTAATTACATATTAGGTATAGTAATGAATGAAGATGAGAAACATGAGAGCCTTCATTGCAAAATTATCCAAATTACACACTCCTTTTGGTTTCCCAAATAGTCAGTAAGCAACCTCATCGAAAYAGCTTGTCGTACAAGGGATTGCTGCATTTTATTGTTTCTGCAGGTACCCCAGGAAAGGCAGCATGGTTTCCCCAGAAGTCCAGGGCTGCATTTGAAGCATAAGTTATCTTTTTGCAGCTGAATCAGCAGTCTGGGCCAATAGCTGGGACAATGTTTCATATCAAAGGGTAAGAAACCTGAAGTCTGACAGTAAAGCTGATTGACAAAGAGGAAATTTCTTGTTCTACGGGCATTGCCAAAGTAGAAGCACATCTCAATAGAGAGGTCCTCCTTCTGCTGTCTCCAGAGAGCTTCATATGCCACTGAGAATAACCAATCTGATTATTTGCTAACCTATTCACCACCTCTCCTCAAAGGTTGTTCTGGCAGGATGTCATCTTTCCGTACATGTGGGAGCATAGGATGGATATAACCCTTTTCTGGAGAGATTCAAAGGCCTGACCCCAGAAAAAAGGACTGTGGGTACCACTAAATGTCACAGTTCCATTAGGGAATCTTTCCTCTGCAGGGACAGCAATAAACCCTTGGCAACTCTTCCTCCACTGGTTCCCTAATAGCAAAACATAACATTAATCGGAATATTTCCCATGCTTATTTTCCATGACCAGCTCTGTGGCCCAAAACACGGCCTCACCCACACTCTCTARGAAGAGTTAGAAAATAACCCAGTCAGTTAAAACACAGGCTGGATCACAGGGTGATAAGAAAGGAATTGGATGGGTTGGTCCAAAGTTCCCAAACCCCAAACTAGTTTGAGTGGTAGCAGCAAAAAAGGGAAGCTCAGGATGTGGAAGACAAGAACAAAGCCTGTGACTGTGTCCAGTAAGTAGCTGCAACCTGACGGCTCTCATTAGTGCCACTGAAGGAAACAGAAAGCCCCTGTGTGCTCACATGAGTTTCTCCTTGCTGACACGATTTTCACGTACCACAAGCTCCCTGCCGCACTCCAGGGGCTGGTTTGCATCATTCCTCACAGACTTGCTTGAGCCTGCATCAGACAGACTCCCTCTCATCCTCCTTTCACACCCACTCCTCCGTTTGCTTTCATGCCACCTCTCTGCCACCCTTTTCTGCAGCACCATCTGTCCCGAATGGACTTGTCTGTTTTTCCTCAACCCAAATTCTTCCTGAGAAGCAAGTACACGATTTGAGCGAGTCCAAAATCAAAAACCAGGCTAATGATAAAAGGAAATCCATCTTTCTGACTGCCTCTGGTTCAGAGTTCCCACCTGGCAGATATCTTCAACTCACTGCCAGAGGATTGTTTCATCTGCTGGATATGCATTTCATGTTTCATCTGCTGGATATGCATTTCACTCCACAAGCCAGTTCTTCCCCAAGTGTCTCTCACGTGGGGTCTTCCATGCCAAATGACAACCTGCCACCTTTGTGTGAGGGAGTGGCGCCAGTTCAGAGAGAGCAAGCCTGGAAGCAGCAGGTTGAAAGGAAAAGAGCAGGAAAAGCTTTGAGATCGAAGGGGACTTGTTTGAATCCCTTCCATCAAACTCCAAATGTTTCCAGGGATGAAGGGGAGAAAAGAAAAAAGCAAAGGAGATAAATACTCTGCATGCCAGAACTACAGCCAGTGAAAGTCAGCACTGCGCCACTGCCATCTGGGTGGCTTCAAACACAGACCCTCACCCCTTCCATGGGGAAAGTCCTACAAAGTGCAGAGCCACAGACACACAGGACACCTGTATCCTAAATGCAGAGCAAAAGCGATCCCAGCTGCATAAAATCAATGTATGACTCCAGTGSTGCAGTGTAAATGTGCACTGACTTTAAACTTGCATTAACAAGTATATGTTGTATAAAGTAAATCTCAAGGAAGGGATTTTCAGAAACRAAAATCAAGCCAAGTTAGAGCCAGCTTCTCAATTCCCTCAGCACCCTTTACTTAGGCAGCTTTCCAATTAGTGTCAATGAAAGTTTTGCCTGAGTAGYGACAAAGTAAAAATAGACTCAGAATTATCAGGATTCGACCCAGAGCCTTTAATACACAGAAATAGACAGGCCCACACACCAACATGCACAGAGAGGGTAAACCTCAGGAGTGATAATGAGCTTTGATTTTTCATCAGCCACGAAAGTATCAGCTATGCCGCCAGTACATTCCACAATAGGGCAACATTTACATTCGATCCCCGCGGTGGTTTCACGCTGCACGTTACATAAGCCAGTCATCCCCCATACAGTAATGGAAACAGACGGCATTTGCCACGGTTTATTTTTTGCATCAGGCATTCCTGGCCAGGTACTCATGGGAAGCAAGATGGCAGGGGAATGGCACTAGATTTCCCCTGCGCAAACACCAGGAAGGCTGTGAACCAGCCCCACAGGGCTTTGCCTCTTTTTTTGGAGCTCTTGCAGGAGCCAATGGCTCATCTTGCCCCCTTTGCATACCTAGAAGGTCTCATGTGCTACGAGAGTGTATTTGCTGACAGAACAAATTTGGCCCCAGTGCCCAGAAAATAGTGGTCTCTGCAGTGAGCTCCTCTCCTTCTACCTGTGTGAGTGGGATTCAAACAATCCTCAGGGGGAGATCACCCTTCCCACAAGTGCCATTATTTTCCTGTGATCTCTACTAGAAAAGCACCATGCTGTAGAGAATGAGCTCAAAGATAGGTTGACCCCTTCACTGAGCCCTAGACTATGGGATAAATTTCTGGGCAGAGTGAAAGGAGAGTTCAATGCTACTAAAGGGGACTGACACCTGTATTAACTATAGAAAATAGCTACTCAGTAATGTACTGTGAGTCCATCCATCACTGTACTGGGCTTATATAAACATAAGACTAAAAGAAATCTTGGATCTGGAGTGAAAATGCCACTACGGACTTGGCTTCAGCCCTGGGTTTTGGCCCACTACAGATGKGGGATCATCCGGCAACATTGCTTGGGCTCTAATTTTTTTTGAATCTGTGCTTCAGGGTAAGGTTTGGAGAGATTATTTCCCGCTGTTAGACATTTTTAGAGGGTGAAAGCTGAACTATCAAGAACTTCACAGAGTTTARTATCGTTCTTTGAGCCTTTTGGAAACAGGCTGAAACAAAAGAAGCTGCCTAAGCCATCCCTCCCACACTAAAGTAGGTTCACTCAAGCCTGGAATAAAACCCATTCTTGTTATATCCGAGCAAGCCGCTCTGTGCACCAGGTACTGAATATTCTGAACTCCAGCGGCAGTTTAGCCTTCCACAGGCTGGGCCCTAATTCTGTGCTTACACAGAGCACCTCTCCCCATGTCCCACACTTGCACAGTGCTGAGAGCCTTGCAGAGGGCTTGGCAGGCCGGGGACACCGTGCTCTACGATTTGCAGGCTGTGCTCAATGCTGCCTGGGCAGAGTGCTGACATCTGACTGCCACAACAAGGTCAGGGAGAGAACCAGGATGGAAGAGCTCGGAACACGCCCCCCGATGAGACAGAAACACCTGGAAGCAGCTTGACGGTTTTATTGACAGGGATCAGGAAATAGCAATGGACTTTAAATCTGCCTCTTCTCTGTAACCCATGTAAGCTGTTTCTCTTGGTTCTTAATCGCCTACCAACTGTGAAGGGACACAGYGGCTGCAGTCCGATCAGATCGTTTGCTTCCAGCAAACACACGCGATTATTTTTTGCATCCTTGCTGGAAAGAACAGAGCAGACTGTACTCCAGGACTTTGTCACCTTAGGACACATGATCACCATTYGTCTGTGTCACACTCGGACTTACGACAGCCTGTTAGCAGAGCTGGAACAGGAGCGGCGGCGAGAGGACGAGCTGCATTTCCACAACCCTCCAGCTGTCAAGAGGAGCAGAGACTGACAGGAATAAGCTGCACAGAGGAGACAGGCCAAACCAGAAATAATCCATCATGTGCCACAGTTCCCAGATTCCTCAGGATCCTTTCTGAGGAATCTGATGTCAGGCRCTGAGCATGTCAGTGCGACTCGCACTTTGGTGATTTTCCATCTGTGGCTGCTGTTTCTGATATTACACTCAGGGTTGCCACTGACACGTAACACTTCAGGAACAGCTGGAGGAGYGGTGGCCAACCCTCCTTTGCATACTGAAAGTTTTGTGCAGCCAAAACCCTCAAGACGCGTTCTGCAAGGCTGGGAACATGTCACAGAGGCAGGGACAGCAGCTCCACTGGGGTCTCGCTGCTCTCGTGTGCGTTGGCACYGGGTTGAACACGCAGTGACAGCAGGCTTAACCCCCTCCTGGCCGACTTCCAGAGAGATCTGAAGTCGCAGAGAAGCCTCCAGAGCCCCACAGAGCCCCACTGCTGGTTATTTGACATAGTCAGTGCGTGAGGAGCTGTACTCAGGGGCCAGCTGTGGCTCCACAGCCTCACAACCATCTTGAGAAAGATCAAGGCATTAATGAGGGGACTCAAGTAAACAGTCAGAGAGAAGGAGATTTGTAGTTCCTAGTCCAAGTGTAACACCTGGGCCTTTTCTGAGGGGACAGTAGCGTAGAGTTTTCAGTATCTGGCTTGACYAGCAAAACAGACCTCAGAGAAAGCAAGAGCACAAGAGAACAAGGTTGTTACAAAAACTCCTCCCCATTTTGCCTTTGMAACTTTCTAGAGAGTCACTTAAGATGGGGCACCCACTATTTCTACCTTTCTCCCTCCTAAAAGATCCCTTTGTTAAAAATTTTTGGAAGCAACAGAAGTCCAAAACCCACACAGGTTCCTCCACCAATAAACAGCACAGACAACATTTATTTTCTGCCCCAAACCTGGCCACCAGTCTTGCCCTGCTCATTCCCTCTGAGGCAGATGCCAAATTCCTGCAGATCTTCCATGGGACCACACTCTGCTGCCAGCCAGTTCTGGCCAGTCATGGAAAGGGAGCAGGAATCCAGAGCATGGCCCCACCCTGGGGACAYTAGTCAGCAAAACAATTCCACAGAAACTGAAGCCTGGATCACCCCAACTGCACACATGCACATTTCACCATCACTCCTCCTCTCACTTTTTATCACCATTTCTATCTATTCACAACCATGTTAGGCRTTTAAACAAGTATGAGGAGAAAAGGATCCATGCAAAGAAGGCAGTTAAAAAAGAGGTAAATTAGTACAATTAGGATTATTTTGGAAAGTAGAATGCCCTCAGGAAATAAGAGTATTAATGACTAGGCAGTATGGAAAGATGCAACTCATGTTCAGAAGTAAAACACTCAAGTGGCTGGATAGCCACTGAACAATGAGCTGAACAAGAAATTAAAAGGTACTCAAGAAATGCCAACCAAATGAAGARAACACGGTCACAATTCTCAGCCCCATGTCCCAGCAGCTGAACTTTCTGTCCCCTTCTGTCATTTAATCCCAGCTTTTCCCAAGTCATCAGAGTGCTTCGAAGGAAACTGTTCTCCAGAGTGCCCAGAAGCTGCACAGCCCTCCTGTCTCAAATTTAACACCTCCTGAGCTACTGCCTTTCATACCACTAAAAGGGTCTTACAGGTATATTTCAGGCACTAAGTGACCCTTTGCAGCACGCAATGAGTCCACTGCTTCTCCAGTTCTTGCCTTTATCCAGGAAGGTTTGTTTTTTATTTTAAAATCTTCCTTTTCTGATTTTAAATGRCTCTCCTTCCCTTGCCCACTCCCTCAATAACGTTTAATGTTCTTCCATGAAGTTGTGCTGCCGTATATGCTTCTCTTCTCATTCACTTGTTGCAATCRAGTTCCTCTAGACAACTGGACTGAATGGACAGATTCCTGCACAGGGCTCTCCTCAAAACTCAGCCCTCTCCCTGCCCAAGTGCACTCCCTGTTCACACAGACAGAATTGGGTCATCTGATTGCAAGTGTACACAGCAAATGCTGCAGCAACAGATGTTACAGAGCTGTGGGATGTTCAGCGATCCAGTTTACCATGACCCGGTTTTGGGTCACCATCTACATCACTGGTGTCCCGAAAAGTAGGAGCTTGATTTAAAAAAGAAAGCTCCACGTATARTTCTATGGCTGAAGTGCTCATACAGCTGAAGAAAAGAGGAAAAAAAAGGCATTTGTGCAACACWAGATGCAGAGTTGCAGCTGCCAGCCCTGATTCCAAGCCATGACGTCAACATGTGCCACCCGAGGGTTGGGCAGAGGTTCAGCACATGCTGCACAACAACAAAAATCCACACTTACTCTGGCCTGGGGTAGCCAAGTGTGGTAACGTGGATCATCCCTGGTTTGTAGAGCTCGGTTCTACTGCTGTGTGCTGGTTCTGGCTGGAATAGGGTTAATTTTCTTCACTGTGGCTGGTATGGGGCTGTGTTTTGGATTTGTGCTGAAAACTGTGCGGATAATGCAGGGGTGTTTTCATTACTGCTGAGCAGAGCTTGCACATGAGTCAAGTCCTTTTCAAGTCCTCCAGCCGACTCCACCCCACCAGCGAGTCATCTGGGGGTGCACAGGAATTTGGGAGGGGACAGCTGACCCCAACTGACCCAAGGGATATCCCACACCGCATGGCGTCATGCTCTGTGCACAAAACTCGTGGAAGAAAAAGGAAGGGGGGACATTTGGAGTGCTGGTGTTCGCCTTCCCCAGTAACCATCACACCCAGAATGGATCCCTGCTTTCCTGGGGATGGCTGAACTCCTGCCAGCCCATGGGAAGTGGTGAATGAATGCCTTCTTTTCTCTGCTTGTGTGAGTGGCTTTTGGTTTACTTSCTAAACCATCTCAATCTCAACTCAAAGAGTTTTCTTGCTTTTACTCTTCCGATTCTCTCCCTTGTCCCACCGGTGGGCAGTGGAGAAGTGAGTGAGTGGCTGTGTGGTCCAAAAAATGTTTGTCCAAGCCTGAACCAGACCAGTACAGGTTGCTGCATACCAACTATGGGTGCCACAGAGGTTTCTGCAGGGTAAAACAACATCCCATGTTTGAGAGAGAGCTCTTCCATCAGTGCCCAGTGCGCTAATAAGAATGAAGGTGACAGTAGGACCAGGATTTCTGCAGGACCTGTTAGAGAGGTTGTTTGGCTTTTGTTCTGATTCAATTCCCACACTTGCAAGCACAGGAAATGCAGTTTCCACCAGGTCCTACAGAATAAGGAAACTGCCTCCTGCCTCATTCCCTGCTCTATAGCACTGCCATGAGATGCCAGAGTGGGACAGTTCAACCCTCTGTATCTTCAGCTCTCTGTTATCTCACATCCTAAAAGCCAGCAGAGATGGTCATAGAAACATAACCTTTTAGTAAAAAGAAATAGTAACAAGCTATTCTATCTAGAGGAGTTTTTGGAAACAATCCCTTCACTTCTTAATGAGGAAACAACACCCTCTGAAGTCAATGGCACAACCTATTGCCACTAATTCCCGGCTCTGGCAAGGGAGCTGAGGTTCATATTTCTAATGAACTCCACCACCAATGTTTGATTTTTCAGTGACTCACTTGGACCCAGCAGGGAATCCCAGAGGAGAATGCAAGAATGGAGGTCCCATAGCATCAGCATCCTTATTTTTCAAGTAACTTCATCTAACTTGCTTCCATCCAAACCTTTCCCCCTTCTAATAAAACTTTTCACCAGTCTAATTCCAGCTCCAACTCCTTTCTCTTATGGGGCCCTCTTGAAAGTCTTGGACTCACCAGCACCAGGGATTAGACTGTACATGGCTGTCCTAGCACAGAACAGAGAGAACATGATGTAATTTCCATTTTTCTCCCGTTTGTGCTCTTTCAAAGCCCCAAACTACTTATGGTTTCCACGCCACGTATTCTTCTGTCCGTTGCCATGGTGCAGCCACTGGTTTGTCATTAATATTGTGGGTAACTTCAGATCCTTGACCTCAGGGCTTTCAGAGCTTTTCATGGTGTATTTTCCTCTTGATTGAATTGCTCTGCATTCCCAAGCACAGCTAAAACAAAAATAAAACACTGCCGCTTTTGAATGGTGAAAATTCATTTCACAAAGACAGGCTAGCAAAGGCTGGAAACCCATTGAAGAACTGCAGATTAAAAGGAAAACAGCCATTCTCTGCAGACGTAGCAACTGTGGCACAGATTTAAATTTACCTACAGCATCCGAGTCAAGCGATGGTCCCCAGGGCCCATGCACGAACTCAATATCTGGCCCAGTTCCGACTCTAATAATGTGCCACCCCACTGCCCCAGGACCTCAAACCATTCCATAGATTCTCACCCATGAAGTTTCACAACAGTTTTAAGAAGTGCAGAGCTACTTGTTCCCAGATCACTGGTGGAAAGACTGAGGTATAGAATCAGAAAGCTGAATTACAGGTGCAGCTCGTGGCTTCCCCTGCATTTGCCCTGCCTTGGTCTGTGTTCTTGCCTTAAGGCAATTTGCAYACCCAGGGATACCTTACTCCCTACTCCCACAGCAGGCCTGTGCAAACGCTTTTGTGCCTGTGAATTTTGCCCAGTGGGATTATTACCTAGACAGCAATTGTTAAGTCAAGTGCTGTCATTCTTTATATTCAAACCTTGAATTTACTGAGAGCAGAATTTCATCTCAAGTGTTCTTCAATGCTAGTGAGAATTCTCACTTCAGAAGGCAGTCCTTTGCTAAAGTCCRTTAGAAATCAGCAAGTTTACATGCACTAGACTGAGTCTGTGGTATCCCTGATTAACAGAAGCATGATGACTTTTTTCCCAGTTTGAAGGAAATAGCCATTACCATGAAAAATGTATTAATTGTCATATGACCAGGAAATTGCCAAAGGTTAACTATCCTTCAAGTGAAGAGATTTTTAAAAATGCATGTACTTAAAGATATTGCTTTCATGCAAGCTCTTTCTGTTAAATGAGATCCCAGAAACATGGATTTGCATTTAAAAGGCCTAAGCCATCACATTTCTGAAGGTCCAACCCTCCTGCCCAGCCTGGCAGTTGTTTATTTGGTGARGGGCCCTTCAGGATATAAAATCCCAAGGGAACAGCAGCATTAGCATTTTCCTTTTTTCCTGGAGGTATTATTTATTTAAAGGGAAAAGTGCATCTATTACTTCCTTGGGGAAGGTGCTTCAGAAGATGCAAAAAACCCCATCTGAATCTGCATGAAAGGCAATMCTGCACACGCCAGGCAGGCAGTTTCATGCACTTAAAAATGCCTAATAACAGGACTGGGAATGACAGTAAGCACTTGAACATATCAGAATCGATACAAACACCTGTCAGGAAAAATAAAGAGCAGCAAATGGACAGTGAGACACAGAGCCTRAGAGCTCTTCTGGAAATGCTGAGGGAGCAAAGAACAAGAAGAGCAGAGAAGGAAAAGTAGCAAGGTACATCAATGCTCCTCAGATTTGGGGTCTAGTTGAGCTCATGTTGCCACTGAAGCCATTTTAGGACCACTCTCGTTTCAAGTGTGTCTCCCTTAGTGCCCTGCACGGCAGGACAGCTCTGCCCAGAGCACAGAGAGAAGCCATGTCACAAGTGATGGGGACAGAGCCCTCCCCTGCCACCGACACGTCCCTCCTGCCACAGGCTGGGAGTGAAGCCAATCCCACAACTTCTTCCCAGCAGAATAGGGAGTCCCTTTAGGATTTGCTCAGTCAAGAGGACACTCCAGCTGGCTTCACTCCCTCRGAGACTTTCACTCCCGTGTATCCTCCCTGCCAGGCCAGCGACAGCAGAGCCCCTCTCTCACTCCTGCAGGGAGGGCGAGTTGGCTGTGAGATCCCCCAGGCAGCACACTTGAAAGCCTTTCATTGGGAAGGCTGGTCACATTCCACTTGAGACAAAAACGCTGCCTGACAAACAGCCTTGTTCCTCAGATCCTCGGCTGGAATAAGGGGGAAAGAAAAGAAAAAAAAAAAGAAAAAGGAAAAAGAAAAATAGAAAAAAAAGGCTGTGAAATCCCAGAACTCCTCAGGGAAAAGCATCTCTGTGTGTGTGTCATTGTGTTTGTACCTGACATTTACTCTCATGAAAGCCATAAAAAAAAAATTTTTATTAAAAAAAAAAATCTTATATTGAGGATTTATGGAAGCRCAGTAGAAGTGAAGAGAAATGCAAGTTATCCCTTCCTGAGTTAAATCTTGTAAGATGCTGAACTTTGTCACCTCTTTATGAATAAAGCAATTTAAACCCCAGGATCGTAATCTAGTTTTCCTCGTATTATCAGCCCCACGCTCATATTCAGGTGCTCACTTTGGATTCAGGTATCAGCCTATGGCTTCCCGATATCAGAGGTGTTTTGTTTGGTTTGTGGGGATTTTTTAACACATTTATGGACAAAACAATGCTGCAAGTGGGATCTCTGTCCATATATTGCAAAAAGCCACATCTGTTCCCACACAGGATTAGCCTAACAAATTCTGCTATAAATTAGATTTAGAGCATCTTGAGTACATTACTACACCTAGGAAGAGCAAAATGCAGGGTACCTCCTGAAATAGAGCTGCCTGGCCTTTTCCAGGCCCAAATCCATCCATCCATCCATCCATCCATCCATCCATCCATCCATCCATCCCAGAGCAGAACCAGTGCTGCCATGAAGCATGAAGAAACAACAGAAAATGAGAGCTTAACGCGCATTTAATTTCCACATTGGATGCTTTGCCTCCCTCTGTGCTCCTGAGTGGTCAGAATTCAGCATGGGCACAGAACTGCACCTCCTTATCACAGAGGAAAGAGATTAAAGAGCCTCAAAAAATAATTTCTCAGTTGAAAGCATTTCATTAGACAAGACTTCTCCCACATGGAAAACATGAGCCTGGAATGGAAATAGCTTAACCCATTTTATAAATTGGCATGAATCAAGGTAAACAGCAGGCATTAAACAGGCTCCAGTCRTGCTGTTGCATGCTTCACTTACTGGATGATGATATAATTTCATCACTGTTGATTAACTAATTTTGTTAGCATCTAGAGTAGTCATCTATCAGGGCCTTGAGGTCTCCAATTATTTCTCTGCCAAAGTTATGATCTACTTATACATCATCCAATTACCTAACAGTGGCAATAAAAATCACACCTGGTAGCTTAAACTGCAACAGTGAAAGTTAGGAAATAYGAATTTTGTCTCAGCTCTGTTACTCCCTTGCTCTTTGCGGTCAACTCAGGCCACAGTTTCTTCCTATCCACTAATCTGGGGGTTCCTGTTTCAGACACTCAAGTTCTCCATCTAACATCAAGAGAAAATACAGATACTCAACAAATCAAGCCCTCAGTGCGCCCAAGTGAGCTCCCAAATGCAGTAGAGAGTCCTACAATTCAASTCTGTATATAACAAGCTTCATGCACCAGATGATTCCTGCCTGATGTTCCTCCCAAAAGGTGCCTGGAAGAGCTGCAGTGCAGATGCCTCTCTCCTGATGCAGCACCCCATGCGCTGTGACAGCCACCCAGCTTCATTTCTTATGTGGAGACAAGAGCAGAAGTCATAGCTTTGCTTGGGGTTGGGCCACTTAACAACCCTGAGGCCAGAGGAGCCACAAAAAACCATCCCTAGGTGCATTTGTATGGTGAAGAATCCCACAGTGTGCTGCCTCTTGGAAGGGGGGGAAAAAGAGCTCCGCAGAACAGGGACAACCAGTGTGTCTACCTCACACAGGCTCCGGCAGATCTGAGGAATACAAACAGATTTTAGCTCCTTTACGGAAAAAGGCTGCACAACTCCCCATTCTTGAGCTGTTCTCTCATGTAGCACAGAAAGACCCGATGCTTTTACAGCTTGTTTTTAGTCCTGCAGCCTGGTTAAAAGGAAACACTGTTCCACTAAAAACGGTATGTGCTCTGGGCAGCAGAGCTGAAAGCAGAACTTCGTGCTGAAGCTGGAACAAGGTGAATCCTTTACACCATGGCACCTACTCACAGTATCATATGTAAGCATGGAAAATGAAACCAGCTGAGTTCTGCACAAAGCTTTTTGTGTGTGTCTGTGTCTGATGTGCTCTGTGAACCTTTTGTCACAACTCAAAGTGCTGTCCCCAGAGAGGGGCAATTTTTTCCCTTCCCTCAACTGTGTTTTATGGTTTTATTCTAATTTTACAACCAGTCTGTGACAGCTGGTCACACAGTATGTCTGGGTTGAATAAAGCCCACGGACCCTTTGCCAAACTTCTACGCAATGTGCTGAGCTTAATGAAATGTGTCAGCTCCGCTGTGAATCGTGCATTCATGGAACTGAATGAATCTGAGTTTTCAAGGAAAACTGAAGGGATACATAACTGCACACAGCAAATCCGGGGAGGGGGGTGGAGAGTGGAGAGAAATCCCAGAGAAACACTTAGCAGCTCTGCTAATAGCCAAATAGATCCTGATAGCTGGAATTTAATCAACCTGTTAGAGTAACGATTTAAAATTATCAGCCACTGCTGAGGCCTCAGGGGAGAACAAATATGGTTCAGAGGCTGAGATAAAATGCTGGATTTACAGTGGTCTAGGTGATAGTACAGGTCTGCCACATGCATCCATCCCAAGAAAGTCACATAATTTTTGGGCTTTCTCTCCCATTTATATAACAGGAACAAAAGTGCTTCATTCTGCTCCGGTTGCTTCTCTGACCTATTGAGGTTATCAGCCCAGCAGGACACTGACCACTCCTGACACACAAGAGTGTCTAGTTGGTACTTGAAGCTATTTTCATATTTGGGAGAGGACAGACATCTGAGAGAGTCCTTTACATGGTGAATGTAACACTGCAAGGCACACAGAGCAAAGTGCACAATGCTAACTGGATTGACTGTACTTTTCTCCTCCCCAAAATGCTATGGAATGATGAGGACTGCAGTGAACACAAAAAATGCTAATTTTGACAGAAAAAGAAGTCTTCCAAAGGTTTAAGATTTTCCTGCATCGTGTCAACCTGTGAAAGTCATGGTGCATTGCATTTCTCATCCTTGTAATTTCTTGCCCCAAAACCAGACCCTGTTGTGTCACACTGAGCACTCTGCTATGAAGTGGGAGGATCTGTAAGATGGCACCTGATGTCCATGGCTGGGCCCTGCTGCAGTTTGCTGTCAAAGTCAGTCTGACATTTCTGGATCAGACAAGAAGTTATCTGACCTTGACAAGTCAGGGAAAAGGAGCAAACACACTTGCACAAACATTGTAAAACAGGAGGACAGGCGCCAAAGCGTGGATGTGCTTTGGGGTAGAGGTAAAAGTCAGAGACAGGACTCCTGGATGTGCTAACACTGCTTTCAAGGCTTCTCACCTCTCACCAGCAGCTTTTACCTTAGAAGTGCTTTACTAAAGAATTAAGCCTTAAAATACCCTTTTAGATATTCTATTTTACATTAAGCGAAACAGAAGATTAAATGACTCCTACAAACTTTACACTTGTGTTGGGATCAGATATAAACCCCAGCTATCTTTACTCCACTCCTTGGCTTTAGCCCAAGGCCATATTTTTTCACCTCTTAAAACAAGTCCTGCAGAAATGTCCTCTAGAAGAGAAACTTCCTCTGCAATCAAGAGCCCCTCGGCTGCAAACACAGCTCCGAACTCTGCCAACCTGCCACGCGCACTAACAATGAAACGAAATTTAAAAATCCACACCCATTTGAGAGGACACTTTCCAAGGTGGCCCAGTTCCTGCCACCCTGTCTCCAGCCACCTTCTCTTTGCACCTGAACCAAGCACACCATCCTCCTTGTCCCTGAACTCTCCTTCTCCTTCCACATCTGTTGCCTGCAAATCTTCCTGTCACCACCTCCTTTTTTAAATGCCAAGATGTGGATTGTATCCCCATTCCTTCAGGCCTTGATCACTTCTGGCCACGGAGAACAGCAACCTCCACTTCTGTCACGGGCGCTCCCCCATTGCCCATGGCGCTGACCTTACCAGGTGCAGTGTGTCCTTTTCCACCTCCTCTCCCCACAGGGAAGGGTGAGGTGAGGGCCAGTCCCACCCCTATCAGAGCCTCGAAGATTCAACTGCAACAGGAACATGAGATCCCACATATAGCAGGATGGAGTCTAACACAGAGATAGTGGGATCCAGGCCAGCACCCACAGCCCCCGATTTCACCAGTAAGGCTTTGATACAAGACAAGCTTTGCCTAAAATATCTTATCTATATCCCATTATTTCTGTTCAAAATAATCTTTTTGGATTTTCTACTCCTCCCTCTTTCATTGCTCCCTCTCTTCCCTAATTCTCTCCACCATGACGCAAATGCACTGCTGGTGCAAGACCTTTCCATTGTACAGAAAGCCACAGAGCCTTCCTCTTCTCCTCTGCAAATGAGTTTGTGAATACCCAAATACATTCCAAGTATTTTTAACCAAAGCTTTATGTAATTACTAGCATCTATTCTCGCTATCCTGTGCATCATTCTGGAGATGGTTTGGGAGTGAGACTGATTCTGGGCCATGGCAGTGTGCTCTGTGTTGAGCTTAAGGAAAGCAGGGTTTACCCAAGAGGAAAGATTAATTCAAGTGTCCTGTATTTCAGCTATAGCAATACTTTCAATTCATATCTTTGTAGACAAGCCAACCTGTTCAATTCTAATGACCTGTGCAAGAAACACATTCTTCAAACAAATTCTCAGTGGGATACTTTTCTTTAGCATCTCTGGCAAGAAGGGACTAAGTGAGGTGATTTAGTTCTGAATCTTGCAACTTGCTCTGGAAGTGCTCTTAATGATGGTTGGGTTCTGAGTTTGTAGAAGTGTTTTTAATTACTAAGGGGAAAAAAAACCTGATGTCAAAGCTTAGCCAGCTGCCAGAGCTTCCAGAGGACTGACTACATTCACAAATCTTGTAATCTTTTTATGTTCATTATGAGAATACTACAAAAAAAGGGGCAATCAGACCTTGGCCAAAAAATTAAATGCTTATTCAAAGATTAATTCACATCATCTGTACTCCATTAGGTGTTCTCTTTTGCCAGGGAATATAATGCAATATTTTCAGGGGGAATAGTTGCTGCTATTGCCAAGAGCTTGCAGTTTTACTGGCTCTTGCAGCACTGACATGGGAGTCACTGGGCTACGGGCACAGCTAGAGCAGATAGTGTAGCAATATTCAGTATGAAACATATGGAGCAAATCTGCTTCATTCTGGTGTTAAAAGGTACTGATTATGACCCTGAGAAGCAGCCAAGTGACAAGGGGGAAGCAGACCCATAAACCAATAAAAGTTTATCTTTCGTTGTATCATGAAGGGAACAATTTGTCGCAGCTGGTCTTGGGCTCCCCCTCCCCCAGTTATAAATACATCAAGATTTCATTTGAAAATCAGAATATATGACTGAGGCAAGTGTGACTTAATTTCAGTGCATCTAACCTGGAACATCCTAAGAGGGCAAACTTTCCAAGAATAAATGCATAGTACTGTTAAAGGCAGATTCCCTGAATAATAATTTAAAAACAGCTTTCCTAATCAGTTTGTGATTCCTTTCACAACACAAAGTGCCAGAATGCAGTTCTACTTGCCTGCCTCTTTATACATTTGCTAAACATGAAGATTTTACCTTTTGTTTGCCAACACCAAAGGTCAGCTCTGCAGGGCTTACCATTGAGTAGATGTTTGATGGGTTCATGTACAACAGTGAGATTCAGGAAAGCCACTGTGCTCAGTGCAGAATTGCCTGTGTTAGCCCATAGGAAATCATACTTAATTTTTGTCCCTTAGGGAGCTGTTAATACTGGATTTAAACAGCTACAAGGACAATTACACAAGTCGAAGGTGTTTGCACCTTTTACTGTATTTAGTTCCTAATCCCTTTTCTGTGCAAACTCTTCTAGAACCACCATAGCAATAATTATCCTGAAATAGTCCTTTATTATCCAAAAACTAGTTTTCTCTTATTTATTTTTTGTTTGGTCGTTTGTGGTTTGGTTTTTTTTGTTTTGCATCCAGGGTGCATCACATAGTAATCACAAAAAGCTCAGAGAGGTCTTTAGAGTAAAAGCTGGTGKCATCTAAATGACAAACATGACACTGCAAAAGCAAACACAGAGCACATCCAGGAGAAGGGGCAGGTAATTTCAGCCACTAAACTGATTTTGAGTATTCAACTGATGAGACAGAGGCTGACTCATCTACTGCACCTCTGATTTAGGTAGGCAGTTCTTGCTTGTGGAACACATGGTTCTTTCCAGATGTTCTGGAGAGAGATGAATTTACAGCTATCACAGAATTCGCCTGCAGTTATTTATTTGTTTTTGTTCTGCAGTATTTACAATAAACAAATCACCATGAAATCTAGATGCCACGGTGCCACAGAATGTACCCCCTCCTTTGCTTTGTCTGAGGCTCAAATCAAAAACAAATTATGTTCTTCTATTGACTTCCCTGGGTACTGGAAACGACCCTGCTTGCATTTGGCTCCCCGTGTAAGCCAGATGCTGGGAAGTGGCCATTTCAAATGGTTTAACAGCAGAACTAAGTAACAGAAAGTTGTTTTTTTCTGCAAAAGCTGTACAACATTGGCAGTACCTAGCCAGGCTTTTAGATACAAAAGTAGGAGTTTTTTTCCCAAAAGAAATTTGTGTAAACTGTTACTTTCTGCTAGATCCATGAAGAATTGATCTTTGCTCCCCACGACAATGCACACTGCCTGTTTCTCCCACTAGCCTCTCAGGAGTAAGGTAAATGCAACTGCTCTTTTTAATGAGCTGCTATTATTCTTATTATGATGCCCAATAAAAATTAAGATTTATTTTCCTGAATGCTTTCCTTCAGGAAATGTCAGCCAAACATAACCCTGCAAAAGCAAACACCATGTTTGCCTTGGCTTCTTGGACGTGCCATGTTCCCAGAACGAGGGCAGAACAAAATAATGGGGCCTAGGCACATTGCCTGGCTTGCAAATTGGGCACTGTCTAAAGCTGGTTTGCAGATATTGGAAGCCAAACCTGTATTCTGGGTTTTGCCAAGTCTGGTGCTTTTCCTCCGCTTTCCCAAGCCCATGGTAGCCACATCAATATATGCATTTGAGAAAAGTTTGAGTGCATTCAAGGTGTTATGCAAATATCCTCTCTTATGTCCTACTGCAATACGTGTATTGAATAACATCTTGTAAAGGTTCTACAGTGACCAACAGTTTTGGATTAATTACCAAGCAAAAGCCAACCATTTTCCTGTGTCACTGTATATTAGCATAATCAATTAGCAGAGCCCAGCTGTCAAGCAGCACCAAAAACAGGGTGTCATGCCAGGTTTGCGAAAAACAATTTGGACACCCTGCACTCTGGTTTTGGCCCATGTACTGTTAGAAAGAGGACACCCTTATTTCTTCAAATTTCCCTGATGGAATAGGTTCATGCTATAAATCACTCCAACTTCAACTGTGATTTTATTTTCTGCATTAAAAATTCCAAAACATGATTCATCCTCTTGTCACTGTATTTTGATATGGATGCAACTCCTCCACAATCAGTGGAGCCAGACCAAACTGGGGTGCTAAAAGAGGCTTTTTTAGGCAACTCTGTTTTTTCTGAGTCCATCTCTAAGCAGTTTCTACTTTCACTAAGATGACAAGATTGAACTACAAAATTATTCCATTCTACGAGGTTTATTATCAAAAATCTCACAATCCAAGTGTGGATTGCTTGAGATTGAACTAAACCCACACACAAACCTAAGCAAACCACAAACAGGGCATGAAAGTTAGTGAGCCTCCCTACCCCAGGATCTTCTGCTGTGAATGCAGCCTGAAAATGAGGCATAGCTCTTAAACTATGTCCCCAAACAGCTTTCTCCAGGGACAAGAACATTTTAAGATTTGATCTTCAGATAAATAAATTTGACTCAGTTTTCAGTTATATCTGGTGTTAAAACTAGCCATTCCTACAAATGCAGGAGCTGTTTAAATAAGGATACAGTTGCTATTTTCAGGCTATACTAGCATAACCTGCTAATCCCTCTGTTTATCCCCATCTTGATCGGAGTAGCAAAGTAAATATGGATGTGATAGCAAAATGGATACAACTGCACACCCTTTTCCAAGGGACTCCGTAGTTTCTTTTCCCCATTGGTCTCTGCTCTATGACCTGTCATTAGAGTCCCCTCTCCAAGGTTGTGTCTGAAGAATTTTTCATTAATTTCTTCACAGATACTGAGACTTAGACTTAGTTCCCTGAAAGCCACGTGAGCTTGTGCACTTCAAAAAATCCAATCAGGTCAGGGTACATTTCAGCATTAGACCAGAAAGCTTCCAGCAGAATGACTCCTCCCTGACACAAGAAATCGCCAGTGTTGTGATATCAGACTACATTTTCCATATGCCACATTTAAATGCAGATATGTTTTCATTGGCACAACATTGATCTGAAACGTGCTGGGCCTTTGGAAGGAAAATCTAGAGAAAGAGAGAGAAAGAGAGGGGAAAACAGCCTCATTCCTCTAACAAGTTACCTTACAAGCAACCAGCTCCCTGTAGCTTCCCAGTCTCCCTGCAGAGTGGGAGCTCTTCTAGGAGAGAGAAGGGGATGCTGAGACCTGCACATAAAATGCAGTCCATCACATGGCAATGCTGTTTATCACTCACATTCCACTCCTGTATCATTAGTAACACACACAGACACTAAAGTTGCACTTCACCAGCACGTTTCTCTTCCTACACGTGCCCATCACCAAAGAGCTTTGCCAGCAGCTGAAGCAATGAACAAGAAAAAACTACCAATGATCCCAGGCTCTGTAGTTTTCTCTTAAACAGCTTTGACAGGACTTGTTGAACAGACAAGAGAGCCCTGAAACTTTCAAGATGAAAGCAGAAAGACAAGCAAAACTGTCAAACTTCGTTTGAGCTAACACCTCTAATAAACATTGTGACCAGAAATACTTTTCCGGAGAAATGCAGGCATGAGACTAAATACATAACTGAAAGACATTGCTCCTGGACTGTAATCCCAGCTCAGCCACTGACTTGTTCGTGACTTCATTTGGTATTTAACCCCTGGTTACACCACGTTCCTTGCTGGCAAATGAACAAGAGGATATTGAACTTTCTGGGTGAGGCTAAGGTAAGTGGATGTGTTCTGACATCTGTTCCCAAAGCAAGCACCATAATTGCATAAAATAATCAATATGTTACCCACATGTTCATTCCTGTCTCCATTTTGCTAGTGCCAGCAGCTCTGCTATTTATTTTAACTGAGAAACTTTGTATTCCTTTTTCCATAGGTGCGCAAACCATGCTACACCTCATGGGAAGCTGCTTCTAATAAACATCTGTAAATCCATCTCATTCTTGAGTTAAATCCTTGCATTAAAGCAATTCTGCCACCCTGAAACATGACAACGATGAGGCAAGCTCGTAGGCTGACACCTCCTCGTGTTATACCAAAACCAGCTGTGGCTGCACTGCAAAGAAACCGTGAAAGGGAGGTGCCTGAACCAGCAGTGCTCCCTCCACACGTGTGAGCCAGTGTGTTCCTGTGCCCCTGTACACAGCAATCGGGAGAAAGCAGCCTGAGTCAGGGCAAGCTGAGAGCAAGTTTGAGACAAACCAGGGGAAGAAGTTTTCCACGCGACGCAAACTGTGGAGCTTGTGACCACATGAACTCAAAATGGGATTAAACACCTTCAYAGGGTCACAGTCTATTAAAATCTCCAACCCAGAATAGGGCTAACCTGCCAGTCAGTGTTCTGTCAGGGGAAAGACCACTGAACACATGCCCTTCTCCCTGATCTTTTCCTTCCAGCCTTTGTTACCAGTCGTTGTCTGCAGGAATGTCAGTTTAGACAAACCTTTGCTCTCCCCCAGTAGCATATCCCTTACATTTTTAGGTAAACCAATAAGAATTGCTTTTTGGCAAAAGACTATTGCTTCTGGCACAATAGCATGGTATATTGCTTCTAGCACTGTGGCAGCTTTCAGGGAGCTCAGTACCCCTGCATGGTGTCTTGTTATGTTCCCATGTTTCTTATCCCCACTTACTGATATATTTTATTTAGCACACACATTATAGGGATTGGGACACTTGTTCAGTGCTGTGTTTATTGAATGCTCAAGATGACTGTGCATAAATATGATGCCCAGGAGACACTAAGGTGAGCTGCCAGAGAGCTCCTGTGGAGCAAACACACACAGGCCCAACCTCCAGCCCCCTCGATCCATCACCCCAGGTTAGCTGATATGATAAACAACGTAAATAGAAACGACTTGTTCTGAGCAATAGCTGTTAAACCAATAAACATCCAAAACTTTGCAGAAAAAACACTGGTTTTCCTCATTTATCAAACAAGACTCTGTATCTTTTTTTTTTCCCCTCCCTCTTCTTAAACAAGTTCGGTTTGTAAAGATTGAAGGAAAACAAGACGTCCTTTCAAATCTCTCCTCTGGATCAAACCTCATTGGGTTTTGATGTCAATGGTGCATAGAAGGCTGACCACTGCCAGCAGAAGTATTTGGCAGCCGGGTTGTTACATAATACAATCCTGTCTTTCACAGGAGAGAGATCTCTGTGCTACTCAATGTGCTAAAATTTAACCCACTGCTTTGCTCCATCCAGCCAAAACAACCTTGTACATTTTCCATAGCACTAAACGATGGTTATTAAAAAAAAAAAATAAAAAGGAAAGCTTCTGCTTGAAAACTAAAATACCCAGGAATACTAAAACCACATATAGGTATTTATTTAAGGAAGTACACATTTCCCTTTCCCCACCTCTGACCGAAATCTGCTCTGAGAAGAGAGATGTTTATCCCAAAAAGCAAGAAGGGTATTTAAAAAACTTGTACACCTACTACAAGAAATATACTAACAAAAATAAAAGAAGTGTCTTACTCTCAAACTGTGTCACTGCCTCATGTAAATGTTTGGATACAGAACTCTGGAAACATAAAATGTTTTCCAAGGCTGTTTACAGTAAGTTTGAGTTTTCAGCTCCCAGGAGTAGGAAGAAAATGTCTAACTTCAACTTTTTTTTTCCCAGAATGGCTTTTTAGCTGTTCCTGTGTACCCTGTGATGCTAACAAAAAACAGTATCAGCTTTGAGTGGTGTAAATCAGGGGCACTTTTAGTCCCGTTCGTAGTTTCTGCCAACAAACTGACACGGCAATTTACAGTGCCAGATGCTGACAGGTGATATTCCCACTGAACCCAAGTTTTAAAAAACAAATTATCTTTTCTGAGCCCCAGTATAACACAGCCCATGTAATATCACCCAGCCATCCCTGGACCAGCCCCAATATCTTGTGTTCTGCTCATGAATACCCTCCAGCAACAGTGATATTAGCAAATCTGGGAAAGAGAAATCCCAGTCATGGGTCTTACTGAAACTGGAAGAAAGGCCTTCAGGATTTGCTCTACAGGGAATGAAATGGAAAGAGCCCAGGAGGCCCAGATTTATGCAGTCAGTTTACAGTCACCAGTAAAGATTACCCAATGGGACTCTCTCAGAGAGCTGAAGAAACACTTTGGGGATACAAATCCATACTCAAGCACAGAGTTAAGGGGAGGTGCGGAGCAGAGCAGAGGGAAGGGATGTGTACTCAACCCCACACTAAAGACGTGGAGCTGATGTGACCAGCCATCTTTCTACTCCATGGCTAGTGTCAGACGGACAAAATCCTTCTCTGGGAAGCCCTGGTGTCAGCTGCTGGAAGAAGAGCTGAGAGTTATAGGCATTACTTTACACCGTGTGGACACAGGTAGCCACAGACATCCAACACACAGCACACGCTAGAATTGATCGTATCCCCTGTCCTGGGCTCCTACAGCAGCAAAGACCAATCCTGAAGAAGGGAAGATATCCAGTAAGGCAGCTGAGGGAACTTCTATACATAAGSCCCTCTGATAGGAAAGTCAATATAGGGTTTATTATAGTGATTTATACAGTCTGAATTATCCGCTGAAGAAGCCTCTCCACTTCCCGAGAGCAGAAACCTCAGAGAAACCAGGGACACCCAAGTCCTAGGGCTCGAGCTCACCTCTGGGAACACAACAGTCTGAATGCCCTGACTCAGCAACCTGCACAAGCAAAGCCCCATCTCCCAGTGGACAGTGGCCAGGCTGGCCTCTGTCACTAGAGCGTTCCCATTCAGAGATTGTGTTACCATAATGTCCAGCACAATTCTCCTCAGCACAACCTGAAGATCATCCCTTGGTGCTCCTCCAAACCCCGACTGAGCCCTTTATGTTTCTAATTGAGCTGTGTGTTTCACGAGTGACCATTTTATTGTACGCGGGGAGGAGCACAAGAGGAGAGAAAGTAGGTGGGAAGTGTTATTTATTTAGCTTTAGGGAAATTTAGTTTACTTAGGAATTTATCTTTTGTTTCCCTGAATCAGGAATTAATTAGCCCACATTACTCTCTTTGTTTAGATGTTGTGTGTCACGCTCCGCTGGTCGGGAAGTGGCCTGGAGCAATAAACAAACACTTGTTAACGGTGACTTGGAGCGTGATGGAAAACCTGGGGATGCAAACCAGCCGAACAGAGATCGGCCCCAGGCTGGCGAACGGGTGTCACACGCACGTCCAGCCCTCAGTACTCCCCTTTCACACACCGCGGTCCCCTCCACAGAGGTCCCACACGACAGATCCCACCCGGAGCACGTTCCCGCAGCCCCGTGCCGCGAGGGCTGCCAAGGCAGGATTTGGGGAGAGGGCGTCCCTCTCAGCTCTGGGAACCGAGCGGCCCTGGGAGCCCCAACCCTGGCCCTTTCTCCGGCCTGCCCAATCCCTCGGAGGGATGAGACAGCAAGAACCTGGCTCCCACCAAGTGTTGTTACAGCCAGAGAGCGCAGAGGTTTCTCTTGGCTCCCCGGCTGACTTGTGTAACCAGGGTGAGGTGGTGTGGGGAGCACGAAGGACGAGAGGCCGGAGCCGCGGAGCTACGGGGAACGGAGGGGAGCTCAGCTGCGCTTTGCTGGGTGTGAAAAACATGATTAACAGTTTGGAGTCACTGTGGCTGTGCACGGACAAGAGCTGGGTTATGCAAAAACAGTGACTACACTGAGAGAGCTGTGGAACACCTCTGCGGGCGAGGGCATAAGGAAACGCTGAACCAACAGCCCCTGTGCAGGTTCCATTCCTCTTCCTGCTTCACTCAGTAGCAGTACGTTTCTCCCCCATCTTCAACATTTTCCTTTTGGTTCAAAGTTCAACTCATTGCACAGATCCCTGCTGGGGCATTATCGACATTTTGAATACTCCTAATTCAATGCCATCTGTAGGTGATTGCCTGACACTCACAGGCAAGAACCAAATTGCTTTGACTTTTCAGCAAGTAGGCATTTAAGTAGATCGATAGAGAAAGGCAGTGCTTACTCAGACAAAGGACACTGGTCTCTTATGACATGTCCATTCCAGAAACCACGCTGCCTGCCAGAATATGCCACATTTCTGCTGGAATCAGAATATTTATTGTCTTTTTATTATTACAAGTTTGTTTCATGCTCTCTCTTTGCAACGACAGGTATTGAATTGTAATTTTATGAGAGTCCCTTGATGCAAATAATACAGCAGAAACATAATGGCATGTCATTCATGCTTGGCTATTATTAAACGTCCATCATCAAACAGAGTGAGCTTTTATGGCTACATATCTAAATCGGGAACTATTTCAACTGCTCACTATATTTCGTCATGCAAACACTACAGGCTACATGCATCACTCAAGGTTAAAGCATGCTGAGGAGTATTCAAAAGCCTTTGGTGCCTAAATCACTTAAAATCACTGTATGAAGTATTTTAAATCTCGCAGATGTCTAACCTCCCTCAAACTCCCTTCTTCCCCTCCTAATATCGCATTACACGCTATGTCAGCCTGCAGACATGTTAGGCCTGATCTTTAAGCCATGTCAAGAACAACTCTGATCAACTTATGAACATCTATGACTGCCCAAGAGGGTTTTTTGCATGTTAAGTATTTTTTGTTGGCTGAACTTATCGACAGCTAGAAACTCTGGGCCACCAACTTAGTCCTCACCCATGAAACAGAAAATATGACTTTGGACTGCATTTAAAAACTACATAACACCATTGACACTCACACCCCAAACTGGCTTCCTTGCCCTTGCCTGCCATCACACAAGAGGTTAAACCCAAGACATTAATTTAACCACTGTCTTCCCTATGATTTGGGAAGAGCTGAACAATTCAACCTACAGACACGTAAGCTGAGTATGAAGATACTGTGTAAGCAATCATATTCTTACTACTAATCGGTACTTTTTTGTTTGCCAGATAAACAAGCAGATAGAAACGACCAGACAAAAGCATTTAAAACTACTGTTCCATTAAAGCATCCAAATACTTCAGAAGCACTTTAATTAGCCACTGATTCATTCTTTGCATCCTTGAATTTGGACTCCTTTTCTAGACGTGTCCCCTTATAATTATTAGATATGCCATCCTTCTTTGCGGATGGAACATTCGACTGTGTACACATCAAATAAGGATAAATTCATATCCAGAAAGTCTACCCAGACACAGCCTTTGGCTCTAGCAGTTCCCTCAGAAATCAGGCTTTCAGCTGGTCCACGGGCACCATAATTTATGAGCCACTAGTTACATGTACCTCAAGGCAAGGAAACACTTGCAAAATCGTGCTACTTCTATTTTTTTCTCTAATGAAATTATTTGATTTAATCCTAGTTTTGCGGGGAGGAAAAACAAAAAATCACACCTAAAAAATGCTTAGCAACGAGGGCTTCAGGCTGGAAGCAGATTTGAGCCCCACACAAGCAGACATTTCTGCAGAAGTCTTAAGTGAAAAGACTGGTAAAACATTCAGTTCGACCAATATAGGAGGGATCAAAGCAAGATTGTTGGAGCTTAAGTGATTTGTCACTAGAACTCCAGCTGGAAGCCCAGTTTCTTTGAGCTTAACAGCCTCTAGAGACTGAGGAAAGATCACTGTAATGCACACTCAGCAGTTGGAAATGCTCCCCCGTGCCCCGCACTGGGGACTGACGGGGTGCCAGGGCCCAGCCCCTCTCGCCCGCAGGGAGAATCCCGTGTTGCACCCTCAGAGAGAAAAAGATGTCTCAATAATTCATGAATGCTAAAAATAAACTCAAAATTAAATAAACAGTTTWTCAGGTTGGGACATTTTGTGCTACAACAGACTTTTTTTTTTTTTAATTTTTTTTTAAAGCTTCATTTGGCAAAGCAGCTCATTTCCCAACACGGCCCAGGCACCCTGGGTTACTTCAGAGACGGTGTAAACAAGCCAAGTTTTTCAGATTTGCAAATTAGCTACTGCACACGTACATGTAGCATTTGCAGAACAATTTCCCAACACGTACATTTGTACCAAGAGCCTTAATGTCCCTGGGGTGCAGAGTGATTTATATCTGAGGCGTGTGCCTGATTCATGTTGCCCTCCCAAAGAGGCTGTGGTGTAAACCATATATCAGTTCTCAGGCTTGTTTGCTTTTCATTTTCTCTATTAAAAAATTAAAGCAAATGAATCAGCGAATAAAGAAATGAAATTTGCCAGCCTTACAGGTTTTTCACAGTGATTAGAATAAATCAAATCAAGATTATAAACGGCCAAGATCAAGAATAACTATTGCATTAAAGAGCATTGCTCTGATTCTGGAACAACCAACAGAATAGCCTTGGGTCTTGACTCTTTCCTTTGAACACAAACTATACAGGAGCAAGGTTCAAGAAATTAGCGCAAGAAGAGAATTGTCTTCCTGAAAATATATTAAGCACCAACTTTTTTGTATGACAGCTGGATATTTACAGCTTTGTAAAAACACCACAGTGAGCCACAGTGTGTCTGGCCCTTGCATGGGACAAGCACAGCTGGGAAAAAGGAAGACACAAGGAGCTGGCAGCATTGTGCATCTTGTTCAAAGTCTAAAGATGATCACAATCCCTCTGCTCATGCCTGCTTAGGAATGTTAAAGCCAGGGCTCTGCCTACATGGGATGTTCAAAATCAACTCATGTGCACGTACAAACAAGCATTGCATGTTCTCATCAAGGGGATGCCAGATTGAAACACTCTTGAGCTTTGGGAAGGTCTGGATGAAAAACCACATGGCTCAGGTCCACATCTCACTGCAGCCAAGTGCCCAGTCCTGATCTCACTGAAAACAATGGCAAAACTCCTGGAGAACAATCCTGGCCATAAGTGGCCAGCTGTCTATCATTTTTCTCACTACATAAGCTCTTATTTTTACTATCCTACCTGACTAGACTCTCCAAGTTGTGGTTTTTTCCCACCCTGATCTCACTTGGATGATGTCAGACAGGGAGGTGGGGAGACAAATACAGAAATGTGGTAAATGCCAAAGCTAGAACCAGCACATCCAAGAAATAAATATAATAAGTAGATACAGTGCCAAGGCTGGATACAGCAGCTGAGGAAAATGGGAAATGTACAACTTTCTTGGCAAGGRCACATGGATTCATCCAGCTGAAAGAGGCACATTCCGGCCCACACCATTGTAAGCAATAATCGATGTGTCCCTTGAGAAAATACAGATGTTTGTAATTTTTTTGATTTTTTTTTTTGACTGCTCAAATGAAATAACCTTGTTGTCTTGAAAAATTCCTCTAGGACTTGGTATTGCAAATGTTACTTCTGTACAAACTGTAAACTGCTGATTCAAACCAAACACACAAAATTACATACAGGACAGTTTTGAAATGCATTCTAATAATAAAAATGTACTTGAAGATTGACTGATGCTAATGAATTGAAAATGCATTCAGGATAGATAAGATGCAATTAATAATAATAATAATAAAGAAACTGCAATCAGATCTTTTCTTGTCTGCAACAGTGTCCTCCTCCTCTGCATCATCTGTTTCAGAATTTTCTTTGCAGAAATGATACTCGTGAAAACCAAAAAAATATTTTTAAACTCTTATTGTAATTGAGCTGATACTGCAGTAACTTCCTTGTCTTTTAGTCAGATGTTGCTGATATACAGGAGTGTAAGTGGTTGAATGTGTGAAGAGTACAGTCATCACATTCTTAGAGAGGATTACTGAATTTGGCACCAAGTCCTTTGTTGGCAACTCCCATGACCTCGGCCAGAGAAATATTTTAACTGAAAAGGCCCAATTCTCCTCTGCTTTATTTACATCTGCATATGGTAACTGTCAACTGCAGCCCTTCTGATTTTCACATCTTCTGGTAGATGTGGGCAGCTGTGTGCTGTGAGAAAATGTCAACGTCAGGTGAACAACTTCAAACACATTTTAGTACACAAGTTTTTAGTTTTTGTAATTAATCTTCCTCTACTTTAACCAGAAGTCTGATTTGATTGTTCTTCTCTTTTTTTCCTTTCTGGCCTACAAGTGCCACAGCTTCGGTCAGCCTCCTGGCTGAAAGTCAACCTTTAGCTTTTGTCTAGCTCTGGGGAAGATGATGAACTGGGAGAATTTAAAATACCTCTTCACAGAAGGGCCCAAGAATACAAGTGTCACCACTCAATGTGTCAAACTCAGAACTGAACCCCAAGGCGGTTGCTGGGGACAAGTGTCAAATCTGGAGCTGCTGGAAGTCCTCCTGGCTTTGTTGAACACTGACAATTCAGATTAACAAAAATCCAGCTCAGTATTTGAAAAATGTCCATCATTGACCTAAATGTGCATTCAGAATCCTTAGAGAAGGGTGAACCTCTGAGTCTCTGGAGATAAAAGACACCTTCTAGGATCAGAGCACAGCCATCCAGGGTAACAACATGTCCCTTTCTGTATGGGATCATCACCCAACACTGACAGCATACACTCTTCTACAAATCAATCCTGGTCCTTTCTTTGAGGGGGCCCTAAGTGGGATAAGGTGTCAGGGAATTCCCCAAGTAGTTTATAAGTGCTTTGTATAATATTCTCCTTTAAATATTCCATGTTCTCTTTTACTTGCAGCAAGCAGCTTCTTAGCAACAGTAAGAGAAACCAGGAGGATTCAGGGAGCAGAGAGGTGGTTTTTCACAATGCCCTTCATTATCTACCTCGAGCAGGTTTCAGTGTTTCATCTTTTTTACCTGAACACTTCTCTGACAAGTCCTCAGTGACCTCCTTGGTAAACAATTCTGTTTTCTAATTGATCACAGACATAAAAGCTTTTCAAAGTTTCTCACTTAAATCTACCTGTGCTTAGTTTCACAGTGTAGGTCTTTGCATGCATCACCTATGTCTCTCTCAGACATCACCTTCTCCTGACTTTATTTTTTTTCCACTCTCACTTATTCATGTCTCGGTTTTCCTCCTAAGCTTTGTAGGGTATTAAAATCGGCAATTTAAGATGCACTATAAAAATAGGACCACTCCTTCCTGCTAAGAGGACACATGGTTTATTGCTTTCCAAGCCCTGCTGTGTCAGCTCCTCCAACCAGCAATTATAAAATTGAAGCCGCCAAGGTTGGTAAAAGTCACTTTCTTATTAGCATCTAATTACCTACCGGTAGACCTGGGTCCAGCCTTCAGTGCTGTTGAACACATATGATATTGGCTGTGGCACGCAGAAAAGTTATGATTTCATTTTTAAGGAGTCTTGTGAATAGAAATTGAGAAAGAGTTGGAAAACATGAGGGAAGCAATTAAAAACCTAATGCAAACTTTTTGTATTGCCATAAGCCATCCCCTTCAATTCCTTTCACTCCACACATCATCCATTATGTCTGACAGACTCAGTTTCCACAGAGGCTGCAATGTCCCACTGGGGTAAGCCCTCCGAACGGAGAGTGCTCTGGAGTGTGGAGCTGCATCAACTCTTCCCTTCTTCTGTAAAAGCAGAGTCAGTGCGGAAGTGAGCAGACTGTTTTCCTTACCACATCTCCCAAAATACCACTCTGACCTGACATAAGAGGTATCTGTTATCTCTGAAGAAGACAGACCAATTCAGGGGATGTGGTTGCTCACACAAGAGGTAACTGATCTGTGTGATTCCCTGGCAAAGCATGTTTTGAACGCAAGAAGTTTACAAAGGCTCAATGGAAATAATTTACTTGGGAAAAAGATGCATTGAGGGTTACTTATTAGACTCCCCACAGAAGGCTCATGAGACCATCGCAGTGAAAATAGTTACATGTTAAAAGACTGTCTGGGGCAGAATATCTTGTGTTTCTTCTGTTCCTGATCTTCCCTGAGCATGCACTTGGACACCATGAGAGATGGGGTATTAAGCTGGAGGCCCTTTGGCATGTTCTCAGCACAGCTATATTTATGAGTTTTAAAATTAGGCTATACTTAAGTATATCAGGTGCTGAGGCAGCACACAGAAAACTGCTAACACAGTGGTTTGCACCGAGGATCTGCATGAGAATAGGCCTGGGAGGTCCTTCCTGGTTCCAGTTTCCTCCCAACCTGATAGAGCAGTGGTTTTCAAACAGGGCAAATGGGACTACCTGGATATCATCACATAAGGGAACAACTTCAAATTCGGCTCAAAAACACAGCAGAGCTTCACTTACCTGTGGCATGCTTACTGAACTAAACCTGGGAAATCCTGTCTAAGACACCAGAATGACAGAGCAGGGGCCCCTCTGTGCTGACAGGCTGGCGAGCTTTGATAGGAGCCTGAATTGGATGTGCTTTCCTCTGGTTTCCCTCCACTGAGGAGCATCAGAAAGCAGGCAAAGAAGAAAAGCTTCACAGAATCTGCCAGAGCACCCTGCCCATCTGTGTACACACACTCATTTTCTTTAAGGCCCGTTTCTGTCACATCCAGCAGCAGCCCACGTCATTAATGTCTTTGTCACCTTGGACAATTCACCAGGCAAAAAAGGAATCACTCAAAGTCCTTAGCTACCTTCAACCAGTACTTATTAAGTGATGCCATGCTGGTGGACCACTGTGGAGCTTCCCTTCATGGATYTAAGATTTTCAGATCATAACTCAAGAGTTAAAATTAAGTATTAAAAAAATTACCATTCAAGTAGATAGTGAACCACCATAGAATGGGTCGGAAGGGACCTCACAGATTATCTAGTTCCAACTCCCCTGCCATGGGCAGGGATGCCTTTCACTAGATCAGGTTGCTCAGACCCCCATCCAGCCTGACTTTGAACACTTCCAGGGGTGGGGCATCCACAATTCTCTGGGCATTTTGTTCCRGTGCTTAAACACCCTTTGAGTAATGAGATTTCTTGCTAACATCTAACCTAAACCTGCCCTCTTTCAGTTTAAAACCGTTTCCCCTTGTCCTGTCACTATCTGCCCATATAGAAACTCTCCCTCCTTTTTCACAAGCTTCTTTAAGGGACTCAAAGGCCACAGTGAGGTTTCCCTGGAGCCTCCTCCTCTCCAGGCTGAACAACCCCAACTCTCTCAGCTTGTCTTCACAGGAGCATCTTCCCAGCCTCTGAGCATCTTCCCAGCCTCCTCTGGAGCTGCTCCATCAGGTCCACATCTTTCTTCTGCTGAGGACCSCAGAGCTGGACACAGCACTCCAGGTGGAGCCTCAGCAGGGTGGAGCAGAGGGACAGAATCACCTCCCTCCGCCTGCTGGCCACGCTGCTCCTGAGGCAGCCCAGGATGGGGTTGGTCTTCTGGGCTGCGAGTGCCCCACGGTAACAGGTAAATTAGGGCGTGTTGCTTCAAAGGTCAGTGCAGAGTACTCAAAACTATGTTTTAATAACTCGAATAAGTTCACATAAAACAATGGTTTCTCAGTGTATTGAGAACTCAGTCTTACAAGCTCACTTATAAACTCAGTTTAACAAACTGTTACTGTTCCAAGTAACTAGTGACTGTTAGGACCTTTTTTTTTATCAGCAACGGACTCAAGACACAGAGTTTGGATCCAAATCCAAACAATCCCCAAATTCAGGGAGCTTGGATCTAAGATTTGAGTTCAATTCAATCCCTTCTTTTTTATTTCCTTATACTTTGGTCTATCTTTAAGCATTACTTGGGCCAGAATAACTATTTCCAGGATCCAATTCAAAAGGAAACCCTCAAGCTGCTAAGAAAGGGGTTTGCCATTAAATTACCTCCTCATCTTCCAATTTTACAGCCGAATAAAATCTGGACAGCTGTTAGCAGCTTTTTCAGCGGCTTGATTTGTAGAGTTACAAACTGAACAACATGTAGCTTGTACATGACTGTTGTATCTGAACGCTTGTCAGACACGGTTCTTGTTCAACACTGCTAGCCATCAAAAACCAGAGAGACATCCTCCTCCCTCAGCATGAGGAAACTTGTTTTGCTTTTCTGAATTTGCTGCATCAAAAAGCCTGGCCAGCAATTGCAGAAACTTAACTCTCCAAGGATGGTGAAAATCATCTACTTATTACTTTATAATTATCTGAAAGTTTTGGATGAAAATGCCTAGGGTCCACCATCCACATTTCATCCTGGCTGACAAAGCTGGCAGATGATCCAGCACCAAGAACAAAGGAGTAGGAAATTATTTGGAAATATGCTAAATCTGGAAGACAATCCTTTGAAACTGCAAAGGAGCCGGTGATTAAGTGATCACTCTGAGTATTCATGATTGATTCAGAATAGAAGAAACAGAACAAAAAAGCCAACTAATTTGGGACTCGGAGCTGAACTGAACCCAGAGTAGGGAATTGTCCTCATCCTGAGGGTGCCTTAGCAAGGCTGGAGCTGTGAGGGCAAAGGGGAAAGCCAAATATATAAAAGTTCCACTTCTCAAAGAGAAACAGGGGATTTAATCTTACTGTTTTAAAGTGCCCCCAGTTTATATCCTTGCACCTCTGGATTAAGATCTCAGAACCACTGACCAGTACAACTATGCAGGGGTAGCATTACTCAAATCCCACAGCAACCTGCTGTGGGCAAAGGAAAGAGGTGCAGTTCATATGTCTCTTGGAGCTGAACTTAAAATTGATTCAAGACCTTGATTCTACAAGGTCCTTGAGCATATCCTGGAGTGAACAGAGGAGGGATGAAGCCTTCCCTTCCTCTCCACGCCTGAATAAGTTCCACCTTTGCTCTCCATTTCCTCTCTTTCAGAAGACAGGAACAGCAACTTGTAAAGCAAGGAGCCCTGTAAGCAAAAATCTTGAATCTCCATCGCATATCCAGAGGCTGGGGTGGGATGCACAAATTAGAAACTAGGCACTCACCTGTACACAGCAGCACACACCACACCCTCTCATTTAAAGAAATGTTCACACTTCCTTGCAGGCAATTTAAACATCTTATTAAATGAATTCAAATTGTTACTAAGTTATGAATAAACTGAGAGTTAAGACTCTCAGAAATCTCGATTGCAAATAAAACCTAATTTCTGTCCCTAACTTCCTTTCCTACTGCAGTAATAACCAAAGAAGGGTTAAAAATGCCATTTTTCCTAAAGGATTAACAGATTTTTTAAAAAATATTTTTAAATAAGAAAATAAATAAAAATTCCATAATTTCAGAATTTAATTGGCTGGTGTCTTCCTGTGACAAAGTAGAAACACATTCATGACATGACATGCATTTATCTTCAAACCACTTACAGTCAGTGCCATGGAATATGGATCTCATTGAGCAGGGTGGAAAACAACCCAAGTATCTTTTGGAAAGAATAATTTCATTACAATTATGGGTTTTCAAAAAGGCCTGAAATCTGATGATTTCCGAGCAGCAGGGCACTAAAGCATTTCCCTCCAGGGAGCTAGCTTTTGTTTAGGGACATTCCAGGAAAACAGTCTGGACAGATATATTTTGTTGGCCGTAGCTTTTTTGCAGACTTGGTTCTGAATGCCATTAATTAACTGAAGAGGCTCCAAAAGAGAGCCTATTCCACATGAAAGCAGCAGCACACCAGAAGACTCAGGAGCTCCATGATGAAACTCCTCGTGCTCAAGTTGTTTCTATCCTGTTCCATTTTGCACCTTCCATATCCACCGAATTTTGGTGCTATACAGGACAAGAGATCGTTCCTAACTGAAGTCAAAGCTTGCATTTTGCTCTGTTTTTGCTTCCTACTCAACCACACTGAGTCAGCCACCTCGCTGTAACCTTTGGCAACCACATCCATCRTAGGAGCTTCCTTCTACACACAACCTTCTCAGAGGTTGTCTGCAAGGGAAACCAAACAGTGCCTCAGGCCGATTTCAGACCCAAGTGACCCTCCTAGAGAACATGTCAAACTTTCTGCACCTCACTATTGGAAAGGGCCCTGGAGGCTGCAGCATCATTTCTTGCTTTTCAATTTAGCCAAACCAATTTTACCAGGACTCAAGCTAAGAAGTTTCTCCTTCACAGCTATTTAAACCAGTTACTGCACACAAGCCACTGATGCTGCTTATCTCGTGTTGTTTTACATTTCCTTCCCTATTTCTTTTGAGCTCTAAGCACACAGCAATCAGTCACAAGCTCACGGATTCAGATTACCTGTTCAAAGAGAACACCCCAGAAACAACAAAAACCCAACAATATAATAAATATTTATTAATAACAAATAAAAAAAAAACCCCAACAATCAACAAAGGAACAGCTGTACTGTTTGTCACAACCAAATCACACTCCCCTTCCAAAATACAAGTGTCTTACTTCAAAATGTGTTAGTGAGCTGACCCTAACTCATCATAATCTGATTCATGGGCTGCATCTGCACCAGCAGGCCAAGAGCAAGTTTGCAAACACCAGTGTGCACCAGATTCCTGCTTTCCCCAGGCCGTGCCTCGTTTCACATGGTGGTGGTTTCTCTTTGACTGGGCAGCACAATGGGCTCTCTGTACAGCCAAGACATTCCGTTTTTCTGGAAATCGCCATGTCTCCAATAATTTGGGGAAAGCACAAAAAAAAAAAAAAAAGAGCAACAGCTGAAATCCAGATGACTTGAGTATTTTGTTAACAAAGAAAGATTGTTGGAGGCTAAATGAGACTGATCCTTCCTAGAAAGAGCTCTGAACAAATAAGTACTGCATGGTTAAATGCTAGATTAGGATTCAAATGAGGATTTCTGCATAGATCATAAATCAAACTTTGCAGCTGGAGGAATTCATGTAAGAGCAAAGCAGATGTGGAATCTCTGCCTAAGTGTTCTGTTATTCCCCTTCTACGATAAGGGGTTTCTGGTTTAGGGGCTGGAGTACAATCTGGAGTTATCCTTAAGATCATGCCAGTTTTATGAAAGGCAGTGAACAGGAAAATGGGGGATAACATTTTAGATTTACCCCTTTCTATTGGCTGCAGCCACATCTTAGTCACAGTCTGCAGCCTCGATCTCCACTTTGCTCTGGGCAGTCCAGATGAATTCCTCCAGTGTACATTCGCCTGAGTTTCATCCATCTAACACCAATATCAACCCTGAATACACAATCATGTGAAAGGGGTGCATGTCTGACCTGGAACAGATTCAAATGCACACGAGGCCTCCACGGGAGAGGCACATGCCTGGTGTTAGGGGATGATGTAACAGGGAACATGCATTAGGCCTCTCTCACAAGTACATTTCTTGGCAGTCTGGGCATAACAACTAAAGTTAAAAGAGCTGATCAGGCATCCTTTTTTCCCATAGGTAAGAGGAGCTTTCAGCCCATGAGCAAGAGTTCCCAGCCTGCAGAAAACTATTCTGTTTCTTAGAAATCAATATGTGAATAAAGCTGAAGGTAATACATATATATATATATATATATATGTATGTATGTATGTGTATATCTGTGTATAACTTTATGGATATAAAGATAATGGCCTATTTGTTTGGGTGTTTTTTAACAAGATTCAATTACACAAACCCAGCACCACACTCTGTGCATTAGACTTCAGTCTCCCAAATTACAGGGCTCTGATGCAAAGTGAACATGAAATGTCCCTTAGCTCTAGCAGTCCCAGGTTCTCCTCATGAGGCTTCCAGACTCCAAAGGGCATGTTTGTCCCACATACTTCAGCAGACCTCCTTTCCAGCTGCCAGGGAACAGTGCTGGGACCAGGTACTGGAGCAGCCCCATGATTACTGCCTTCAGATATCCACTTGCTGCACTAGACATGGAAAACATGAGCTTTCTGTAGTGTTCACCATGAGTTTTCTGTTATGTTCACCAGTAAATAGGTGGGAGACCTTTTTCCTCCAACAATCAGAATATTGCTATGCTGAGGTGGCAAAGCTGGTTCTGTGGATTGAACTTGGTCGCCTTGTGCAAAACCAGAAGAAACAGTTTGCCATCACGTGGTCCCATGAACCCTTTTCTCAGGAGGCCTGTGTGCAGGSAATGCCTGGAACCCAGCGCCTTTTGGGCACTCAGCATTTTGGGAACTTCCTCCAGCAAGATCTTCCACAGGGAGCCACTCATGAACTCCAAAAGAGAGTCCGTGTCTCTTCTCCCTAGACCACACCAGTGAACAGGGAAGTTTAAGCAGATTTGTCCTCAGCTGATGTCCTTTTCACAGGGCCCCTTCATTCCCTGGCAACTGAAATCCATCTGCAAACACGCCACGGCCCCTGCTGAGAGAAGGGGTTTATGAGCACAGGCTCAGTCCTGTTGTAACATGGCAATGCATCACCGAGCCAGCCCAGGATGTGGGCACAGCTCACCCAACCTCCAGCCAAAGTTCTTCTGGATGGAGTGTTCAAATTGCTGCGTGAAAGTTACAGCTCCTTGTTTTGGGCCTGTAACTGCCACGCCAGAGCCTTGAACTGAGCAGCCTGTAAAGTGAGGAGCACACCATCAGTGTCCATCCACAAAAAACTGGGCTCAGATGACGTCCCTAATGGCAAGCAAGACTTTTGGGGGTGAAGGCTGGTACAGGCTCCAGCCCAGCAAGATGCTATTCAGGGTGCTAAGGGCACCCTCCTGTATCATCTGCACCCCTTGGCCTTGTTTCAGCTCACAACATGCTCCTGCCTCTCTGCCCAACACGAATTCTGCCCCAGAGAAAAACCACCTTGTGTCTTGCAGAAGAGATCTTAGGAGATGTCAAGAGAGAAAACTGAACAATGGAAAACTCTTATGACGTACTTATTCACAACGTAGCCAAATTAACCTTTCCTGTCCCAAGGAGTACATGCCCTTGCTTGAAACACTGTAAATTGCTCCACATGCCAGTGACAAACAGTAAACACAGACATAAAAACAGGTAAAAATCACGTGCTTTGAGACAAGACTTTGAAAGTCCATCCAAAGAGCCCCTACACCACTTGTTCGATGGTGTTTCAATTTTTTTTTTGTTTTCTCCAAATAGCCACGTATGTGGCTGCAACATTTCTGTGGAGACAAATACATCTTTATTTTAGTTACTGGAGTCCTCTCAAAAATGTGCCTATAAATCCTCCGGGASCGAGGAGGAGTCACAATGGAAAGACTGATGGATCCGCAGCACCGCCGCGGCTCGCATGCTTCAATTGCCATAACTGCTCCTTTGTGGCCTCAGCGTGGCTGTGTGTCACCAGGCCTTAAATACACATTTTGAACTGTCATATCCAATATAGTGGGCCCTGGTGGATAGTTAAAGGCAACAGAAAAAAAATAGAGAAGCATGGAAATACGATGTGAAAAGACTCGCCTTTTAAACAACAGAATAGGAGCTGTTGTTGAACAYGGTGCCTGGTGCCCAGTATATTCCGCTGGCTTTGAGGAGATAAAGGATTTAGCAACACAGCCTTTATGGGCTTGCTTAGCTGTACACTCTGAATGAAGAACTGACAGTATTTGGAGGCTCTCCTTGCTCCTTTTTTTGTGTTCTCAAGACCAGAATATTCTCCAGCAATGCAATTTCCAGCTGACCTATCCTGAGGCCAAATGGAAACAATAGAGAGAGATTAATGGCCCAGGAAACTTTGAAGAGAACAATAGCACAATCTTGGGATGAACTAGAACACGTGAAATGTAATAATCTTGGAGGGGGGAATGCAGCTCTGCAAAGAGAAACCTTTTCCACAGCTTATTTAACAATGAGTGTAAAAGGAAAACGTGCCTTACTGTTTTGATTTAAAATCTGCTGGCGATAAACAATGATTTTGAAATAACATGAGTCAATATTATTTTTCTTAAAATGTGACACAAGGTCTAAAAGCCAAGTTCTCCTCTGGGCGAGGCTGATACCAGTGTGATCAAAAGCAGAATTCATATTGACTGCATTTGGCACCTAGTAATGCTCACACATGAGACATGGGCAAGAAAAACTCCATGAATGAATGGGTTTGATCTGAAAACAGTAACTGGTTGTTCCAAGAGGAAATGTGCTTTTATTATCAGTACAGAATGACTCCATGGTAAATAAATCATTTGTATTGCAACTGAAATATTACTCCATTATACATCAAGGATGTGTGCAAATTTTCCACTTTTTTTTGTTTCATTTTGATGTTTTTTCCAGCTTGTTAAGTAGCTCTCCAAGGACCTATGAACTAGCAACTAGAGGTTAAAAAAAAAGCAAAACAAAAATATCTTAAGAAGTATTCATATTATACAGAAATCCATCCAAGCCACAATAAAACACCAAAAAAACCTCTTTAACTAATCAGCTTAAACTGTCTTTCAGTACCTGCCTTCTATTGCATTACCAAAAATTCAGCTTTACAAAGAATCTGTGAAGAAAGGTAGTTTTTTCAGAAGGCAACCACAATCTAAACTCAGGCTATCCAAGAAATCAAACATTTTCAAGAGTCTGGCAAGCACTTCCATGACCTCTAGAACAAGTCATGCACAGCTTTCTATGACACTGAATCCTGATGGTGGATCACTTGGTGTCACTTAATCATTTATGACACATAGCTCCTCTGATATCTCTCATAAGATCTCATGTGGCTTCTCTGACACCTTTCTGGAGATGCCACGGACTTTCCTGTCTTTCTTTCTCAGAGCTGCTTGCTTTTCTCTGAAGCAAGTAGAAAGACAACAAATTACTACCTCTCTGTCCAGCAGAGCTGGAATCTATCAAGAGTCTCTAGCAGGAGAATGAGGCCTGACACAAATAAGTCACATTGCTTCAGAAAACTAGGTTTAAAAACAGTATATGGGAGGTTGTAGGCAAGGTTTCTCAGCATGGACAATTATACATGTGCAACAAGGAGAGAAAATCCTAAGGTAATTTTAAGTTCAGATTGGAAATACCCCTGAAAAGAGTTATCTTTCCACTGCTCCTGTTGTGTTTGCATAGTAGGGTCCAAGGCTTTTATGTACTTTCCTACCAGCCTTGTATCTGCTGCGAGACTCAAACTGTCCCTCAGAGCCTGTAAGGAGTCAGTGGGTTGGACAGACAAATTATCTTGAAGAGCTCACCAAGAACAGTGAGCTCCCAAACACAACTTCATTTCTACCATGGTGTCCTGGAGACCCCTTTGTAGTCAACATAGCAAAGCTGACTAACAGATGAAATACAAGGAGCAGAGGTATTATCTTTACATATTCCCAGGAGAAATCAGATGATCTGGTATCATCAGTGACATATATGCTTTGCCCAGCTGAAAAGGATTTAGAAAATTCCAAAGTGTCCCAGTTGCATCTGCTATTATTTTGATGACCTACTTCCTATTACCAAGCAAAGATGTAATGTGGTTCAAAACAAAGAGGAACTTTCTATGTGTCACAGGCAGAGGATGTAGTTCTAGTGTTTTCCCTTTTTTTTAATCCAGGCTAAGTCTCCTGGCTTTTTTTCCTTCATGTGCAAGAAAATGTTCCCTCCATCCATCCCAAAATACTTCCACATGCACGATCAGCCACTATAGGCAAAAAATTGAAAACAAGTGGGGAAAAATTAATCCACCTTGTCAGAGGCACACAAACAAAATTAGCGTGAACATCTACAAAATATCTTGAACGCTTAAACATTCTCCTGGTATGCACYGCATATAACAGACAACTGCTGAGAGGAGCGATCTGTCCTCTGAAGAATGAACAAGTAGAACTAGAGTGAGGAGGAAAGGAAACAGCAGAAATGTTAGGAACGTATCCTGCATCTGTCTGCACCACCAAAAGCAGAGATTGTTAATCCACGTTAGAGGTCAGCTGCATGGCAAGGCTGGAAGGACACGGATTGGGAAAGAATCTACTCAGCAGCTGAAACTAATGTTCCACTTTACAGTATTTCCAATTCGTAAATAATACTTGGACAAGTTGCACGGCATGGATGAGCAGACACAGCCCTCCTTCTACTTTAACACTTTGAAAGGATGGCCAATAGTCCCACCACACTACAACCCTCAAGGTTCACAAATTTCATACATCAGCTTCAAAGACAGGGAAGTTGGTTTCATTCTCCTGTGTTACTTTCAGAACAGGTTCTTCGTAAAGCTGTCCTTGCAACCATCTCCTCCTTTTAAGGAGAAAAATGTTATGAAAGCTGTTCCCCGGCATATTGAGATTAGACTTGACAATTAACCCAGACTAAAGAGCAGGAAAAACACAGCCCCTAAGAAGAATAAGAGAACATGGATAGTAAAGTAGCTATGGTTTCTTTCCTCTTTCTTCTTTGCATTTCTCATTTGCACCTTGCTTGTTTGAATAAGTCACAGGGATGAAGCCTCCTTGTGGAAAGATTTTACACTTTTCACATGATTTTACACTTTTCACACATCCCACTATTCTCACAGAGCAACTGGGGCAGAGAAAGAAAGCAACACCTGGGTTCTTTCAGCTCTCARATTTCTGGACAATTAGTGTGCTCACCTCATTAGCCCAGTACACATCCAGAAAGGAACACCTTTCACCAGCACTGCATCCGAGCAGCAGCAACCACAGAGGCGGCTGCAACCCCCGGCAATCCGGCCCTGGGCACTGGCTGTTCTTTCAGGGTCTGGCACCAGCAGCAGCAAGGGAAAAGAAGCTGAATAACAGCAGGCAGAGATCACTCTGCAGCTTTGCAGATACAGGCATGGCCAGATCCAGCATGTTCCCGACAACATCCCGGAGAACTGCTGAAGCAGGAGCCAGCACTGACATTTCCTTGTGGCTGTGGTGAGGGTGGAGTCCTGACCATCAAATGGGCGCTGCTCCAGTGCATGCCATGATGGAAGGGAAAGTGATGAAGGTGGGAACAGGAATCCTTTTCCATTGTGTGGGAAGGTGGACTTGACATTTACACTTCAGAAGAATTTAACAAGTTGGATGCAGAGCCAAGAGGCCACACTGGGTAAAGTGCTAAGRGTACAAACTCGACCTGTAGGCAAATGCCTTGCCTGATGTGGGGGACTGTTCTCTGGGCTGCACAGTGTTCCCAGCCCCCTCCTGGGCTCTGTGCAGAAGGGCCTCAACCCAAACAACAAACGCTGGGCATGAGCAGACACGAAGCCTYAGCAGCACACAGAACTTCAAGGAGAAATCTTTCAAACAGCACAACGTGGTTACCTCAACATACTTGGCATGAGAAGGAACTGGAGTTTAGGTGTTTGGTGGTTTTGGAGAAACACATAAGGCCTTATTTCGCCAAATACCTTTCTTTTACTTTTTTTTATTTAATAGCAGTTTCTTTTTCTATTTGGGAATGTTATGCCTGGAATGTACAGATTCCATGAATTTGTTCTCTTTTCCATTCCCTTGAATTTTCTCCTTCAGCTGCTTTCTCCAACAGAGGATTTTGCAGACCAATTTTCTCTGCATGTGCCTTGTTTTCTCTGTGAGTAAATATATCTTCTGGCATTCTGTTTAGCAGAGATGCATGCTCCTTCCAACACCCACAGTTATACACACTAAAACAATTAAACCTCTTTCTCTTCCAACCTTTTGTTGTGCACTCACTTGCTACTTGATGCACTTACATGCTTGGAGATCAGCTCATCCGTGCTGGACCTGGATCTCACGTCCATGCATGAAAAAAGTAATAAAGCTTAGGTTCAATGAAAATAGGACGCTTGGCCAGAGCCAGAAGTTCTGCCTCTTCCATTCTACTCTAGCACAGAAAGCAGAAATAAAGGAACAATAAATTGAACATCCTGGCTGCTTTGGTACGTGTGTTCCCTCCTCGTTTCTTTACAGCACTTTGGCTTGCTGTTCTCTGTCACATGGGCAGTGCCAGAGAGCGCCACATCCTTCTTCCTTGGACATTGATGATCTGTGTACCCAAGCATTGATCCAACTGCCTTCATGGCCCAAGAGCAACATKTTTGTCTTTTTTTGGCCACCTCAAGCTTCTTAATATTAATAGAATAGCTTGATACAAAGCTCTAGCATTTATAAATGCCTTCACTCAAAGCTTCCTTTTCTGAGGCTGCCACGAAGTTTGAACACAATCCCAGGCCAATGTTTCCACATCCAAGCATCCCACCCTATTCTTACATTTATACCACTTGCCCTGCTTACTTTAAGTAAGAAACTTTAAGTTTCTCCTGGCTGATTTCCCAGAATATCCTTTGCCTCTGGCAAGATAATTGCACAAGTGTAAAATACTGTTACCACAAACCTCAGTTATAGTATATGCTGTTCTCAATACACCCAAGGGACTGGAAGCCTGTGGGAAAGAAGTGCTAGTTCCTGAAGAGTTAATTATCTTTCATGTTCCAGAAATCCAGAACAGTCGCCCCAAGTTTAGGGTTTAGGATTTTTTAAATCTGGGGTAAAATGTTCAGGTTTTATCTGCCAAAAGAGAAATGGTGAGTRGGGGTAAATGGGGTGGCCTTTTGTGTGCAAGAAAAAGAAAACCTAATGTACTTTTAAGAAATGTGGATAATTTCACACCTTTTATTTTATTCAATACTTAATCTTCTGCTGAAGACAAGAGCAAATGGAAAATTTTAAGCTGCTGTCTTAGAGTGTTTGATCCACTTTCACCACACTTTTCTTAACTATGCYCTTAATAGAATGAGTGTTACCAGCCAAATGCCAGCCAATGACACAGCAGAGACTAAAACCTCAGGTCAGTGACCTTTCATGGGCGCCATGAAAAAATTGAGTCTTCTTTCCAAAATTAGAGGGTGAGGATGATGCTGGACAACACAGGCATGCTGGCAGGCAGCACCTGAGAGCTGGAAGTTTCAGCCTTTCATGGAGGCAATGCATTACTACCAGCCACTCACCTCTCTGCAAGGTAGCAGCTGTTCCTGCTATTTTGGTATCTCACAGGGGCCTGGGACTTACCTCATTTCCCAGGCCTACCCCAGCCCTTCTGCTGCTATTCARCATCTGCCCACTGCCCTCTAACAGAGTCTCTGTGATAAGGGGTCACTGAATTACCCTCCCTACCACTTCCTTGCAGGCAATTGCAAAGCATCCTTCCCACAGCAGTGTTGTTCACATCAAAAAGGCTATTTCTTCCARTTTATGTCCATTTCTGTTGTTTGATTCTGGCCATATTGCACATCTTGGTGATACCAGTATTAGCACAAAGAGTAAGCACTATATGGATTTTTGCCTTTACCTTGAAGGGCAGACTGTATTCTGCTGTCTTCACTTGCACTGTTTTTGTTTTGCATGTGTGGTGGGAAAGAATCCCTGGCACTGGGGGAAATTTGAGGGTAGTCCCACAAGGATTATTTGTGTGATCTTGGGGTAGGAAGCCAGACGTAGGCGTAATTGCAAGGACAACAGGCAAGGCATGGTAAAAGCTTCATGCTCCAAGCACTTGTTTTCCCTGCGCCACAGCCCTAGAAATCCACAGGGCTGGCTGAGGGAGGGCATAAGGCACCTCGAGCAGCAGGCCTTGATAGCAGATAACAGGAGGGGAGCCTCTTGAGAACAGCCATTAGTGCCCTCAGCCTCAGGTCTCCTCTCCATGCATTCCTCGCGTCTTTCTCATTGCAAGAACAGTCTGATCCTGTTCCCATGACGGTTTCCAACTCCACCTATAGCCTAGGGAGCGTTGTGCCAGGTCTGCCCACAACCTCAAGGATACTTGGGTATTTTCCCTTTCTTAAACTTGAAGTGAGCTGGGTCCCTTGAAAATCTGGGTCTGAATATCTCAGATCTTTSTTTGGACTTTAGGATTTACCAGCTCTTCTGACACTCCTCAAGCTCATAACTTCCTCAAGATACTTCTTACCACTCTGTGTGTTTGTGTCTCCCTGCCTTCAGCTCTAAGACATTCTCCAATGCTGACCTTCTTCCTTGCACATTCTGGTATTTCATGGAAAGGATTTCACTTTCACAGAAGAGTAATTGCATTAAAAAAAATAAAAAGTGCTTTGCTTCAGCAGAAATATACGTAGAAATAAAGAAGAACTTCTTATTCAAACAAAAGGTTAAACAAAGAACAGTGATTGCCACACTGCTCAGCAGTAAAAACACTGATCAAATATGATTGAACTCAGTCCAGGATGATATTGATTATAATCACTTGGTATTCACTTTGATGAAATTAAAGAGATTGGATTCTACTCTCAATTACACCACAAGTTTCAGTGAAATCACTTTGAATTCATACTGTTGTCACAGGACAGCACACACCCCAAGTCTGTCATTCCTCCCTCCCCAGCTCAGTTCCTCTCACGTAATTCATGGCTGAATCTCCTCTGCTGAGGTTTAACAAGTACTGAATGAAAAAGGCCATTCTTCAAATACACATTCAGGAAAATTTTAAGCAAGTAATAAAATGTCCAGCAAGTCAGAAGCCCAAGCTTTGTAGCGTGTCAGAAAAGCAAATTTTATTTGGAGCTTGGGAAAGGAAAATACAAACCGATTCCATCAGTTGGTAGAAACCCAAGGAATGGTTTTATACCCAAATTTTTGATACCCAAATTTTTGATACCCAAATTCAGAATTGCAAATTACCTCGAAGAGTCCAGCACTGCTGGCTGGGCTGATCTAGGCAACGAAGAAGGAAAATGGAGTTTAAAAAGCCAGCTTGCACACAAACCCCAAAAACCCGTATTCTTATTTTACTCATCCACATGAGCAACACAGTTGAGGAGAGTATTTCAGCAATCTGTGTAATTTTATCTTTCCTGTGTTCTTTGGATATTATGTGTCATCCCTGTTTGCACAATAGCCAAGTGCCTGATCCTGCTTTCTTTGCCAGTCATACAGACCATAAATCAGAGAGCACAGCTCATAAATCATGTGCCACTGAATACTGAATCAAAGTAAAACACCCACTTGGTAGGGGCTGCAGGACTTTCAGGGGGCTGGGGGCAGCTGGAGTATCTCCTGAATGCAAGGGGATAGGCACAGGCCCAGTTGTCCTCAGCAATAAATGTCCCCTGGTGAGGTGCCTCAGCCAAGCTGTTCCCAGTCTGCTCCTTCTCCTTGGCCCATTTCAAGTCCATCTCTATTCCCATGCCAGGTACATGAGTTGGACAGTGCAACTTTTGCACCACGTCCCTGTAATCCAGTTTGTAACTATTCTGAGCGAGGGAAAAGAATTTCACAAAACATTCAGACTTCTGTGGGTAACAATTTTTGCTCTCAGCGACACAAAGATTTCTTTGACATTTTCTCTATGTGTGCATCTATGRGAGGGCAACCAGTCAGCAAACAGCCCAGTTGTGCTCAGCAAGGCACTCCAGAAACATCCTTCTGAGGACGCAACATGGCCCTGAGTGCACCACAGCTGCTCGCAACATCCAGCCAGCCAGGCTGCTCATACATGTCAAACATGAGCCAAATCCGTTTGAACACCAGATCCTTACAAACCCATCCCTTTCAATCCCTTCCTTCTGCAACGCAGGATGGAGCACCTGCATAAATGCTGGGCCACAGCTGAAAAGAAYCATGCAAAATGCAGCTAAAAAAAACACATGCAAGGATCATCAGAAATGGGCTCAGCAACCAGCCCGCAGCCCTTCTCGGAGCTCTGTGCAGCAGTATGTCTCTGGATGTGGGTGGGGAACGCTGCTTGTGCTTTGGGGAAGAGCAAGCTTGGAGTGACTCAGTGTTGTTTTTGGCTCTCTGTTTTTAGAGACATGGGGAGGAGAAGTTAACAACATCCCCAGTGAGCTGAGAAAGACCTACAGTGGAAACTTTCTCATCGCCTCATCTCTATTGTCCCAAGTAGTGCTGAAATACGTGAAAGGTCTCTTAGAGAAGGTCCCAGGTGATACTGGATGGTAGGGGAACAAGAATGATAAAAACCTGGATACACAGGCAAAAAACCACGTGGCAGTGCCTCTGTCTTCACAGAAACATTTATGGAGCAACGAGCCACACCACTCTCCTGCGTGTGCTGTGCCGTCCGTGCATACACACCTTTCTACATGTGCACCCATGCAATGACCTCAGGAGAGCAAGGCAACCGTCCCAGTGTATTACGGTAATAACTATTCCTACTGTTCCACCTTGTTCCTCTCCAGATCCTGACTGAAGTAATAAAGGGAAATTTTAAAGACAGAGAAATGCGACTGCTGAGTAGTGCCTGGATATGCGCACACCCCCACCACGCTGCGGGGAGTAGAGCCCACTTGCCCCAGATTTTCTAATGCCCTTCTCAAACTGCTCTGAGCCATACAGAAGAAAATTRAAACCAACATGCTAGAAGATAAAACAAGTGAAACTCCCAGCTGGTGGAGCCCTACTGAAACCTGGAGAGTTATGCAACAGCCTTACAGCCCAAAATTGATTATAAATGTTATTTCCATAAATGAAGGCAATCTTTAGTAGTATCCATAAGCCAGAAAAATCGGCATTTGTATGTGATTCCTTTTCTCCTCACCCCTGAGGTTCAGAAGAGTTTGKATCTCTGGGCTTGGTTCAGTTGTGAACTCAGATTAAGAAAGGACTCACGTTACCTCACTGGCTGTCAGCAGAGGTAAGACAGAGATGTGTACACTGTCCATAGAAGGTTAATCTCCATTGRGAAGGGAGTTGGGCTGAGGCAAAGAAATGACTCTACCAGGAAAAGCAGCTGTCGAAATGGTTGGGACTTTGAGGATTTTTAAATCTTTTTTTTAGGTTTATTACTTCTTTTCAGAGGCTGAATCAAGCTCTGCTCTGCACCCATCTGTCAGTTACACAAGGGACTCATTTGGAGCTCTGATGGCTTTGATTACTGGAACACAGACCTTCCCTCTGCTGAGAAAGGCTTCAAAACAAAAAGTTGGTTGCCTTGGGACACACAGAGACACACACACTTCATCCAATAGATTTCAGGACCAACGTTCAGAGGCTTGGAGCCCAGCTCCTGCTGGACACTCAAGAACAAGAGAAATCCCCAGGAACCTCTTCTAAATTAATGGCATAGCAAAAAAGACAGGAACAACAGCAACCTTTGGCCTTATCTGGACCTCTCCCAAAACGTAACCAGCTGTGGAGAAAAACCACAGCACACTGATCCTCTGGCCTTTGTGGCAGCTGCAGAAAGCACCACACTACCTAAAGACCTGTTTGAGCTCCCTCAGCATGCAGCAATCAAACTTACCTGGGCACTACTTTTGTTTGACTGACATCCCCTGCACAGCCCTGTTTCTCTGTGAGTAAACACACCACCTCCACCACCTATTTGACCTTCTCTCCTAAGTCCTGTCGTAGGGTCCAGGCCTACCAGAAACTTGCTATGCATTAAATCCCTTTGAAGTTATGAGGATATCCTGTGGCAGGAGATGCACGGAAGGTYACCACCATGGCCAAGACACAGGGAGAGGCCTGACTGACTTGAGTTCTGTCCAGCTGATGTGCCAAGAAGTTGGACCCTCTATCCATTGGACACCTGGAAAGTCAGTCCSATGGTGACCTGTCTGGTGGACTAGCACATAGAAGTGCAAGACCTAAAGTCCATCTTAGCACAGCCCATGTGTGTATGTCCCATCTAAATTTTGATGGGAGTTTTGGAAGTCAAAAGAAAAAGAAAAACTTACTTTTCTTCCAAAATCGCAACGAGTTGCATACCATTAACATAGACATCTGTCTCAAGCTGCTGGAGGATTACACATTCGGATGTTCCTCACCTTACATAGACAGAGCATCTACAACACATGAAGCCACTGTACCAAGATCATTCATTTCCCCAACAGCAAGTTAGTTAAACTGATCTGAAGATGTTATGATGGATGACAACTGAATAAAAACTGTATTTTAGCCACAGTCCACTGATTGTAAGTGAAGGAACTTCAGTTTCCAGAGCACAGGTAAGACCTTTCTGACTCTAGAAATCAAAACATAATACACCAAAACACCACTAATCCTTTGTTTCCTTGTTCCCCTATAAGTAGTATCAGGTACCATCATATTTTCATACCTACACTCTGCACTGCAAAAATCCAGTCTGCTTTAAAACAGACTGGTTTTCCAGGCATTAGATAGCCACATCTCAGATAATCCCAAGGAAATAGGTGACAGAGAGAAGGATGGACCAGAGGAACTTGGCTTCTGGAACAGACCAGCGTGGTTTGCAGGATCAGAAAAAAGGCAGCCAGTGGAAGGGAGTTGAAAAATGAAGGTAAACTCTCAACACTTGTCTGCATCCACCTTGGTACTCAGTTTCAAGGTTTTGCTCTAAACTGATGATCTATGGGTGACATCAAAACAAAGGTAGAGCGCATACAGTAACTCTGTGACTAGTGGCCTCAAATACAGTGTAAACACTTCATGATCCTCCAAAAAAAGGGTCTTTTTTTTTCCTCTTTGCTTCACATTTCTTAAATTTTGGGTTATCTGCTTGCTAGTGAGAAAGAACACTAAGTAGCAGCAAGAGTACAGTGCCTTTCCACAACAGTATTCTGAAAATGACACTTGTAAACAGTTCCATCAAGCAGAGAACAATAATGCAATTTGGCAGAAAGAATCTTAGAAGCCAAGTTACACAGAGAAATTATGGTTAAAATTACATTAATCAAAACCAGTTAGGAAAAGATGAGAGGAAGACTCTGGCAGAACACATGTGGGATGTTACCAATTAAACTTGTTTTTCTTCCTAAAAGGCAACAGCATTCTTTTTAATTAGCCTCTGTCATTGTAATTCTAACAATAACCCACGGYGCAATTACTATTTGAGCTACTTGAAAACTTAAAGCATGTGCCCAGTTTCTTTAAAAGACTCCTCTGTGGACAACCAATGGGGCTRGGTAGAGAGGAATAAACAGTTTTCCTTTCTCATTTCTGAAGCTGAGTTATATTACAAGATTTATTCAAATGCTGAGAAGCCATTCTGGGAATAGTAAAAAATGATCTGTAACAAATAAATCAACTAGCTAAGAGTCAGAAATAAGCAGAAAGACATTTCTTTCCAGATTTAACTTTAATGTTCTCTGTGGAGCAACACATTGGCATTTATGAACCACCACAGGGTTGTGCACATCCTACTGCATCTCCTGAGCTCACAGCAGGCACACACTGGCATTTCTCCTATTCCTGCTGATGCCATTGGCACGGAAGAAGTTAATGCCTGTAGGTTGCAATGCTTACCCCAGTTTGGATAATCCTCTGGCATTTCTACACTTTGCAACATAAATGCTTGGCTGAAATGAGATTAGAAAACTTAATGGCATTAACAAGAGCCTGACCTACAAAAACTTCTTGAAACACAGAAACACTGCATTTTTCATGTGCTCTGCTCCAAAACACAGATTCTCCACTTGGCTCTACCGATACAAGCTCAGAACTAGAACTCAGTACAATACATCAGACCTTCCAACCTCAACACAAAAGTCTAACTCTAACAAAGATGGTTCATTAATACATTACACTTTGTCTCATTATATTTGTACTAGATTCTGGTCCTCCAAAAATCTTTTTCTTTCTCCACCACCAAGGACACATCTCTTCATCTGCATCTCTGTGGTGTGAGTTATAGGAGATAGTTAGGAATGACAGGAAAGGCAACAGTTCGATAAAAGTTGCTTCATGTGTCGTGGGAAAAATCTCAGTTCAAAGACAGCTGATAAGACCTGCTCTAGAAGCACATATTAGAACAAATACAGATTAAACTTGTAAAATACACCTGGTTTTATCAATAATCGTTTTTATATCCTGATTGTGACCCATTTGCTATGCTGAAATATCTTAGTAGGGATAAAAATCTTCAATAAATTGAAGTTATTCCTTTTCCGTGGAAATGTGTTATTGCTAAGGGGGTCACRGAACTCTTCACATCTTTACTAGAAAACAGAAGGCGTTGCCAGAAGATGTATCTGCTTTCCAGCTTTTTCAGTGCTTTTCCTGCAGCAASCCATACAAATGGATAGCTTCCCCTTAGATAACGTGATTCTCTAAGACTGAGTCAAGATCTAAAGAAGGCTTTTGCAGTCAGCTCTGTGTCATGGATGTTCACAGTGGAGGACTTTTCTCCAAATGTGTGAAATAGCCACCTCCATCCGGCCACTTTTAACTTCCTCSTATTGTTACAGGAGGACGAGACACAAAGCAAGATCACGAGCCAGGAGATCTGAAATGGTGGAGATTATTTTTGCCCGCGCAAAACAYATCCCCTCCACCCAACTGGTGAGACATCCCCCGACACACAGCACAGGATGAAAGTCAAACAAGCATTATGAGCTGTAACGGAGCACATTGAAGGACTGAGGGAAGGATTCAACAGTTCCACAGCTAATGAGAAAATATTCACTGTGAAACTAAGTAGGATGTGAGATACCCACCTTCAGGCTCCAGGATGCCAGCCAAACATTAACTGCTAGGAATGCGGAGGAAAATGTGTCTTAGTAATGATATATAATGATTTAATAGGATTTTATACCATGCTCTGAAGCATAAGTTAAAGTACTGGGTGGAATACCTGGCTTGACCAACTAATGTCAAGAAAGGTGGAAATACTCATATTTTGCCCTACAAAAGAATAGGGTGCAACTCATAACAAAGACTGTATCAACAATGCTTTGCAGCTTCATATATTCTAGCCATGTGCAGTTTCCATTAGATGCTAATAGGTATTTTAAAAGCCTCTCAGCTCTTTTACAGAATACAGTTTTAAAATAGCCCAGCATAAGACATGTGGTATGCTGGCAAACACTACATGTTGGCAGCCAGTCTGAGACCACTGCTGGCAAAAACAGGACACCTGTTGTCAGTATTCTATCAAACACGATCATTTTAACTTTGGGAAGGTTTGGAACAGCTCCAGGGAAACCTGTCTGATGTCAAGTTAGCATCCCAGCCAAACAGCAACTCAACTGAATTTTCAAAGTGTCATCAATTGACTAATGAAGTGACATGAAATATTTAGATAGGCTCATGGGTGAAACACAGTGCACGTCAACTTGAAATATGTACTTGTAAAAAAAGACAGGTGCTAAAAATAGTATTTGAAAGGTACACAAATGTTGTAAACAGGTATTTTTAGTGGAAGCCCCAATGGATGAAAAGGAATGACGAGAAATGCCTGGTGAAGCAGGCAGAAGAGCGCTTCGAAAAAACAGCCATGTCAGAGATTGAAGTCACTCCTGTTGCTAATCTGGGAACTGATGAACAAACAAGAGGAATGGAATAGCCAGGATTCCACCAGCTAGGCCAGTTCTGCCCTTTCATGCTCTCCTAGAGTGCATTTTTTGTATTTTCCTTTAGGAAACAAGTGCCATGAGTATTTGTGTGTGCAAGTCAGCATGATGGGAGCTTGAGAACTGCAAACTAAGGCCAACAGAAATGAACCTGTGAGATGCTCCGGAGAACAGACACATTTGGCAGGAGAATCTTGCATCCACTACTGCAGCAAGAGGGCATTTAGAGGAACACAGCTCAGACAGAACAGAAATACCCTGGGCAACACACTTTCTATTCCAAGGAATCCCAGAGATAGCCGTTTATTTATAAGGTTACCCAGCTGGAGATGCTGAGGCCAGCATTCAGAGCACTTCCCTTTTCCAGCGTATGTATTGCTGCAAATTCAACTAAGGCTCTTCCAGAGAGAGCCTGAGAGAGGAGAATATCTGTCATTTGACACTAGTGGTTGCAAATTCATCACCATCAATGTCACTGTGATCTACCATGGATGTGGCAGGGCCCCAGGCTGCCAACTTTCTTTCTAGCACCAGATCTGAGTTTGATCACTCCAACTCTGGCTCTCACAGGAGCTAAMTCAAACCCAAGAAATCTCTTACCTGGGTAAGACTAAGGATACACTGAAGCACTCTTGAGAATGAGACCTGTAATAAAAGGACTCTCCCTCATAATGAGAACAGTAAATTTTTGAGAATGTCTGGAAAGGGGAGCGACAAAAAGATAAAGTTACCCTATTCACGTTCCCGACAAAGTTGCCTCGATAGCATGCCTGTGGTACAGGCTGTAGTATCTGATGGGAACAGTTGTGTTGCGTGGCAGAAGCAGCTCTGATTCCTCCAGGCACTGGATGTCACAGGGTAGCAGCTTTCCTGCCATCAGCCTGAACTGATACCCTGTGGATAACGTTCAGCTCCCAGATGCAGACTCAGCTTGATAGGTGTAACCTGGGAATGACTTCACTCATCTCCACATTTATGCTGGCACAATCAAAAGCTGAAATCAGCGGCTTTGGAAAGGGCTCAAGAGGAAATGCTGAGCAGAAGGGTAAGGCAGTTCCAGAACATGAAAGAAATGGACAGGCATCCAGCACAACGTAAAAACAAAAGGCAATTACTTTCCCATGCATTCCTTTTGTCTCCCTTGTTACTATCAATTCAGTAGAACCTTAAGGCTCCAAAACAGATCAATGTCTCATCTCACTAGGGTGTTTTTATCTAAATAAGCAAGATCAGTAAAGGAGTGAACAGAAAGAGAGGAGCAGAGAGAGATAAAGTTCAAAATTTGCAGAGCAAATCATCAACAAGAGCGAAGAGAACCAGAACACCAAACATTGCTTCATGTGCTGCAGTCCTTGACGATACAGCAGCAAATCCTGCCAAGATACATGATATCGGCTACGGATAATGCAAGAGAAAAACCTTCCTCACTCTTAAGCTGGTACTTAATATCCAAGAAAAATTGCAGAAACAATGTATTCAAGCCATAAATTAGATTACATTAACCCATCTACGCTGGTGAAGGTAGTACTAAAGGGTAGAGGACATTAACACTGTGGGAACTTGCCAGCTCTCTGACCAGACTTTGATGTCCTTTGGGTAATGCCAGGAGCAGCTACTAGACAAACCTTGCCAGTGTCCTTAAACTCTGCCATTAAAGAGCTCCCTGTAAAGGTCAGATAAGCCTCTGTGATTGCATTTGTCTTGACTTCTCTGTATACACAAAGTCCACTTACTACCAAAAACGTCTGGGGCATTGACAGAAATCATAGTGGATAACGTTCCGTTAGCATGGCAAACAAAGCAACAAATCCATAATCTCTCAGGTCAGTTCCAGCTCCAGCACATTTCCTAAACTACTTTGGACTTCTGTTTGTCTACTATGAGTGCAAGCAACTTCAGTAGTGGAAAATACCCAGAGAAGAGGGGTCAGTGACCAGAGCACAGCCCTTAATATTGCAACCTGCCCCTACTATGATTTTCCTGCCTGGCAGCACTAACTTGCTGTGAGTAGACAGCATTTAGATGCACAGCCTGTGGCAAAAGGTGTTCAGACAGCTGTCACTTCTTGGGTACTGCGTGGAAGCGCAGAGTTCAGGTCCTCCGCAACTCAAGATTATTTGCACAGGCTGCACTAAATGCCTGCACAAAAATCACAACACCTTTTTCTTACAGGTGCAGTGATAGCATTGGCCTTCACTGTTTTATAATTAACATCCTTTGACTATGCCCAGTCAGCAGTAATTTTAACCAGGTAGTTTTCCATGCAAACACAGAGCCAGCAGTCTGAATTTTGTACTACACAATCTGCATTCCTCTTTCATTTTGGCTTATTCCTCAGGATCTGTAATATGATATATTTGGGAAGAAGGCAGGGTCAACATCAAAAAAAGTAACTACTCTTTTCTTTGGATAGGCAAGATCACCATGATTTTTATGCACTTCTATGTGTATCCATGATCCTAAAGTAAAGAGTCTCTTAGTGTAAGAGCCTGGAATGTAAACACTCTCACAGCTGTTAATGTGGGTGAAAGGAAAGGAAGGGCAGAAAGAGATGCCGAAAGTCTCTTTCTTTTGCAGGTGCTGTTCTCAAGCACCAGACTTGATTCTGGTTTCATTTACACCAGGGGATTACTGTAACAACTGAGTTTCGTGTCTAAAGCAATCTAAGAGTGAGATCAGAATGGGAGCTACAGGATTGTTCCATTGTGAAATTGAACAAGTTACATCAGTCTAGACAAGAAGATGCTACTTCACCCTGAAGTTCATTTGGAGACCTTTTTATGTTAAACACCATCCCCCCATGTTTATTATACAAAATTGTGTCTTTGCTCATGAATTTCCCTCTCCATTGGCTGACCTGCCCCTAAGAGATTCTGTAGTGTCCTAAGGAATTCAGCTACAAAAGAGTTCCCTGCCTTCTATCTTCAGTTGTTACCAGCTTGGAGATGAAAGGAACAATTTCTGACTTTAATTTCTGAAGAAAAGTAACAACTGCTGCACCACAATCATTCCAGGTTTATTCCAGGGGGACTGCAATCACAGTTTGTCACCAGTCCCATAGGTTATGTAAACAGGCGGGGTAAATAACAAGCCTTGTRGCTGGCCCCTGACAGCACAGAGGAAGTCTGAACACATCTAAATGAGGATGTCCACAAGAGGAATGTGGAGTCAGGACCAACATGAAGAAACACAAAATATGTCTTTGCCCTGATAACTTAATGACAAAGCAGAATGGGCTAAATTCCGGCGATCCCAAGTACAATGCCAGGTGGCTTCACTGATGCCTGTGAGTGCTTGCAATTCTGCTGTCATCCCCAGCAGCACCTGCAGTGGGCCCCCTCCCTGCAGCCAAGTCTCACCTGCCTCTAAAAGTTTTGTCAAGACTCTCCAAACTGACCAAGCCACCAGGACTATGGTGACATTATTTCAGATGGCATCATTTGGTCACAAATGACCTGATAGGACAGGATGCACACTCTCTGCCTGGTGTCCACGTCTTTTAGGGCCAAGACAGTGATTTTGCTTGGGCAACAGGAACAACAGGACGAGCGGTAATGATTTTAAACCAAAAGAGGGTTGATTTAGATTAAGTGTAAGGAAGAATGTTTTACAGTGAGGGGGGTGATAGAGTGGAACAGATTGCTCAGAGGTGGTGGTAGATGTCCCACCCCCGGAAACATTCCAGGTCAGGCTGGACAGGGCTCCGAATGTAGAATACGTAGGAAGTCTTGGAACACCTCACCTGTGAGACCAGGTAACCAGCGACTGAAAATATGTATTGTATATTTTGAAGCATTCTCAGACTATGGATTTAGGACAGGACTCTTAAACCCTTACACTTAAAACTTCTCCCCACTTCCTGCCCCTAAACTATTAATAAATGCTAAAGGACAAAAGAACACGGTTTGGCTTCAGTTGACTGGTGAAAATCCGGAGCAACTCAGCTGAGGCCAGCGTAACTGAGATCAGAATTTGGCCCAGACTCAACAAACTAAGCCAAATTCATTACCACACTCTTTCCCTACATGTCTGCATATTAAAGAGCATGCTTTTTTGGGGGTTGTTTTTTTTTGTTTGGCTTTTTTTTTTTTAAGTGCTCATTTCAGCCAGTCTAAAAGTACATTCTGTAATTGTGACAAAAATGCCAACTGACGTAAAGAAGCTCCACAGATTTAATAATATTTTGCTTGGAAATGAGTGTAGAAATGCATGCATTTTCTAATCCAGTGTGCCTTGGCTCTGAGCTGTAGGAAACACCTTCCTGAGATGCAGGAAAATRGGAACGTTTCTCTCACATGGAAAGCTCCAAAGATCTCAGCAATGACTGTTATTTTTATCAACTTGGACACCGTCTTTAGTGCCTAGATGAAGAAAATTTAATCAAGATAAACAAATTAAAAGCAGTCAGAAATGAAACCAGAAGATTTTGGACACACCGTATGAGTCCAGTGAAAAAAAAATCTTTCTTCCCGCCACCTTTTACTGTTATCAATTATTTACTTTTTGGTCCCAGCCCATCGAATGTAAGAGCTCTGAATAAAAAAAGGCAGTTATCTGTCTTCATCCCTAGTCTTCTTTGAAAAGATAAAGTTAAAAACTTGCCAAGTTCTGCCCCCACATAAACAAGTTCTTTGCTAGTCGGTCTTGGTCCGTATTCATGAATGTGGGCTGTCAAAAACCTGAGCACGGCTTTGAATTCAAATCAGTCGAAGGGAAGGGGCCATACAGAGCAACAGGTGCATCAGATGGAGAGTGAAAAGCAGTGGGGAAAGGGGATCACCATGTACAGCCCTGTGCACCACACCACAATCAGGCTTTTCCTACACTTCCAAGCACTGAGACAGAGCCATACCAGACAGTTATTTTGGAGCCAGACAACTGAAATCATAAGCCAGTTCCCACAGCCAGCATACCATTTTCTCAGTAGAAAAGGATGTCATTTACCTCATTTTTCTCTAGTGATACAGTGAATTCTGGAGGAGTCTATTGGCACCTACAGGAATATCAGCTGAAGAAGCATTCTGGGGAACCTTAAGAACAATTGGATTTATGGTCAGTTTGTGTTTTCTAATCCATTCCTTCAGATTCTCCTATTTCCTCGAGGACTCACCCTCCTTATGCAGACACTCAGCACCTTCACTCCTGGGCATTCATCTCTCTCCTTGATGCATGTAACAACTGAGGACTTCTCCCCTGCTGCTCTCCACCTTCTCCCATGCATCTCCATGTACCTCCCTTCCCATGACAGCTCCCAGTCCGGACTCGTTATCCCGATGGGGTGGGAAAGGGGAGGTGTACAGGTCTGCCCGGGAAGGGCAGCGTACCTCTGCCAGGGCTCCGTGGAACACAGGTACAGACTGATACCTTCAAGGTGCGGAGGGAATGGGTGGCAGAGGCACCAACCCTTCTCTGTTCCTCGAGCCCAGCAGCTGCGGAGGCAGGAGGAGACGCCCCACGAGCAGCAGGACCCTGTGACTCCTGCTCTGGCTGAGGCAAAGGAGTGCTCTGCTGCCGAGAGCAGCTCCTGGAGCACCCATTGCCAGAGCCAGCAGTCGGCCCTGGGGCCACCAGCCCAGTCCCTGCTCACGCTGAGATGCCCCTACAYGGCTGTGGCCTCAGAGCCGGCACCGGTGACTTTAACACTCACTTTGAGTCTGGTCCTCACTGCCAGATGTTCTCAAAGTGGCTGTGAAGTAAATTAAGTCTGGCCTTAATAAAGCCTATTGATGCTGTCTCATTTAGCAAAGCTCATGTTTATAGGGATTTATTAGGCACTTAACTGCTTGAAAGAGGAAAATATTTGCTTGTAATTTCAATTGCTCCGTATGGCTCTCTGACTCAGTGGCCTCTGAAAGCACACAAATATTTTCCAATAAACAAAGAACTGGTTCAAACTGCTGCCCATTGAAAATGGGAGACTGAACACAAACACATTTGATTCATAAGCTTTTTTCCCCCAAATCTGGAACAGATACAACTTTTTTTTTTTTCACTTAGGATATCTACCCAGGGCAGTGACTCCTTCAGTCCTCAGGGAGCTGGTGACTTAGCTAGGGAGTGAAACAGAGCATTAACCTTGCCATTGTATTAATCACAAAAGTACAACAGCACGTGGCCATCATTTTGACTCTTGCTACTAACCAGCTTCAGTGACTGAGACCAAACCAGAGATTTCTTGCATGCAAACACCTTTCAAACTGAACCCAGGTGTGGAACTATCAGCAAGTAACTTTCCTGTGTAGGTCAAATTCATATACATGTGCATCCACATGAACAGGACACAAAGAACTTTCAATAGCAAAAAAACAACTGGAAATCATAAAACCRGGCAATAATTAAACAACTGAGTCACTGAATCAGATTAGTGTCTAGGCTGAATAGGCAAAAATCAGTGGAGTCAAAGAAACTGGGCCAGGCTGCACCAAGAAAAAGGTGTTCCATTATCATTAAGCCTCCCTGTTTCTTTGTCAACAGTGGCAGTTTACTCAACAACTGCTGTTTGTTTTCATTTTCCAAGTTGTCAGAAAGCTTGTTAGAATGTTGTCAGTTGGGCTAATTTCTCATATTTATTATGCAAATAATTTTCTAATTGTTCTTGCTTTGCAGCTTGTTCTCTACATCTCCCTTCTGACTACAGAGGAGCCAAGGCACAAACCAAAATGTCAAATTATTTGTAGTCTGGYGTGCTGAATTGTGTTTCCTCTCATCAAACAGGCCTCTTGGACTAGAACTGGGATGTGTAGATATTCATAYGGAAGTGTATCTTGTCCTCTATTCCCTCTATTTTTGCACGTTGTCGTCTCAATACACCTTGAAATTTTCCTTTAAATCCACTGAAATGAGTCCAGGAAGAGACTCAAAGTCAGGCTCCAACCACTCTTTCAAGAGAATCACTCTTAATAATCTGGGGGGATGGAGAGGTGAGTCTTGTCTGTTTTGATTTTTTTAAATAACCATTCACTTATTTTAGAAAGTCTTTCAGACTTCAAAAACAAACCAAACCCACTGCRCACAGGTTCTACCCTTTTTTTCCAGTTCTCCTCYCCATCCACCAGGGCTTAATTGGCAACTGGAATTAAACCACAACAGCACCTTCCTAGGCCGTATTTCACTGTCAGAGTACAGTTTCCATACATGAAATATTCACAATAATTGATAGAATAAGCTGTCTCAGTTAATCATATCAATGGGTTTAAACATAAAAATGGGATTTAGAGAAGTTCTTCCTAATTTGATACTCTGGGAATGAGGAAACCACAAACAAAACAATTACCAGCACTATGGCTTACAGAATATTTAGCAAGCCACACATTAACGCTGGCACCAGTGTCTGCTGATGAACTGACTCTGGCTTCCCCTAGGAATGGATTTCTTTATCTGTTTGCTCTTAATACCACAGGGCATCTGTCCAAAACTGTGTCCTAGGAAGAAYGTGCACATTTTTGCATCTCTAAGAATTGTGAAAAATCTTCTCTATGTCAAAAGTTTTCTTCCTAAACTATTCCTATCAATTGGTTCAATTTCTATTTTCCTGGTTCTTTTCTGGTTTATTTTTAACAGAGGACTTTGATATTTTGTTACAACCTTGCTCATCACACAATTGAGGCAAGCTGCATCTTTCTTCTCCCAACTCTTTTCAATGAGAAAAAGTGTCTCTAAATCAACTTTCGTGTGAAAAAGTTGCTCATTATTTTTTTTTTAAAGGAAGCTTCTGGGTCCAATGCAAAAACAATCTTTTTTTTTTTTTTTGTCAGAAGACAGAATTTCCTCCCCCAAATGGAAAAATTTCAAAACTCACTGCAGCAACGTCTTAACTCTGGATGGAGAGATCTYATTTCTCTGGAAATACTTTTCTCAGAGGATGAGATGTTCAGAACAAAATGAGAAATTATATTGAGAAAGAAAACAGTCAAGTTCTACAACATCCAGCTTCCCACTCACTTCCATTTAAAACAAAGAAGAAAAGTTKCTTTTGTACTGCAGCCTTTTCTGTTCAGGAATACTACTTAGAGAAACAGAATCAGCTTCCCACCAAGTGACATACATTGAAYACTTTCAATAGAGAACACAAGAGAGGCTCGAACATGACCTGCTTGGTGAGYGATGCACTTGTCCCTGCTCAGAGCTTCTTTATGTCCGGTTTCTTCCCATAACTGCTGGTTTGTCAGGCAGCACCATCACAGGGAAGGAGAATGGCACTAGGAGACCGCAGGGACACTCCTCTGTATACCAGGAGTGGTATCAGCTCCCACCAAGAGAACACTTCCTTGTGTTCACATCCATTTCTCACAGGTAAAGCAATAACAGAAATATTCCAATCTCTTCTTGGGCTGCCATATCATTCTTAAACCACTCCTTGAGCTTCATCATCCRTAAGTCTTTCATTTATTGTACATGAGCATACTTGTGTAAGATTTTTGCATCATCCTTGGCGTTATGTCAGGACTAAGCATCACACACAACCTTGAGAGAAGACTGATCCATGGAGCACACCCAAGTGTTTCACATTTTGACTTTTGGCTTTACAGGACTGACACCACAAGGAAGACTCACTCAGTTATTTATCACTTCTCCCTTTTCAGAGATTAGAACAAACTGGMTTTCTTTACCATGGACTATGAATCATATAAAGCTGTGCTACATTCTGGAAAGTCCTCGATCTCATCTGGGTCCAGATCACACACTTGACTCCTACTGTTAAACAAGGAAAAAGTCTCCCTTCACAGCATTGCAAATCTCATTATTTCATCTTGAARCTTGTGATCAGCTCCATCTTGTGATTACCAAAAAGTTCCAGCTTCCCCTTTAAAAAGTCAGTGTCAAATTTCACCGTCCTTAGACAACAGCATAATCCCATGGTACCATTAAACACCAAATGGTTTAAAGCCACAGGATGCAACATTTAGCTCTTTTCGGAGAAAAATTCTTCTTTTCACTGCACTKTGGTGTTAAAATCCTTTATTATTTCTTTTCCTGCCTTGTGGAAAAAAAATCTCCACAAAAAAAAATTGATGTTAGAAAACATGTTTTGAAATATTGAAAGCACCTCTGGATTCCAAAAGTTAATTTTGATTTTTCTCTTACAGTTCCTCCATGGTTTTTCATTAATCAGTGTTCTGATAGTCAGAGCCAGCAATATTTAAGGAGGACTTAAAACAACATTTAAAATTTTAACTACTGCTCTCCCATCTACAGGAGAATAAAAGACKGATGCGTTTTCAATTGTGCAACAGTCACTGTATAACTGCTGAGTTTTGTGTCGCTGAGTTACAAATATATCTTAATTTAAATCTCATAGTGCCTAGCAACCATAGCTTTTAGAAAATAAGTTGTTCCTTTGTGGAAAAAACAGCCTGGGGATTAAAACAAAAAAAAAAACAACAAAAACCCCACAAACTGATGAGTGATTTATTTCCTCTCCTTTTCTGATGGTTTGAACTGAAATCATTATTGTAAACTATACTTACAGTTATTGGAATAGACTTAATCGAGCAAATCTATCACTGTGGATTTTACTGACCAGCAAGGACAGGAGAAGCCTTGAACAGCATAACAATTGGGCTGCTTCTGCTTTGAGATCACATAGACTTAGAAATCATATTTTCATTTATTCCCATGGTTTTGAAGATCCAACATTCCCCTAGAGAATAACTAAACAATAATAAAAACCCGACTTTTTGATTCTTTGCGTGATTCATCCTTATTTACCTTAATACATTTCTCTCTACAATAATTCAGCAAAGGGACTAGAGTCCTACACTTACCATATGTTCCAAATTATCACTCTTTGAAGCTTAACTGGCAGAAAGCATGAAATTAATTCTTCTTTCCCTTTAAAAAACCCCAAACTGACAGAATTAAGAGAATTTACTCCATCTGCTTCCAGTCTCAAGTTCACCTTGTAAAGTTCAGTAATTCAGATTCACTTTAATACCAAAAGTGATACATGGGAACAACAACAGCATATAAAATCCCAATAACAATTAAGATAAAATTAATTATTTTTAACTGTATTGTACTAAATTAGACTGCAGAGGGAAAAAAAATCAAGTCCTGAATGGGTCCAGACMAAGCCAGAATTCCAGGCCTGATAAAAATACATACATGAAAAAAATTTGATCTCAGCCATTGGCAACAAGTAGTCTGGTCTCCAAACTAGTTCAGGGGATGACTCAGTCAAGTGTTGTACAAAACTGTCAGGTTTATACTGCACAGAGCAGCTGAAAAGCTTTTTGTTTACAATAATAGTTTGTATGCAGCTATGTCCTGACATTCKTTCTAGAGTGCTTTTCCAAGCCTCCCCCTTGCAGAAATTCCTCCTCTACCTTAAAAGCAATAAAGAGCAGATTGTTACCAGAAAGCAAAGAGTGCTCCAACCAGCTGAAAACACAGAGGGGAAGTAAAGATGGGATTACGCAAATTACAATCTGGCCAGGGGTCTGGGATCAGCGGGATAGAGCTCCAAATCTCCAACTCCGTATCTGCTGATCTCACCACTGCAATTCCTCCCACCTCCCTTAAGATCTTGCATTAAACAAAAAAAGCAATGAAGAGGTCATAGCCAAAACACATGTTTATTTCAAAACTCTCAACACAGCCTTTAGATAAACAGTTCCTGTAGAGACTACTGAAAATTCCTCTGTTACAACAAGGAAGGAAATGCAAATATTGGACTCTCCAGTATCACACGGAGTCATCCAGCAATCTCTAAGGTCCTCAAAATGTTTTCCCCAACAKCTTCTCAGGACAGAACCATCTTTCTTTCCACATCCTGTAATGAGTGAGCAGGCATTTTGAGGTAGCCAAAAGAATTAGTTTCAACTCCTTGAGAACAAGCACCTTGTTTCAGGGGAGCTCCAAGGTAACTAACCCAGCTTTAGCAGAGTGGCAAGAAGGTCCCTTAGACACAAAGGAAAAGGAGGAAGGGAAAGGAGGGTTCAGACCAAGGCAGACAGCCCACTTAACCCTGAAAAAGAACCTATATGAATTATAAATGTTTGATAAATAGCCCCATACCTTTGCTAAAGAAATGCAGCCATTGTGCAAGGTGAGAGGGATGAACAGCTCTACTGCTCCAAACAACATAGTCATTTTCTGTTTCCTTACTCATGGCCTAGTGTGAAAGGAATGCACCTGTCTGACATCCTGATGGGTTTGTTTGTTTTTGCAACAGATAACTTGTCCTTTTAAGCTCCACTACCTCCTTTGTGTTATTTGTACTGTCCAGGGTAATGCTCAAGGCTACCAAGACTGAAACTCAAACAGCTCTTTTTTATAGCTATTCTGAGCTGCAACGCAACAGCAGAGAGCACTGTAGCCCTACAGCCCACATCAAGCGTCCCAAATCACCCATCAGTCTCCATTCTGCTATCTGCAAGCCTTCCCCAAGTTCAGTGTTGCTGCACCTCCACCTTCCCTGAAGTAGAGTTTCAACCATCTGCAGTAGAATTAACAGAAGGGAAGAGATTCTCCTTTCATACCATCCTCTCCAAAGCTCTGCTCTGTCAGAAGCACCAACCTTGTCACCAGAAAGGGGACAAGTGAGTTCAATCTCCTGAGGAGATGGTGACAGTCAAACAATTCCCACACTGAAAGCTTGAGAAGTTGACCTTAGAAGTGGCAGGACTCAACACCTCTCTGCATCAGCCCTGACTGTAACACAAGGCATCTGAAAGTGCTTTTATATTTAGTCACAGAATAAACCCATACCAAGAAGCTGAATGGTTGCTCTTCCAGGAGTTCTAATTCAGCTTCAGTTCCAGAGAAAACCATTTCTTTCTGGTAAAACAACTCTCTTATGGGTAAGAACCAGATTAAAAAAGGCATCTATTTATGGGTTCTGAGACTTGCAGTCAGTTTATTGGAGCCCAGTTCTGGGCACCTCACTTCAAGAAAGGCATGGAAGTGCTGTAGCATGTCCAGAGAARGGCAACWAAGCTGGTGAAGGGTTTAGAGAGTCAGTCATACAACAAATGGCTGAGGGAGCTGGGGGTGTTTAGTCTGGAGAAAAGGAGGCTCAGGGGGGATTTTMTCTCTCTACAGCACTTGACAGGAGGGTGTAGCCAGGTGGAGGTCAGGCTCTTCTCCCAGGTAACAAGTGACAGGACCAGAGGAAATGGCCTCAAGCTGTGCCAGAGGAGGTTCAGGGTGGACATGTTCACTGAAAGGATGGTTCAGCAYTGGAACAGGCTGCCCAGAGAAGGRGTGGAGTCACTCTCCCTGGATGCATTCAAGAAGCAACTGGACAAGATGGTGGTCAGTCAAAGGCTGGACTTGTTGATCTTGGAGCTCTTTTCCAACCTCACTGATTCTATGTGGGCCCCTTCTCAGGAACCAGCAGTCCCTCCCGAAGARTGTCAAGTTTTAGTCAAACTTTTACTCAAAGCCTGGAACAGGGTTTTGGTTTTGTTCAGTTTTGGGTTCATATTACCAGAARCTTCAAAACAAGAGGTCAGACTCAAGCTAACCTCAAGTGGGTTTAGAGACATTTCCAACCTCCTTCCTCCCACCACAGTTGTCCCCTCTGCTTCCCCAGGACCTGCTGCAATGTCTGTGGCACATCATGATGAGAAAGGTGTAGGGGATCCACRATCAACCTACACATCAGCATCACCATGACTTCCTCACGCTTTCCAAGCTGCTGAGCAATGTGAACCAGTCAAAACAGGACAGCTGTTAACAGGCAATCTGTATCCAGGAGAAAACAGCTCTGTAGGGCCACATGACCTAAATCAGGCATTATTCTGAGGGCACGAAGTCATCATCTGGGGAGGGCATGCGCTGCATACCTAATTTTTATGGTTTTTTGAATACAAGTCCTCTGCCTCTCCCTGATTTCATGGGTCCTGTTGGTTACCCAGGACAGGCACAAGGAAGGCCTGTGCCCTGAAGCACAGCACAGTACAGGAATTAACTAAAGTCTGGGAAGGCTGTCTGTACACATCACTGCTCTGGCTGCTTGGAAGAGGAGATCTGAGCAGGAACATCAAGCTCCTGGCTGTTCTAGCCAGATCTGCAGGACTTCCTTGCTACCATTCTCCACAAGTGGTTTTTTTTTTGTGTAAGCATTCGCAGGCACACCTCACATGTCCTAAAACTACTGTCATCACTTTGTTTCTGACACTCCCGTATTTTTGAAGGGCATTTGTTGGTGTTTTTGTTTTGARGTTTTTTTTAGGTTGGTTGGTTTTTAGGTTTGTTTTTGTTTGTTTGTTTTGCTTCTTAAAAAGGAGGAAAGAGAGAAACAAAAGTCTTGYTCACACTGCAATTTTAATGCTCCAAAAGTTTCGGACAGTTTGACTGTCRATACTAAAGCAAGCAAGACCTTCCTTTGTAAACCTCTTACTTTGCATTATTTTCCCTCTGATCTAGCTTTTGTCAGACCAAGACAGAAATAAAGAGTTTAACTTCTAAAGTTTAAAAGGGCAAGAAATATTTCTTACCACCCTATGCTTGCCTCTATTTTTGCTCCTTTTTGTTTAGCTATGTAGCTGCATCTTATCCTGGTCTAAACCATCCTTCCTTTCTCTGTCCYCATTCCCTTTTACAGCTACTCCTGCATAAATCAGATTTCTCTCAAATAGCTTCTGTTAATCTGACAGCTCAGCAGGGACTAACCCCGTCACTTCCTGCCTAAAGATAAATATCTGCTGTAGCATAAAAACTGAATGGGAAGGAAGGGACGCACTAGGTCAACAGCTATCTTTGTAGCATTGAGGGGGTGGGGACACAGGGGGAGAGTAAAAGCACCTCAAACAGTATCTTTGCCACCAAAATAATAGCTCTGAGATCTGAGCCATGTCTGCCTATCCACCAGGCCACATCAGAACTGATGAATRTTTCTGTTAAAGGCCAGTGTGGATGTTCACTATTTAACCCCTTCAATTTTTTTCTCTCATTGACCATTATTATTCCATTTCACACTCTCAATAACACRTCCAACCAGCTGTCATCATCCGAACAGTGATGATCTCACAAGGTTACAAACCTCACATTAAAAAGCAATAAGCCAACACAGAAATCATACCCCAGTCTGTATCCTCTTCTGCCCTACACACACATCCACTTCCAAGTCTAACAGAACAGTTACACACTCTCATTTCTTCCTGACTCCTCATTCTTGATGCACTTTCCAAGAGGTCAGATTACTGGTGGTGGAAACAGGAGGAGAGAAGAAGACAGCGTATTGTGAGAATTTCAGGGTGGGTGTTTGACCCCAGCTGCCTTGTACCCTGCATCAGAGGTGCCACACAACTCACACTTACCTTCAGTCTCTTAGAGTTGTCAGCCTGTGGGTATCAAGAGAAAACAGAAGGAAGCYCAGATTTATTATGTTCAAATGATCACACCTTAAGGCACATCCAAGCCTGGCACATGATTTGGGACTGACAGGAGCAGATGCTGAAAAATACATTTAAAGAATAACACATAATTTTGACAGCTTATAACACCTTTCCTTCAAGTAGCAGCATTTGCTGCAAGTCCTCCTGCTTTTTCATTCCCTTGGCAGTGGGAAGCCTCACCTCCCAGAGGAGTATCTGCACCATTAGCCAGCCTCCACCAACTAGAGCAATGCCTGGAATAGTCCCCCCATCAAGAAACCCARGAGGTGATTACTGATGTGTTTGCAGAAACACACACTCACTCCAAACTCGAATAATAGAGCAGGAAGAGAAGCCAAACTGCTTAGTTCCACTGTGAGCACGTGGCTGGTGACTAGGTACCCAATGTGGCTGGTGTTGTTCCCTGATTTCAGTCTTTTCTTTACACTCTGTTCTCATACCCAAACCCACACTGACACCAGCCTTGAGAGACCTGGGAGAAGCAAAACAGCAACAAACAGCAAAATCTACAATCAGGGGTGGGGTTGCTGGTTTACAAGCAAGTGCTGCCAGCTATCAAGACTTGATGTCACACACAGAGGTGTCACTGATGGCAGCCAAGCAGAGGTTTAGAGACTGAGGCACATCCAGTTCCCACCACAGCAGTCTCTGGTGGGCCCTGCCAGCCCACGGACACAGCTTGAGGCCAGTACTCAAAATATTCATTTGCAAATGTCACACACTGGGGAAGACAGTGCCAGCTTCAATTTTGGTTTGAGAACCAAGGAATCCAACCCTTTGTTCTTACCTTAGATTTTCAAAYCAGCTAAGGTCACATCCTAGGGAAGGTAAACAGCACCTTCCATCACTAAAAAAGATGGTCAGAGTCTTGGTTTCCACTCAGCTGGTTGCACTTCCAAGGAAGATGATTGTGAAATTATATCATGRTGAACAGTAGGGCCCCTGGGCACCAGACAAAACAACACTTGCCTGCAGGAGACATGCACCCTAATACTTTTTTTCAGTAGAAAACTGATGATTTTGATGACAGTTGAGCTGTATATAACCATTCAAAGATTTCAGTCTYGTCTTGGACTTAAGTTCCCTCCTATCCCACTATTTCTCCAAGAAACTACAAAAGACAACCTAATGCAGCAGCTTCCCAGAGAAATCAGGTGATTTCTGATCATGGATTCCTGTCTTCACTACAGAAAAGGCTGCATTTTTAAAAACTTTTGGGTAACTGTCATGCTATCATGTTACCAATTGCAAATATAAAAATACTGCAAGGAGCGGGTACTGGTTAATCTTCAAGTTAGTTTGGTTAGAAAGTTTACTCTGTATTTTCATCTTGGAAAAGCTGATGTGCCTTTGTTACTCAAGAGACAAAGCACATCAACAACAGTCTCGAGTCTATGGTGAAGTTGATCAAGCACTCATTACCATCCTGTCCCTTTGAGATCTCTCAGTTTAGGGTTGCATCAGGTTTGGAACATGAGAGATAAGGTAGCGATTCACCAGTACAGCCTCCTCCCTCTGCATTCAGCCCACTGCAGCAGTAACACAGCACTGGGGATGTGCTCCTTGGAAAAAAAAAATTAAATAAGAAAATAAAAAAGTCCTGTTCAGTCTTAAAGAGAAAGATCTTCTCGAATATATCACTTAGATTCTGGAAAACTTCATTCTTGGATCCCAGCTTTACAGCCTGGTCCTAGGTATGCATCTGGTTTAATTAAGTCCATTTTACCCCTTAGCAAAAAACTAACAATTGTCAAGGAGTTTCCTAACTGCCAAGAACTTTTTTTCTACACACATGTCCTTCATTGTCCATTGTTCAATCTATTTTTAACTAACTACTTCAAGTTTTAGCCTTGATCTTACTGCTCCTTGAGCACTCCTTTTCCTCTGTCTGGATGCTAATGTATTTTGGAGAGTCTGTAAATGGCTAATAAACATTTCACCATCTCCCTGATCAGATTAAGGCAAGATATTACCTTTATCTGTTCTCTAACTGCTAAGGTAAAAAGCAAGATAGAAGGCTCTATGGAGAAATGAAGGAAAACATTTTGTTGAAGGGGTCAAGATATGGGAATGGAGACTAATGAAAGCAGTAGAAAGACCAGATTTTTGTAAGGCAGCACTACTTCAGGGCAATTTTGCCTCATCGATTTCGATTAGAAGCAGCTAGGAAGGTAAATTTGTTGTGTTTATTAAACTACAGACCAAGAGCCCAAGGAAAAGGAAGAGAAGCACCAAACAAATGTCACAGTACRCAAGCTATCACAGCAATCTTACAGACAATTTTGTGTCTCTTAAATACTTTACACACAGCAGTTGAGCAGGACAAGCCCTACTTCTCAGTGGCCACAAAGGCTCTGCACATTGTAAGAACCTGAATTCAAGCACCATGGGGAATTAAGTCAGYGTAATGCAGGTTCATAACCAAGGCAGCCTTTCTGACCCACTTCAGCACTTTTCCCCCCTCCCTTGCACTGCCCTAGCAGGGTAACCTCAGGAAGTTGCATATGCAACAGAAAATCACCCACTTCCTCCCTTAATATGCTCTCATATCAATTTATATAGGTCTCACCGTTTCCCCACCTCTTCTGCCCATGGTGCACACATCTTGCTTCGGTTATCAAGGAATTCAAAGGAACACTGAAGCAACCCTCTTGGCAACAGATCAAAACTACTGAGCAGAAACCAGGAGCTAAACAATCTGACCTGAACAGTGTTCATTTAAGAGGAGTGAAACAACTCTGAGGCAGTCCCCCAAAACCAACAGGTTAAGCAAACAYTGGGTGTGATTTCTCAGCTGTTGGTTACATGTCAGTGTTTCAATTAATTTGTCTGACAAAACCCACTTACATAAAACAGTGATCAAGCAAGGTCACAGTGACACCTGGCCCTCTCAGAGCAGCTCCTTCTTCCTCTAACACCTTTGCTCACTACACTGTGCACAGCAGCTTTGGCCTCGGCCACTTGGATAATCAGCTGAGCCACAGAGCTTCTACACAGAAGCAGAACCTGGCCTTGGGTTTTACAATACACCTGCAGCAGACTGAAGGCAAGACTTGGGCAAGGAGCACTGCTGGAGCCTCCTTCCACCGAGGGAAGCTGGAACATGCAATGACACACGAGGCAAACTGAGATCCAACCACGCATTTCAGCAGGAATCCGGCAGGGTACAATTGTGTAACTGCTGTCACAAGTGAACCAGTTCACGTCAAAACAACATAACAAAAACTTTCCTGTTTCAGCCCCTAGCACAAACATCTCTTGAGAGTTTGAGAAGGACTCCAAACTACTCTGCACTGGAAAGGTACTTTGGCATCTCCTGAGGGCTGAGCCTTCACCAAGCAGGAGGGATGGAGGGTTCTGAGCCAGGACACCCTGAGGTCAGGGGAACATTAGGGTGGTTGGTGCCTCATCCAAGGCACACACACCTGAGCAGGACAGGACCAGTTATGCAATCTCATTCTGCTGCTGGCAATAGCAGCATTAAAACTAAATATTCAAGCTTTATGCATATGAACAAATGTTTTAATTGCTTCTAACTCCATCTGTACTATGCCTTCTCCTCCTAGGCTTTACCACGTTTTGTTTGCTTACAAACATCCCAGCTCATTAAATCTAAAGAGTTAAAGTTCTGACCTTTGTGTCATGCAGAGATGCTTTCCCACTGGGTTAATATAAAGATGCTTCTTCAGCATGGTTTGACACATCTGCCTTGCTCAGAAGTGGCAGAACACCTCTCCCACGAGACATACTGGAAGAGCCAACAGGAGAATTAACTAGAAAATCTGCATGGGAAAGACAGATGTTTATATGGGAGAAGAGCTGCCACTAATTACAGCTATTACAGCACTGCAAGGTATCAGTACAGGTTCATGTTTAATGGAACAACATGTTACGATACAAAACATCCTACAAGGCCTGATCTGACCCAATTCCCAGAAGCTGTACTTTACTAACAAGTGTTATTAACTTCAGTGCAATTACTCAAACAGACAAAGGTATCCACAGACAAGTCCTGATTCAGTAACCTCTACAACATGACTAAAGCTCTGGTATGASGGTAGTCAGCATTACTTAGAATGACTCAGGTCACTCTAAATATAAAAGATACCCATTTTGTCTTGTACCTTTAGGTTTTTAAACCATATAWAAAATGATCTCATCATGTGCTGCTTTGCCCCTTATTGCTCAATCAGATGTTGCTAAACAGGAGCATTGAGTAATTTACTGTATAGTAGACAGCACCCCACAGTACACAGAACTCCACTCTAATTCCATCAGCAGTTTGCTGTGTAATTTCTGGTGCAGGCATTATATTACTGTGTCCTGTACAGTAATTTATAAACCCTTAAATGTTTATAAGGGCTGCAAAGGATGCATTGCATCATGATAGATGCCACAAAGTACGTTAGTTTGATTTTGAAACAGTCACAGAAGCTTCTGATGTTCAGCACTCAAATAGCCTCCACACAACCATCCCTCTATCATTGATTTCTTTCTCTCTGTCACTGGGCAGTCACAGATCTGATAATACTGAGGTACAGCAATGTGTAAAAAGTGCATGCAAGTCTGAGTTGGGTCACCATCAGTTAGTGGACTTGTGCTAATTTATACCGGCAAAGATTTGGGTTTGTAATTGTGTACACCAAGTTTTACTCAGAATGTAATTCTCCCCARATTAAGAACCCGTTTCTGGTGTTAAATCCCTCTTGCCTTCAAGAAGGTCCCAGTTTCAACGTTAAGAAGTAGGGGGGAGATAGGGAAAAGATGCATGGGCCATAATTCTTCCTATTTTCGCTGCTTTTTTTGGTCTTTGAAAGTATCTTGTATCTCATTCCCTCCTTGGTTGATTCCCTATACTAAGGTGGAAAAGAAAAATGAGCATTCCTGCACTTCAAACACACACAGCTTCACTGTAGCTGTGGCTATTTTGTGGCTATTAGTCTGAAACATCTTTACCCAACGCCAGTGAGTACAACAGCTTAAGGAACAGACCAGAAGAATTCAATACAAAAAGCAAGTTCCCTGGAAGAGATCTATACCTTCTGATGCCTGCTCAAGTTCTGCATAAACTTGTCTGCTTGCCTTCACTCTAAGGGCAATCCTTGGCTCCGAGCAGAGTGCTAGCACTGTGAGGAATCCAGCCCCTCACCTGGCCRTGGAGCAGCTCTTTCTCAGCTGGCTCAGACTCAGCAAGGAGACTTACCCAGTACAGAACACACTGCTCTTTCCACCTACCTACTCTTCCCCTGCAGTAGAGCAGGAAGGTCTTTAGCAAAGCGAAATAAGCAGAAAGCCCTGAATTCCCGTCAGTTTAAGAAGGAAGGAGGTACCATATTCACACCTTCCCTTGAGAGACCACGAGTCCTTCCAGAAGAGATTTTATCAGTTGGTATCTGTCACCTTGAAGAAAGAACCAGTGTAGGTTGAGTCCACTCCCAGCTTCAAGTCTCATAACTCTTGGGCTAACAATCCATCCCTTGCAGCAGGACACACCACAGAATAACCTGCTATAAAATAAAATAATAATAAAATAACGCAGGGTCTTCAAACAGAAATTACCTTCAAGTTGTATGTGGCCATTTTGCTTCTGAAGCACAAAAATCATGCAATATATTTCCTTCCCATCTCCATTTGAAATTTGCTCCTGTRCTAAACCCAGCTCAAAATCTTTCATCATTCCAAACAGGCCTGTGCTTCCAAGTAGTGCAAAGGCTTCAGTAGCAAGTAGCAATATATAGGGTTGCACCTCATGAATTAGGTCCAGCTCAGTTAACAGTTCCCAGTGGACAGACTAGAAATATCATAAATAAAAGCCAAGGAGAAAGACAGCTTTGGAAGGGTCTTGCTGGATTTTGCTACGATTAGCAGGAAATTTGCTCATTTTATTTAGGGGAAAAAATAAAAGCAGCAAGGGATTAGATGGATGAGGTGTTTGGAAAGAATGGGTGCACTGATAGGCAAGACTGTGCTGGGGGTACTTCACCTGCAGACCTGCACGCAGGAAATCAGACAAGACAGTCTCACTGCAATGGTGCAGACAGCAACACGTAGATGACAGTCTGTGCTGTCCCCTTACTGATCTGTGATCAGCTTTCTTGAACTGTCTTATCATGCTGGTGTTGCTGTCTTGTGCTATATATAGCCCAAGTAAATTAATACAGGTGTCTGGTGAGTCCTTCACCCAGTGCCGTATCCAGGAGGAATCGGAAAATTTCATCTCCAGTGGTACAAGGGGAACAGATCAAGGGCAACTCCTACCAGCTCTCTCTTTGCCTTAAAAGAAAACCTTCCCCTTACTTGTCCCACTAAGCACATCTGTTCATGTGCAGTGGCCCCGTCTTTTGAGACGTGCACATAAAGGGCAGGTGGAGCACTGAGGCAGGTCAAAGGGTACAAGGGAAACAGGCTGAAAAAACCCCCAGCCAAACACCTCACACCAATCATCACCCACTGCGTGCTTTTGTGAAGATCTTTGATATCTGAAAGCAGCTGCCAAGCCTTTTGAACAAACAATTTCCAGCCTGAAGAGATCACGGACTGTTTGCTGATCCTTAGGAGTGGATGACATTACTACTACTCTGCAGCTGAATGGCAACAGCATTTTGAAAAATGAATTACAGAACAGGAGAATTGCAAATACTTGTCTGAGCACAAATTGCTTTGTTTGCCTGAGAGGGAAGCTGTTTGTATGAAGAACGATCGCTCCTGTACAGGCACCTTCAGAGACAACACACATTCACAGCCACGGAGGAGTTCCCACAGCAGCTCACCAGCGAGCAGGAGCACGAGCAGCTCATGCCTCCAGCGGGATTAATTGAGCACTTTCTCAGTTCTCATCTCCACCCAGAAGCTGGCATTCTCAGGCCTGCAGTGAGTGATCCCCCACCAGCCATCTGTCTTGCTGTCGTCCCCATTAAATTAAACACRCTTTATTTCTTGCCATTCACCTCGCCTTGATGCGTCACTGGAAAACAGAAGCCTGCAGTTTGGGAAAATTACTCCTCTGCATAATTTGAAGACTTGTGGTTTAACATAACACATTATAAGGAAAGCAGATCCAGGGGTCAGTGCTTCTATAAGTGCATCCTTCCATCACCTCAGGAGTTATTGGGAGAGTAGTTTGGCAATGCAGGCTGGGCTTCTATGCTGGCATCTTTCACAGCCCTGCAGAGGGTCCCCTGACCCTTTCCTGCAACAGCTCCCCAGCTGTGGCAGAACACACCACACACTTTCAGTGCCAAGATCTTGCACAACTTACTTGCAAGTCTTTAAGACAAACTCTGGGCTCCCACTGGAGAGAAAGGGAAATGGAATGCTCCCATTTTAGCTTTGGATTATTTTGAACACATGATGACAGATGCTCTGCAGTGAGAAGGCTTCTGCAGCATGAGAGCACACAGGAACAAATGCCTGTGACTGCAGGAGATGGGTAGAAGAGCTCAGCACATGTTCTTGCCCAGCCAGTGACACAACCTGGGCTCTGAATTAGGTGTCTCCCATCTCCAGGTCACAGGTTTCTGCCATAAACACCATATGTTAAAAACCTCACGGGAAACAATCTAATGTGAAAGCAACTGAAAGCTCACTCCCTTCTTGGTATTTGTTTCCATGCCCTCAGTCCAAATGCCTGGGATTGCCACAGCTTAAAGACGCTTTTTGCCAGGCTTCAAGGAGGAGCAATGGATGCTTCTGGTGCAGGAAATCAGTACTCTCTCTCTTCTGTGTGCTGCTACAGCTCCATCTGAACTGGATCTAAACTCACAAACTCGGGGAAAGAAATATTTGAAAGCAGATCGAAGCATCACGGTCACTCCCCTTTCCCAGAGTGGGCTGAACTAACTTTGCCACCTTTTTGACTGCCAGGGTGCTGAACTGTGCAGTGCAAAGCTGTCTTCAAGTCTTCACAGCATCAATGCCTTCCATAGGCCTTTACTCCCTCTAAAATCCAAGACAACACCATTTGTCCAGTGTTACTGGAGAAAAGCAGCAAACAAATCCACTAAGACACCAAAGAGTTAACATCATATTCTAGGAAACAAGTGTCACGCTTCAGCATGCCACTGCATGAAGGAGGATTTCCCTCAGCTTGAGGACACTGTCAGTTTAAATCTATAGTCACCTCTCTACCTGTTAGCACAGAGCACAGCTGGTCTCAAGAAACCTTGCTTGACAAAGGACAAGGTCCAAGATCAGAGCAGAAACAGGACTTGCTGGAAAGCAGCATTTCTGAAAAAGGCTTGGAGAGCACCACACCAAGATGTGGCCCCTGGCAGCAAGCACTGAGGAGAAGATCTTTATAGAACATGGTCTGACCTCTGCCACGTGCTCCTAACTCAGGACTGTTCCAGTGCTCCCCATTAGCCACAGAAAAAGCCAGACACATCCAGATTTTATTTCACCAAAGGCCTTAGTACAGGCTGAATCATCCTGCAGGTACACTTAGCCTTCATCAATGAGTTGAGGAAGGCCTGATGAGTAACAGATACTAAATTTCTGTAGCTAGAAGTGATGATTGTCATCCTTGCAACAGTTGATTGCAGACGTCAGTGACTCGGAAATCATGAAATCCAAGGGGAAAATGAGAATGCACAAAAATAAAGAAAAACGCTTCTTTTTAATTTTTTTTTTTTACTTTTTTAGGTATGAATTTCACTGTAATTTGTAACTCCACATATAATAGTAGATTAAAAAAAAACCAGAGCACTATCAGTACAAGCCTATACACTTCCCAATTCACAAAACTGTGCCTATAGCCAGTCTTCTACTTCAGAGCTTCATTCCAGATACCAAAGCTTTCTTTCAGTCCTCTTTACAGTTACAGAAAGATTTTGAGTTGTAGATCCTGAGCACAGTCTCTCTCTACACCCCCAAAATCCACTTGTCACCTACACAAGACAGCCACACACACTTTCCAGAACCTCTCACACTGCAGAATGACACTGGTTCCGTGCCTTCCTAAATTCCCTTCAGGCAGCACCCGAGGACCCCTTCATTAGCCATCTTTAGACCCTAAGACACCCATTACTCTGCTGACATTGAAGATCTGTGCCCGCCCATAAATCTCTGCACGCCAAGATGTGCTTGAATGAGACCCAGTGAGACAGAGCTGATCACCTTGTCAAATGAGAAGCTAATCCCATCCCCTGTCAAAAGCAACTATCACAACCTAAAATATTTCTGTTCTCCTTCCTTTCTTCCTTGAAAAAGGACTCCCATGCAGACATAGCACATTGGATGCATTTCAAGAACAAATTTAAAGCACATACACATCAGAGGGTTACAAGTGAAAAGCACCCACTCTCTGGGGCATTCTGCTTCAGTTCTCTCAGGCCTCTGTTACACAAACACACAGGCCTGTGCTTAATTTTAGTACAGAAACCAGCAGGTTTCGTAGCACTCTCATAGAAACTGGGCTAGGGACACTGCCATCTGCAGAATCAGGGGCCAAGCCATGGCCTCTAACTCCTCAGCCTACACTCCAGTATCTCCCTCCATAAGACAGSATTCAGCAAAATAAGGTCACACGATTGGAATAGAAACTGCAGGAAAAAAACCCAACAAAATCTTGTTGGTAAAGTCACAGCGGATGGATCTGCAATACCATTTTAACTTGGGGAAAAACTGCAGTCTGAAGAGCTTTCCATTTCTACCTGCATCCACCTGGGGTACTTGGTGTAAAGCAGTACATATTACAGCAAAAAAGCCAAAGGGTTAAGCCCATAATCACACAAATGGGAACTAGGGAAGCACCAGCATTCAGATTGAGAACACAAGCCTAGAGCATTCTTAATCTCAGCTCAAATATGGGAGCAGCAATTTTAAGCAAGTCCTGTGGCCACCTTCTCACTGTTGTCAGGCTGGAACTTATTTAGCTGCATCTTACCTCTCAGAAGCAGCCTTGCAAAAATAAAAAAAAAAATAAAAAAAAATATAAAATACTTGTTTTTACAATCTGGGAGGCATCCGCTCAGCAATAAATAGCACAGCATTCATTTAGCAATATCCCTTTTCCTCCACCCACTCAGCCTGGGCTAAGCTTTTAGCACCTCATAGTCTATTCATTCTTAAAAGCCATCAGGATGCAAACAAGTACTCAGAGGGGATCAAGGATCTGTGCCTTCCTGTATATGAATCATTACAGCAGACTCACCATGTTAGAGTGAGTCTCAGTAAAGGTACTTTCATGAGAATTATGTTCCAAGAACACKAATAGAACACTTGAGTAGAACATTCTAGTCTACACAGGCTTTTGAAACGCAGCTGCCTCTCTCTCCTCGAGTGCCTGGCCCTGCGTTATGTCCAGCATCATCAGTGGGCTGGTTTGAGGACTCAGCTGAACTGCTGCTGTCTGACTGCTCCCTTCCCAGACACCAGGATTTACACGGCAGGATTTTTTGCGGCTTCACCCACAACTTCAGAGTTTCCTATCACAAACAATTATCTATGCAACGTTTTAGATAGTTTCACAATCTGAGTTGCATTGCTGGTCTTCCAGAAACTTGGCACAGCACGTTGRCAGATGGTCGATTTGGCATTTGAAGAGCTTTGGGTTTTTGCGTTGGTCAGATTCAGGAACTTGGCCTGCCCCAGGTAGCAGCTTCTTTTACTGGCTTTCTGTATTGATAGAGAGATCAAGGATCTCAATCATAAGCAGTCCTGCTGAGCAGAAGCTGTACAAATGCTGAACAAAAAGGCATCTCATGCTTTTTACTTCACTTTGAAATAGATATTTAGACACGAGACAACAAGATCTTTCTTCCTCACAATACGTACATAGAGCAGCACAAAGAGAGATGGCCAGCAGAAAGAAAGTTCTTTCATGAAACTCTCCAGAGGAAGGACTGAATAGATTGGTAAGCAGGCCCAGATCTGAAATAGGCTGTGGGACACTCCTAAAAAGCGGTGGTTCAGTGTGTTTTCTTATCCCATCACTTAAAATCACCCAGGCAAATACACACACAGAGCAAACACAGATTTCACTTACCATATTCCCACCAGTGTCTGGTTAATTTTCCTAATGCATCCATTTTTTGCTCATAAAACCAAGCACAAACACATAAAATCCTGTGAATTTCAACCTTTCCCTTTGGGTGATGATTTTACTGTTATTATTTCTACACACRCACACTCCTGACAACTCTGTAGTTTACTGCAATTCCCAAAAAAAGCTCAGAGAATGCTGACTAACCCTGTTTTTGAGGGAAAGAATGAGTGATGTTGCAGACAGCTGTGAGACATAACCTGGTCAAAGTATGAAGTTGCAAGGCTGTGAAAACAGAAAACTCCTGTGCATGCCTATAGAGAGAGCKGTACACACGCTCTTGCACGATAGCTCTTACTCACTGTCACACACATACCACTTTTGCATCAGCACTTGCTGTGGACCTCAGATCTAAAGAGCTGCAGAGCCTATTAGACGCCTAATCACCCATGATTAATTCAAATGGAGCTTTCCCATTCACAGGAACACTCCCTGCTTCCGAACAAGAACAGCAGTGTTCTCAATTGTGTCTCAACATGCTCTATAAACCGTGATGAAAGAGGACAAGAAATTTTCCTCGAGAAAGACAACAGTCTACTGCTGTTTTAATAAACTTGTACATTTAGTTCTTCACGAGTGCRGACTTTTATTACCTGTGGCAAGCCAAAACTGCTAAGCAACACACGCCTGTGGGGCAGTCCCTTTGGGGCTCTCAGAGCCCACATTAACATGCCAAACACGCTAAGGTTTACTTCTCTTTGTCCTTCTCACAGTCCCATCTGCTATTTCCTTAAAGTGAGACCCAGTTTCAACAACATGCACCACTCACACGGAGAAAGATACATTTTTGGCAGGTTTGTAGCTACATCTGCTGTTCCTTGCACAAGCCTCGTATATTTTAGAAATGGCGAGTCACGTCCTTGGCAGCCCATTCTCACCTGTGTGCCACCGCAGACAAGAGCTAAGTAGGTTTCTCTGAATCGGGCTCTAGCTCCAGGGTACRCGTAGGTGGGACTATTTCCCACCGGTAGTCTTTCTTACTTGAGCAGGAAGGGGGATGGATGGATGGATGAAAGGTAAGAATTTTTCAAAGCCGTATCTTATTCAGACAATTCACTTCTACAGCACCCAGAATTGTGCACTGAAAAGGCACCACATATCTCATAGATAAGAGTGCACACCTWGAGTGGAGAGAGGGAATGAGAYGGGAGGACAYAGACAGGGTCGATACAAAAACCAAACAAACACAGACAGGGTCGATACAAAAACCAAACCAACAAACACAAAAAAAAMCCAAAAAACACACATCAGGTTCTATTAGAGGTCTCACACTGAGACACCCCAAATCATCAGTTCTAACCAAGAGTCATACCCAGAATCCTTAGATGACACTCTAAGCTCCTTCAATGAATTCTTGATCACTCCCTGCCTCAGTTTCCTCAGTTACACAATGAAGAGTTTAATTCTCATTTGCTAATGCTGACAGAATGTGGATAACAGCAGTTTGGGGGAGCCTGTGTTCCTCTTTTAATCTGGCACACTGCCCATGAATTACTGCTTCATTTCATGCAAAAGCTCTGAYTCTTTTTTTTTTTTTTCAACTGTAGAAACTCCAACCTTGGCTTGGGACATCCAGTTCCAATTGAAAATGCCCAGAAATTCTCTTCTCATGTGGAAGAACCATGCCAGCTGTATCAGCCAAATTCTGCTTCTATAATCCCTGAGAAATGTAAAGAGATGCTTAAAACCAACGTGGAGAAAGAAAAGCTCCTCCAGTCCTGTGCTGAGGCAGCCAAGCCTTTCTCTTGACATCAGTTATACCAAAAGACCTCTTGGTACTTCAGTTCCAGCCAGACAACAATGTAAATGTGATCCTACCTAAAAATGAGTTGTTGTAACAACAGAAAGAGGTGCTACAAGTTTACAGGTAAGTGGAGTCAAACAGGGAACTAAGATGGATAAAACAAGTGTAATCAAAAGAAAAAAACCTAACAGCACAGAAATACATGCCAGGTGCTCCACACCTGGCTGGCCCAACCCAGCTCTCCAAATACACCCAGAGAGTGAAACGAGCTGCTCACACACACACTGTGACCAGGGTCTGCTGCAGCAAAACAACACTGAAATAAATKAAGCCAGAAGGCACACAGAGCCTTGCTTACCTGCTGCCCTGGACCTTCCCCACCAGTCCCTGTCAGCTCCATCTGGGCAGGGCTCTCCTCCAATGCCTTTTGGGATGAGGGGACAAGGCCAGTGCTTCACCTCTCCCACCTCCGGAGCAGCCAGGCTGCTCCTTCCTACAGTAAATACAATTTAACGCAGCTGGTTTAAACACTCCTGCAAACCGAGCCCACCACTGCTGCCCCAAGGGCTCACAAACCTCCTGCCTGGCTCCAAACCCCATCAGCTGAACTGGTGTCCCCGGGCACCTGGGTGCTGCCAGACAGTCACAGCCCTGATGGCTGCAGGGTGTTTCAGGAATGACAAGGCTTGTATTCTCCCTGTGCACACAAGAAGCCATGGGCTACTGTGGAATGGCCACCAGCTGAGGCATTACACTGCTTTGAAAACCATGAGGTGATACGAGGCCAGAGCACACAGTTAGTGCAATTTTTTTAATATCTCTACACAGCCACAAGTCACTGCGTTTTACATCCAGCTTTGGCCATTGTGGCAAACTGTCCCTTTACCTCTCCCTTGTGTTCACATCCATCTTTACTGTGAGCATGAAGACAAAATGAAATTTTTTCAACAGGGAGGTTAACCTGCCTTCTCAAACAAACCAAAGAAATGTGTGGTTAGAGCTGTGAGTTTTCCTGACACATCTGAATYATCATCCAGTTTCATGGAAAGGGCCATAGAGCTGACACAAAACTCTGACCTACTTGATTTCCCAGGAAGAAGCTTTGGTGTTTATGTGCTGTCAAGTCTGTCCTCCTCTGTCAAAAAAGGAAGCGATAAGACTTCGTTCATTCCTCCCACACATCACTCCTTTAAAGCACCACACTACTGCTCTAGGTTGATGCAGTTTCTTCACTTTTCTTCACTGTTCCCAGCTTGTCCTTAGAGCTGATGAAATTATTGGTCCTGTAACTTGATAGGAAAATTCACCTATACAATGCACACAAGCTCCCAGCTGGCTGCCAGATGGCGAGAGAGCCATCTGATTTCTGTTAACTTCATGGGATGTGAACCTGAGAGTTGAAGAGCCCCACATCTCACAGCCAGTCCTTGGCTGAGTCCATTCCCTGCTGCTCKCCTTTCTTTGAAGATTCAGATTCCATTCAGACAAGGAGACACAGGTCTGGCCAAGCACCACCTCCAGCCCTGGCTAAACCAAACCCAGCTACCCACGTGAATGATGAGCACAAACTTAACTACGCAAATCTTGAAAATACAGTGTCTGAGCARACACTTGGAGGTGATGTCTCCTATGACAAGCATAGCCAAGCCACCTGCACCTGCATCTTCCAGAAAAAGCACTTTAAATATAGTAATGATTTTAAATTCACAGTTAAGKGTGACTGCTCACACCACACTGCAGTTTAAAAGCCATGAGGCAAAGGTATGTTAATCAACCCAGATCTATGGCAAAGCTTAGAAAAACCCAACTCTCTCTGCCTGTAGTGCTAAGCTGTAACTAGAAACACAATCTTCCTTTATATTAACACCTCCTCTGCCCAGTGTCATTGAGAATAATGAGATAAAAATTGCAGCAACATAACTGGAATGGAAATTAGTTGGAAGTCTTCGATAAGATTGTCTTCATTGCAAGGTGATACTGCTTTGTTAGCATCCAGCTGACACACAGAGAACTGGCAATAGCTTTGTGGTCTTGCAGGGAGCCTGAAATGGATGCATTCCCACTTCTCCAGTTGAAAATTGAATGTGATGCATTGATTTTCTGCTCAGCCCAGACGTGTCCTTCACCACCTGGGGCCTCAGGCAGTTGCCCTGAGAGCTCGTCCTAGAACTGGAGATTTTGACAGGAAAGTTCTGTTAGATGTTACACCATAACTTTGTTTGAAGGGTGTGGAGGAAAYGCTGTCCAACCTGTTACCTGCGTAAAAGGTCCTTTGAACTGTAGTTACCTGTTGGCACAGAGCTCAGTTAGGCAATCTCAATTGTTTGCATTTGATTATACATATAAAGAAAATGTGAAGCTGTGTCACATTGAACTAAGGTATTTTCAAAAAGATGTGGATAAACAGCTCAGGAACACACTGCAGGAACACCTGGAAGTCTCTGCCAGGGGAAAAACAGATGAGAGAGACCTCAGGTCAACATTTTACATTCATCCATCTGGTTGTCCATCTATTCACACTGTCACCATCCTCCTCCTTAAGCTCTAGTGGCTTTTGGTAAAGCACAAAGAAGGAAAATTTTGAATGGCCGAAACACAAAATCAGTATTCTCATATTTGAATGGACAAAACACGAAATCAGTGTCCTCATGGTGGCCAGTCCTCATATTTGGACTGGGTTCTCCCACAGCATCTACTTTTTGGGAGAGTGAAAGTTCATGTTCCAGACCCACACGCACACATGCAAAGAAACAGCAATGGGCAGTTATGAAGGGGTTTTATGGGACTGGTGGTAGCATAGAAACCCACACGAGAACACAAAGCATTCTGGTTACCCAATGTACAGGCATCCCCTGCTGCCCGYGGCCAGGCTCTCAGAGGGCATTTASTGTGCAGTGTGGGAGTGTTGGTAATGGGGAGATTACCAGAGATACAGAAAGGCAGCTGCTCTGGTTAACAGAGGGACCACTGTGACTGTTTTGTAGAGGAAAAATATAGGGATGACTCAGGGAGGAAAAACAGAAGAGGAAGAAGATATTTAGTGTCAAAGGGCTCCAGTGCACATCCTGGTTTTTAGCATCAGCCTTTTTGGGTCTACACAGGTTTATATAGAATAATTCCTGGGTGGTGAGAGAGAAAATAAATGTAGTTCTGTAGGCTATATGTCAGAATATTCATTACATCTGTAGATGATTTATAGCTTACCAAAGACACTGAGATCCGTGCTTGGAGCACACTGGCTCTTTTTCTAAGACAAGGCACAGATCTGTGTAACACAGAGGGATTAGGGCCTATCTGTCCGTCCAAGACACTCATGGGACATCAGGTTTCTGATGCCAGGGGAAAAAAAATTCCCATTTACTGCCTCCTGGCTCTGCCTCATGAGCTGCAGTATGTCATGTGCACCACTAGTGTTTCAGCCTCTTTGTTTGCTTACAAAGCAGATGTTTGACAGGCACAGAAATAATTCCTTCAAGATCTGCAACAGCTGTGGCCAGCACTCAGATAAGAAGCCCTATATTTCTACAGCCACCCAGCCAAGGCCTTATGCAACTTGGTTAAATTGCCTTCGGAGACGCTGCCTTGCCAGCTCGAGTAAGTGGCAGATACCTCTCCATGGGGGAAGAAAATCAGTCTTTTGTTAGATGTCAATTTGCTTTTCCTTTGGGCTCAAATTTTGAAACACTTTATTTTTCCCTTGTTTYGGGAAGGCTTTCATAATGTGGAGTCTTCATGCATCAAAACACATGCTGCTCCTGCCCCTGCCAGCCTTCTGTKCTTTGGTGTGGAGGCACTTCAGTTCTGTCTCTGCAGGGACACAGAAYTTTTCTGGGGTCCATTGTTGGACTCATTGGTGTTGAGTGGCCATTTTCATAACCCCAGACCTCCTCCTGTCTGCCTGGCACTGTTCGCTCTGTGCAGTGTAGAGTCTACAGCTGACGTGGGAAGGTTAAAAGATTCTCTTTCCGGAACTAAAATATCATTCTGTGACCATTCTTTAAGGAARGGAAAAGAGAAACCAGGCCGAACTCAAAAGAATCCTTCAGGTAACCCCTCAATAAGTAGAAGAGTGTCCCAAGACGTTTTTGCCCACAAGATGGGGAATGTAGGGAGATACAACACAGAGGTACTCACTGTGTGGACACAAGCCATCTGCAGTAGCTTAACACTCACCTAGGATTGTACCCACTTAATAAAGCAAGCTCAGAATCAGGGATTAGTGCACAGTCTCAACAGCATCAGGTGCTGCAGATTCAGCTCTTGTCGGCTTAAATGAGTTTTTCTATAGTCCATATCTATGGTGTTATCACAACTTCTTGGTTCACTGATATCACAGCTGGCCCAGAATTTAAACACAGGACCTGTGTACATAAGGCAACAGAAAGTCTACCTGGCACATTTCACATGTGTTTTTTTGATCCTAGAAGTAACAGAATATGTGCTGATGGCATGGAAGAGCTGACACCAAAGCAGCCAGAATTAACCCACAGATCTTTAATTAGGAACGCCTTGGAAAAAATGCATGTAGAAGAAAAACTTCCATATTTCCAGTGAGAAATGAGAATAAAACTGATCTTCATCAGTTCAGACATGAATTTCCTCGGGGTTGATTGCTCTGGGAGTGGCCATCACAAAGGCAGATCTAGGAAACAGAACAAACACGAGTGAAGTTCAAAACAACAGCACACGATCGCTCAGTGCAAAACAGGAGTCATAAAAAGTCAAAGGAACTACTAACACTTCACCCTTCCATTGCACCTCCCTCTGGAGGACTTCACCAGAGACTCGTGGCAGATTGTGACACCTTTGCTCTGCACCTCACTATCTTCATGACCCCGTTTGATTTTATGGTTCAAAGCAGTGTCTGAAGTACAAARGGATCAGACTCCTGCCCTAGCTGGTGCAATATCAGTAAATTTAGGATTGGTTTATATTGATGAAAATATTGAGCCAGAAGTTACTGTTACTTTCCTTTGCCATTATTCTCGATATTCAGAGTCCAATGTAACATCAGTTACCAATACAGAAGTCTGATGGTGAAGATACTTGCCGAGGAAAAATGGAAAACTACCTGAGGTATTAAGCACTGCTGTCAGTGGTTGATACCCTGCATTGTGCAAGGGCAGTAAAAGGTATGAAGGGCTCTGGCCTGCTCTTACACTTGGCCTTCCAGCTTCAGATGAGGGACCATCTTAGCTCCTCGTTGTAAAGGTCACTGAAGTCAGGCCCATTGAGGTATGGGAAGGCGAATCAGGAGCCTGCTCTGTGCTACATTTCACCCTTGCGAAAGGAAGGTCACCCACAACGGCGATTCCACAGTGAGTAAAGGGCTGATCACCAGATCATCATAGCATGGCACACTCCCATTGTTGTTACAATGATCCTAATAAAAAAATCTTCACGAGGCTTCTCTTGGGTGTAGCTGTCATTAATAGGCATTTCCTCTCGCAATTTACTTCAGTCCAGTTAGGGGATAATTCCATGAAGAAACAGTGTCCATACAGCAATGGTATGCATGACGTGATCCTGCAGGTAGTCAACGTTTAAAAGAACTAAAAATGCTTTAAATGTTTTTATGGACATTTCACAGTAGTGAGAAGCAAAATTAAATTAGATGGGATTGGATTAGAATAGCTTTTTTCTGTCCTATATAGTGGGGGATTTCTGGGATCTTGAAATCACATTGTGAATCCATTCTTCGAAGGGGAAAGAGATGGAGCAGAATTTCCTAGAGATTTCCTGCCATTTCCTTAATGCCCAGGTGCAAATTGTGTTGATTCTCCCCCTTTGGCCTCCACCTCTGAATTTCAAGTGAGTGTTTAGAAAAAGCCGTCCTGAGCTCTGGCCAGGCTTATTGCAGTAGGGACTGCCTGGGTGCTCCTTGCCTATACACCACCTTCACAGCYCAAGACTGGGGCTTCTCTGCTCTGCCATAATCAATCAACATCTCTGAATACTCATTAGAATCCTTCCGACTTTGTGTCATGTTCAGGTGTTGAAGCGCCWACTAACACCAGAGATGCTTCAGTGTGGGAATCAGATCCAATTAGACACTTCATGTACCTTCATGTTTCAGCCAGTAGCCCACACTTTGAGACAAAGCAAGCAGCTAAAATGCTGATCAAGGGGAATGGAGCCCTCTCATGTATCTGTGGCACAGAGCAACTAAAATAACAGCTGCCCAAGAAGATGAGGAAGAATGCTTTGAAGCACCAGTGCAGCCCTGGGAGCTGTTTCACAGCAAATATCTTCATTAGAGTGTTGCTCTTTAATCGAGTATTTCCATTTCTGGTGGTTCTCCTTGCTGGTGTTTTATCCTACAGAGGTTCTTCAGAATGGTTAAGATCTTCCCTTCCCCTGTACAATTGCTCAACATGCTCACAATTTTGAGACAAACCATATTAGTCAAGGGCAGAACTTGGACTGCTAAGCCAGAATTTTGCATTCGCAACTTTTCTGCAAGCATATTTTTTGGTTTAACCCTCAGGTCAGACATCTAGCTGATATATACAGAAATTACTTTCTGTGGACCCAACTCAAATGAATCTGAGTGTCCAATGAAGGAATTATGGTTTGCAACTGATTGCACTTAGAGTTGCAACACAGGGGAGAGTGGTTTTTTGCCTTTTTGCTTTTTTCCCCCTTGTCGCCTTTGGAAATTTCACAACCTTCAGTTAGCCAGACTCTGAGTCTGAGCTGAGGATCTTGCAACACTGGCTTATCAATGCCTCTGAAAAACAAATCTGCACAGCGTCATAACTGTCATTGATCCACCAGGCTGGATCCGAGCCGATAGCAGATCGGATGAGATCTCAGGAAAAAGAAATCAGACCTCTTGATTTAGACTGACACGGAATTGCAGCCTGGCAGCACATCAGCCTTCTGGTTAGCACAGAGAACAGAGGCCCAAGACTTCACCCAGGACAAACTCTGACACAGTGCAGGAAGTCAGGCATGTCCCACCACAAAGAGAAAGATTCTTGTCTCCTGAGACCTGTGGGGCACATGCCCTGAAGGCATGTTCTAGTGCAGGGTCTCCGAAAGCTACAGCCCGGGCCAGAGACTCAGACCACTCATCGAGATAACCCCACATAATCAATGTTCACTGGTTCTGCTCTTGCCCAACAAGACAAGCTTTAGAAATGCTCTCATTGATGCTTTTGGCATAGGTGACCTGGGGGCTGTTGGTTTTGTTTCCATTCTCCTCTTTGCTTTCTGCTACCACGCTAATGTAATTCTCTGCTGCCTACATCTGTCCCATGATCTTGTTAGTGATGTCACAAGCAGGGTTATGACCACTTGTGACAGCACATGCTAAAATAACCCTTTAGAATATAACCAAGCCACTGGAAGGACTGACCTACCTGGAGGCAGGAATCCCACTTCTGTGTGAAATGTCCCATGTCAATGAACCTGTAAAGAGGGGGGGAAATATGTGGAGTGTAAGGAACTCTGTATCAAGCACTGGATTTTCCTATAGATCTCATTCCAGGCTCAACAGAGAGACAAAGGATCAGGGATTTTGTGTTGACTTAATCTCTTTCATTCTGTATTCTTGGAGGGAACAAGTGAAAACGTAAGAACTGACCTTCACAGAACCTCTTCCGCTTTTCCTGGAAATCAGTCTTCAGTCACATGAGAGGGTTTTGCTGCTCTTCAGGAATTCCAGATCCTGAATGAGACAGACTGTAAACAAGGAAACCTGATACCTCGAGGACAGAAGGAGAGAACAAGATGTCCATAGACACACTGGAGTGTTTTCAAGCATTGCAATGTGTTCTGTGGTTTGTTTATAAATGTGCCTGTCTCCGAGTGTACACACACATATATACACACACTCCTACAGAGTACATACTACCATTTTTTCTCCCACATCACTGCAAGCAGAGAGAGTCAGTCATAAACAAAGTGACATTCTCCAGGACAGGCACTGCTCTTTCAGCCTAGTCCCAACCACAGCCCTCTCTTTGTGTCTGCAGCTCTGTGGTTTCAAACCCAGTTATTTTCTCGCATAAGGCAGGGATTGCAGGGCCTTGTTTGTGGGTGCAAGCAGGTACATGAGCACCCACAAGCTGCCACTCAACACCAGCCTCTCTTGGCTGGTTGGTTACTAAAACCCTGTCTGGATTTTAAGGAATGTAGCTGATTTTGTGGCTGCTGGAGATGAGACATGGGGTGGGCAAATGGAGAATTTTTTTGGCAAATGAGCAGTGTGGTTAAAAAAGAGATGGGACAGATTCCTCAAAATGCACAAGGAGTAAAAAGAAACTTTGGGAATCAGGGTAGCAGCTGGATTGGTACACCAACCCACTGAGACCCTTGCCTAAAGGGAAAACGAGAACTGCAGGAGAAGCTGAACATTTACACCAGAGCATGCTCTTTCTCCTCCAAGTCAGACACAGTTTGCAGTCCTGTGCCAAACCTTCACATTGACTACTAAAAGCTGCTTAAGCCTAAGACATTTTTAGTCTTAACATTAAACATTTACCCCTTATCAGAAAATTAGTCTTAAACCTAATACAGCTGGAACTCAGTCAGAAACAGGATCAAAAATGGCTTCTTCGCCCTCCATTTATAAAGGACAACTTTTAAACAGCTGGAGACAAACATTTGCCACCAAGTACTTCCCAAGTGAGTTCATTTCTCACCTTTCACAGAATGTTGATCAAGGAGTCCTGTTTGCTCAAGTCTGTTTTGGAGGCACAACTCTGAGTGGTGCTCTGAGAGGAACATGCACGACCACAGCATCCAGGCCATTAATTAAAGCCTTATAAAACCCCAGTGGAAGCTACTGGAAGGGTTCCCACTGATCCATTAGATTTTGGATAAGGCTTGAAATACAGGAATTGAACTGATAAATGCAGAGACCTCTTCCCTCTCTTGCTGGATTTTTCCTGCTATTTGAATCCTTTGCGTGTCGAATGCCATCGGGATCAGTGACCAAAATTTCTGCCGGAAAGAAGAGGTGTTTGTTTTGAGTGTGGTCCCTTCAGGACTGGTGTTAGGGCTTGGTTCAAGCTGCCAGATGCTGTCTCTCCATCTTCCTCGTGCTGTGGGATCTCCAAGGTCTTGCAATGCCAACATGGCTGTGCCTGTACTGCACAGAGTAAGGAAAGAACCTTACAGCCAACTTTGCCTTGTCCCACTGAAACAGGCTGAGCTTTACTGGTCGATGTGGGCTGTGACCTCAGGACTTTTATCTGAACAACTTCTCATAACAAAACTGCTTTCTCATGCTGCATGTGGAGCCATCATCCAGAGCCATGCACAGAATCTTTCCTCAGTCCTCTCCATTGCTATACACCGGTTTAGCCCAGGATTTGGTTTAGCCCCAAAATAATGGAGGGGTGTAAATCTGAAACTGTTGGAAAGGAAAAGCTGCCCTCATCTCAAGGACTATGGCATAAAGCTTCTTGCTTAGACAGCTGCTGAGGACTCATTTGGTTCTAGCCCTGAGCTAAGCACCTGCCAGGCCATTTTTCTGCTGCAGTGTTACTTTCCATAAAAACAGAACTAATTATTAGATGTCACTAATACGATTTATACCCATCCTAAGAGGCCTAATAAATAGTGGCAAATTCATGAGGAAATAGACTTGATATACAATGTTAATACTAATCATATAATTGAAAAATTCAACTCCCCCAGAAAATCAATGGGGCTGTGACACTCTTGTTGTTCCCTCTTGTCTGAGTAAAGCTACAGAAATAACTCACTGCAACTTTGCCATCCTGTAAAGAACTGCTTGGTTGCAGATGGATACACTCTTGGATAAATGTCAGTGTGCTTCCTTGCCCATAAAAACTTGGGAAGATGCTTTCTACCCTCTGCAGTGTCATAGTGGGCAGCTGGGCTCTTACTGGGGAGGAACAGACAAGCCAAAAATCAGCCCCAATTTATCTTGCTCATGCAAGACAGCCTGGAGCTGCTGCAAGACAATTCTGGTCCCAGATTTTCATCTCTGGATCCTCTAGAGATATTTCTAATGGGCTGAAACATCTCAGAGGAAGACAAAAAACCCCAGCCAACAGCAATATCTTTGGCCAATCAGCAAATTCTTTTCCTAACAATCCACCAGTGTATGGACGCCTGATGGTTTATGTCCCTTCTGATATTTTTCTCTCCTATCACTTATAACTGTGAATCCTCTCATTAGTCATACTGCACTCATTCCAGCACATCATTTAATCTTTCTCCATCAAAACACCATTTAGACAAAGATTATCTTATTTGAAATGTGGCTGCTGTCGTCACTTCCCTCTGTGCCCTATTTGTTCGCTGTGCTATTCTTTTTTTAGGTTGTCATGCCAGGTAGCTTTTGATGAGTAACACACTGTTCATCTGTTGTCATGTAGCCAACAAAGCCCCAAAGATGCCATCAGAAGTAAAAATAAAGCCCCTTGCACGACACTGAAACCATCCTTTCCGCAAGACAGTGTGCGCCCTTCCCCATCAGCTCCTTTCCCTACTATTTTCTTAATCCCTCTCAAGAAAACATCTTGCTTATTTGCACAAAAACAAAGCACAAATCCCCTAGACTTTACTTGAAAGAGGCATAACATCTCACTCAGAGTTGTTTTATAATGATTAAAAAGCTCATTGCAGATAAAAGTTGCTAGAGAGGGTGCAGAATATTCCTGCTGTGGCTACAGCTGCTGAAGAGAGGCAAATTGTCCCTATTAAGGTTAGTGTGAGAACAGGCCCATTTCTTGGCTAAAAAGTCATGCATGCAGCACGGATGTTTGCAAGCATAAACTAATTTATGTTAACGATGAAAATGTGTTTGCAAGTAAAGTACTCGGCTTCAGAAATCTGTTGTGTTGCCTTGCTATGTAGAAGTGGCCAGCAGAATGCACTGTACGTGCAGCACAGATATAATTTGGATCATTGCTCAATGCCCACAGGGCCAGGGTTAATAAAGCAAAAGGGAACAGAGCACCAAAGCACTGTTGATAACTGTACGTGCACCAGAGACCATTTCATTGGCTTCCTGGAGGAGCTTTCCGTCATGTAATTGCTCAATATTCAAAGCAATCCTTGATACTGCTTATCCAGAGATCTACAGCTCCAACCAGAAAAATATATAGACTGACAAAAAGGACAGTGTTGGGAAAGTCATAGAAGGAGTTGCAATGAAAAAGCAACCAGCCAAAGAAAAAAATTCAGCAATCAAGTACTATGACATAAAGGTTGGTYTAGCATCTGTAATGAAACTCAAACTTTGAAAAGCAAGGGTGTAATTCTGGAAGGAATTGAGGGATCCCCACTCTAATTTGAAGTGGGCTGCATATTATTCCCATCACAAAGGTAGGAATGAAGGTTAAGGCTCTGCCCAACACCATAGGACAGAGAACTAAGCCATTGTGGAGCCTGGTGATTCCTGCATGTGACACCATTTCTTTCACCAGGTACCTTCTCCTTGCTTAGAACAGCAGATCAAATGCAATTTGTGAGGACACCAGTGGAGAGAGAACTTGTGATCAGGGGAAGGTCTAAAACAGGAATAAGAAGGAAAAGGAGACTGCTGTGTTTTGGTCATGGCAGAAGAGGAGCTGGAGGTGCAGAGCAAGACAAGACTAGAGCGAGCAGGGCTGTCAAAACAGCCCCAGCCATCTCTGGAGGGGAGGTCTGGGAGATCCCCACATCCACTCCTTTATCACACAGGGAGACATTTGGGGATCTGAACTAGAGGGGTAGAAGGAGGAAAGAGAGACACTTGCAAACCAGATGTGAGCAGCATTGCCTCCCAGAGTCAGGTCCAGCTGGGGGAAGGAGGGAACCTGGCCAACCCGGGATGCAGCTGCAGTTTTAACATCCAGATGGCAGGCTCCATGCCCAGCCCGAGGGCAGGAGCCTGTATGTTTTCCTCCAGCAGCTAGGTCACCTTTTCATTTCTCACCCTGCACTGACAAGCTCCACTTCAGCATGATTTGCTGTCACAAAGGCACAGAGAAACCAAGCCAGACACTGCCAGATCAGAGAGCTTTGGGATGGCCACACAGTCACACTCACACTCGTGGAGGAGCAGCTTGAGTCAGTCATTCATGGGGCAGTGGCTCACACTCTCTCTTCTCTCTAGTAAAGGCTCACAGAGGGTCTCAGCTGGCTGTCCRGGCTGGGCAGACTTCCCCGAGGAATGGAAGGGCAGGACCTGACACAGTTTGTTTCGCACATGTTTTAATCAGCAGAGCAGTGCTCCATGAGCACTCTTGTACATGCCAGAAACAACCCTCCTGCACAGAGTTGTCAGTGATGTTAAACAGAGTGAGAAGGAAAGAAGGCCCAACTCACATGAGCCAGAGCTGCTATTTTCAGGGTCAGATTGAGAACCTGAGGTCTGGACTCTTGAGTTAGGAGATATTCCTCCCAATTCTGTTGGACAGAGTGAAAATGCTCTGCACTGGTGCAGAGGATGCAGTGGGGGGACAGAAACCCCCTGCAGAAGCCATGGCTTTTTATGACAGGCAGCTAAAGCTGAGGTTTTCCACAACTGCTTGAATGAACAAGTGCATGTCTTTCTTCTGCTGAGTTTGTAGTTGTCCTTCTCAGCAGTGCTAAATTGTTGTTCTACTACGGCACAATGCCTGCTGATAATAACACACAGTTTGGACTGCTGGGAGCTTATAATTACTACTTTTGAAAGTCTGTGATATGTGTGTGTTCACACACATACACACATATGTGTGGGTGAATATATGTATGAGGATGGAGTTGTTACTCGCCTATTGATACCCTGTACATCCTCTTCAACAAGCAGAGAGATGAAAATAATGCCTAAAGACACTAAATAAAGACTCACAGGTTGTAGGGTCTTAATCCTACTCATGTTGTCACTAACAACAGAAGCACTTTTGCCCTCAGTGGGGGATACACCTGGGTTGTGCTTTGGTACTGTGGTGGTCTGTGCCTAAAAGAGTCACAGATTCATAGATCCTTATTCAAGTTCATAACTTTATTTCTTTTGGGTGAGAAATTGTCTTTTTATTCTGGCTGTAGTAATACAAAACCCCTTTTGAGCATTATAATAATTACCGCTGGGAGTAATTTCTGTAATTATCAGTAGCAAACTCCTCTGGCAACATACAAAAAATACCTGCACTCTCCCCTAGAATGGTGGCAGGGAATTGCCCGGGGATACACCTGATCATATTCTGCCATCCTTTACCCCACTGGAAGCAGGAAGAAATGACAGCAAAGCCAATGAGTTGGCTGCTCCCCTAGACCTGCACCCACCACAAATCAGAACGAGGAAGGCTGGTGCACAGATGGAGTCTGCCACGGGGAAAGGTCTTACTCTCAGCAGCTTCCTAGGATTGCTGTGGTGAGTGCAAGATCTCTCACCTGCAGGTCTAATCCTGCCCAACACAAGCAGTTTAAGCACAGACTGCTAAAGATCCCCTCGCCTTGCATGGGCTCATGATCAAGTTGTAATTGCTCAGCTATTGCATCTGTTTGTCTAATTAAAACCAGCTGTCTCTGTGYGAGCTCCCAGCCAAGAAATAGCTGTGCAAATACATTTTTTACTGTTAATGTAAAGAACAAATTTGTGGCCTCTGCCCTAACTGGCCCTTCAAAAGCAGCACTGGTGTTTTAATTCCTTCCAAGTTCACACAAAAATGTAATTCCCCAAAACAATCAGTTCCTTTCCTTTCCTACTATCCAGCACAAGACCTGAGACSTTTCCCATTTATATGGATTTATTGCCTAGTAATTATAGTTCATGAAATCCATTCACAGTAAAGTGTGTCCTGGATACTCCCACTCATCCTGGCAAACCAAATGTTTAACATCATGAGGGGTATAAAAATATAAGCAATCGTGTTTGAGTCACTTTTAGCATAACAGATTAGTTTGCAGGGTCTGGCAGTGTTTATAGTATAAATCACACTTTAGAGATGGGAAAATACTCTGAGATTATCTAGTTCAACTGGGTTTTTATGTAAGCATGTATTTTCTGCTGYCTTCATCAAAACCTAACTTGAGAAATATCTCCATGTACAAGATTTCCACTGCTTCCCTTTGGGATTATCCAACAACTTGACAGAAATCACTGTTGGGAAATATASCCTGACATTTAAATCTACATTCTCCATTGCTCAGTTTAAGCTTTTCGCTCCTTTTAGCATCCCATTACCCTCCTTTCTTACATCCTTCAGTTATCACAGCCTCCAGATACTCACAGCTGGTTCAAATATCCTATTGTTGGTCACTGTTTCTCCCAACTAATCCATGTGCCAGTATAGACAAGGACACTTCTCCAGCTCTGCTTCCTCCCAGGTCAGGAATCACCCTACAGGTCTTGAACATGGGTTTGTCAGCAGCAGAGAAAAGAAAGGATTGCAAAGGACASGTCAGCAGCCAAAGCAAACAGTCACTCATATAAAGGAGCCACTTCAGTATTTTGAATAATTTCATTTCTAATAGGTGTTTTTCCCCCTTTGGCAATGGTTCAATCACCTTTTCCTTAGCTGAACCACCCCCCCAACAAGAAAACAGGAGCAACCAACTGAGACATGTTTGGAGCTAAAGGCAGCTGCTGTTTACTTGTGTATTTTGCTTTCTCACAGAACTGCTGGGTACGCTGTGGCCTTAACGCTGAGCAAGGAGAGACCGTGTGCATGGGGCATGGAAAGGGCATATTCCCCTCCTTGGCACGAGTCCCTTGGCGGCAGCAGCAGCTCAATGCACAGCTCAGCACCCTGACTTCCTCCTCCTGACCCCCTGCTTTATTCTGCACTTGCCCCACGCCAGCGCTCGCCCCTCTGCTCGCTCGGTGCCCCTGTGGGGACAGGAGAGCTGGAGCCGCGGCCCCGGCTGAAGGCAGCKCACAATTCCCACCGACTCCTCCGAGGCCAGGATTTCACTTTAAATGACTGTTCTCCAGAAGCAACGGAGGATTAAAACTGTGCCACATGAGTGCACTGGTTAAAATGGAAGACTTGCTAAGCAGTTACAGGGTCCAAAAAGAGTTACAGAGGGTCAAGTTTCCAGTTCAGTGAACCCTATCAGCTGTCCCGGGGCACGGCCTCGCTCAGGAGAACAGATCCACACACATCAACGAGAGTTAAAGGCTGAGATTTCCAAAGTCCAGGGCACTGGAGACACAAAATCCATTTGCTTTAATGCTGACTGGGGATCAGATTCCTACCAGATCCGAGCCCAGGAAGGCACACGCTTCCCTCCAGGTTCAGAGGAGTGAGGTTTTCTGGATCTGTCAATGCTTGGCATTGCCACAGCACCTGCAACAACTCCACTCGACACCAGGACCCACGTGGCCCCTGGAAGAGGTGCCAGGTCTGCCGGGAGCCACACGCTGCTCCCAGCAGAGCCACACTGGCAGGTGCAGCCACTGCTTTGGTGGCCACAGGGCTGCATTGCTCCCTCTGCATCACTGCTTTTTGGCACAGGGGAAGCTGGCAGCAGGGGCATCACAGGGGGACTGAGATTATTGGAAAGGGAAGTGATGAAGGAAAGAATCCAAGGCAAAGAGAAAATCTTTCCCTTTCATACTATCTGACCTCTTAGGAGTTGGGTACCTACACGCTCACACCATTTGAGCATGAAAAAGGCAACTTAGGGTGCACATCATGCAGTTTCCTGTTACATATGCACAGATATCTTGCATCAAGCACCAAACTGTTTCATTGCCAACAATTTAGACATATTTTAAATAAGTGYAGAACAGAGTATCTCTTTAAAAATRTTTGAAACAAGCACCTGGCTAAACTACAACCCCATCTCACTTTTACTGAGGGCAAAGCTCCTGCTTGATCATCTTACAACACGCTGTAACCTGCAGCTGGGAGAAGAATAAAACCCTTCTCATAGAGATGAACTGGTTATAAAACAGTGACCTGCAGCAATGGTAAGATCAACACAACAGAAAATATCAAGTTCAGCTACTTCTGTGCCCACTTTCCCTGTATGGAAATGTCACCAACTGGACAAGGTTGGCACACAGCCAGAGGAGCACCTCAGTCGTTTGTATAAACTCCTGTTCCTGAGAAAGTTCCCTTCTTAGTCCCCAAAACACATATCTCCAAGGAGGCAAAATGCTGTTTTCTTCATCATAGCACCTTCAAAAGGGCCCAGGTGAGGCAGAGCATAAGAAGTACAATYCAAAATGCTACAGAGCCAGTGTTCAGCTGAGCTCCTGCATACACCTCTCCTGCTGACAGCCTGCAGCAAAGCTGGTCCTACCAGCACAGCAACCAAATGCCCTCAGGTTACCCCCACTTCTGTCACAGGCTTAGTGCTCGGATTGTTACTCTGAACATGTACCACAATATGACTCTTCTGGGATCCCAGCTGCATAGGATGGAAAGCTCTTCAGACAAAAATTTCTAGGGCTTAACAACCATTCTGGATGCAAACCTGAATTCAGTTCAAGGTCAGAGTTCTTCTTGTTCAACATATCAGACCGTGCCATAATTTGTAGCACGAATATGTCAGTCAAAAAGTCTGCAGCTTTCTGACAAACCCTGGCCCATTGCAACGTGCAGCTCTCTCTTGGGAGAGGGCAGTGTGAAGATCTACCCTGCGTCCTGTCATCTCTGCAAGGTGTTTCATCAGCCGCCAGGCTGCTCTGCAATGTGCTTCACAGCAAAATTGTGTAAGCTCAAAGAAAGTGAAGGCAAAGAGCAACTTCGGTTGCTCTTCACTGCCCAGGCCAGTGAAGGTGATGAAATCTGGGAATGGTCCTGCCGTTCAGACACATTACAGGTGGTGATTAGATATTTGCTGAGGTTTTGCGGGTGTTTGCAGTGCTGCAGCAAGGAAGCAAAGGCTTTGAAAAGAGATGTATGTAAGCTCTTTTATTGCACCAAGCTGGTTGGTTAAATGCAGCAAACAGTGTAAAGTTTTGTGTCTGTGTTTCTTCCCTTTGCTGGAGCTGATACCTCAAGATAAAATTGTGGTTTACAATACCTTTATCAAAAATTGGTAATCAGCAGTAATCATAATCAATACTCCTTTGCAAAAGAGCAGTAAAGGAAGGGAGCTGAGCCTGAGGGAATGGGTTTAATCAGCTTTGTTGACATTTGGCCTGATTAATATACTGGAACTGGTCTTCTATGCTGTTTAAGGAAAGAAAATCTTGCCAACTCAGCACCAGTAAACCCCAGACTGTTCACGAGAACGAGTCTTAACATTAGAGCAGGGAGGGGAAAAAACCCAACAAACCACCAACACCAAACCACATTTGTCTTGCACTTCGACAAAGCTTTCTCCTGCTCTGAATGACACTGCAAGAGCTGACAGTGGCTTCCTCCTGCCCACAGGATTTTGGTTAAAAAACACCTCACTTTGCTCTCTGGAAATGGATACCTTAAGGTAGTTCACACTAGAGTGAGATGGGGTCTTTGCAACCTTGACTTTCCTTTCATTCCCCCATGCATGGTGGGGTGTTTTTTCATTCTGCTCTTCTGATTTGAGGGATACACAGCAAAGGCCATAGATTGCAGGAGCAGAGGGAATGCATCCAGACAGGAACCACTCCATGCAAGCAACCTGGCAGGACACACACGCTGCCCTAGACGGGAACTTGGGATGCACCTGGATTTTGTTCACATGGTAAATGCACGTGAGGATTGTTCCAATGAAAGGTGCTGAAGTCCCATATTGATCTCCCTAACAAGCAACAGCAAAGCAACGTGCCCTGGCCCTGACCCTTGGGGCTGCAGGGGTGTCCACTCTGGCCTGAGCATTGGGCCCCTCCAAGGACAAAGCCAGCACAGAGGGCAGATAATGTCACCACTCTGATGACCAGGCAGAGGATGTTTATCTACTGGGTATGTGAACTTATTCTCATCAGGAGATAATTTTGTTTAACACTGCTAAACATCCCCAAAGTACTTCTCATGGCTCATAACCCAGCATTGCAAACTACAGAGGAAATCTGTACAGTGGGTGCTTTTTATGGAAGGGTGGTATTAGGGCCTGCCTCTGGCAATTCTTGCAGCAGCATCTTGCCTGCTCCAGGGATGCTGGAGAGAGCAATATCCACTTACTGATCATAGACAAGGATGCAACTAGTCCACAAAAAAACCTTACCTTTAATAAGGGTTAAAGCAATTAAAAGCTGACTCAAGAGCTTGGTGATGAGATACAAAGTCTTTTTGGCTCTAGATAACTGGTGCTAATTACATAGATTTTATTTTATGGTGATGTTGCAAAGTCATGATAGCTCAGATAGTTCCTGGGTGAAATGAGCTCAGTTCTCCTCAGACAGAGCTTCAGGCAATGAAAGCCCAAAAGCAATTGCCTTTAGGCAGGGCCTTGGCTTGTTAGCTCAGCTTCGGGGCCAAGGCTTGGCCATCCTAAAACAAAGACTCACTTTCAAAGATGGCTCTTCCCTGTTGAGAAACAAACCATGTTTCTGCCACTTTCTCAACAGCACAGTGGTAAAAAGGTGTTTTACAGACAGCCTCGGAGACAAGATTCCTCACAATAAAGACTTGAAGTCAAAATAAAAAGCTAAAGAAATAAGAGAACACAAAAGGAGAAAAAGGCAAAAAATTATAAAGTAACTGGAGTGCACTGATTGGGGTCCTTTGGGATACTCTGCCAGAGCTGTCCTGGGGACTGGCAGATAATCCCAGAGCTTTGACTCTGAGAACTTTTGCCAGCAGCATCCTTTGGTCCGAGTAACATAACAGTCAAACACCTCAAAAGGGGCTGCTGAAGGCTTTTGGATTCCCTTGTGACTAATTATAGATTTTAAAGCTGTGGAGGGAGCGGGTGTTTCCCCCACTAAAAGAAAATGTATAATTGTATAACTCCACGGCCCCTTCCTTTCTAATGCAGCGCACATAGGGAACCTCATACATCAACTACAAAGTGCGCATTGTTCTGTGTCAGCAGATAAATAATTTGCCATCTGAAGACTTGGAAGCTGTTCTCTCAGTTCAGGGTTATTGTTCCACTTGAAGCATGAAGTTGGCAGCTTTACTTTCTTCTTCTTCCCGAGAGAATTGGATCGCTCTAAGACTTGAGTGGCTTCCAGGCTAATAGCTCACCAAGATATTTGTGTGCACACACATGCATTCTCTAGAAAGAGTTAGGTGGAGAGGTGATTTCATTTGCCTTTTATTGTCATGCATTCTTAACTATCTGCTCTTCAAAAAAAACCCCGTGATGATGAAACTGCTGCCTCTTGAATTTCTTTCAGTCATCTTGAAAATCTCCAATGCTCTATCAGCCAAAAGTTTCAAGGGAGGAAGAAAGGGCTGTGTTGCTGTTTGAGGGTTTATTTTTGGTTTGCCTTTTTTTAAAAAAAAAAAGTATGAGAATGAATTTTTATTAACACACATGTGACCAAGGTATCCCTATGTGGTCACGGTTGTCCATTATGACAGCCTGTCCCTTGCTAGACTGCTGCAGCAAGCAAAAGAAACACATGTTTTCTAGCAGGCATGGACTAGTCTCATACCTCATTTTTCAAACCAAGAGGAAGTCCAGATCATTATCCAGTAACACCATTCCTAATTTTCAGTAGTCCAGAAAAACAAAAATCACTATAAACCTCCATCAAGAGAGCAAATTCCTAATGTAGTTATGTTTTTATTCTGGTATTCTTAATAGTAATTAAAATTCTCTTGAAGAAGTATGTTTTTCATTGACTTAAGCAGGCTTTGGATGAGAAACAGTCTGGAGGTTTTTGACAAAATGTTATTTTGACAGAAAATGCAGACTTGCTGAAATTGAAACAGTTCCTGGGAATAGCTTTCACAGTGACAGCTCAGTAAAAATGCTGTTGTTATCTCAGGTCCACCATGTACTTTTCAGAACCAGAGCAGGAAGAGAAAATGTGAAGTAGCAAAGTGCTGTTGGCCAGGCCATCCACCCTGAGACAGCAGGCTCAGTCGGGTTCAGACTGTGGATTTAAACACGTCTCAGCTTCTCCAAGAGAATCCCTAACCGGGGCTTTAACCAGTTATAACAGGCAGCCTTGCTCTCCAGTTTGGGTGCTGTCAGTCCATCTCAGCACGGAGCAGGACTATTTTTTGAAGGTTTCAAGTGTTCTTCAGGATAGGAAAAAGCATTTCCTGCCAGCCGTACTTTAAATTGGGCCATAAAGCTTTACATTTAAAAACAATTGTGAAACATGACTCAAACAAGATGCCCTCGGGGCTGCACACTAAAGACAACAGCAGCTCTGCCACCAGCTTTGATGAGCACTCAGCTGTACTTTTGTAGCTTCACATTTCATTAGAATATTTATACCTCCGTAAGAAAGAGTGGGAGCATTCAACCTAGAAAGAAAAATGTGTTTAGTGCTCACAATCTCATTCTGGACGTCTGCTTGTATCAGGGACAGGGATGCAATTGCCCACACATAGAAAAAATTCTTGCCCTTGAAAATCAGAGAGACAACTCAAACTACGGTGTTAAGACTAACATTCAGAGAAGTAAAGAGAACTGAGGAGGTTTCTACTGCTGCAAAAACAAGTGGCCAAAACCTCATCTGACATTAAATGGCATGCTTGCTGTGAATTCAAGAAGGTGATATTGATTTACACCTGCTTAGAAGTCATGGCAAAAAGAGTTTGTAAAATAGAATCAGCACTCAGGGGAAATTTTGAATGCTTTAAGCCTGGGAGAGGTCCAAGAAGAAAGGACCTTCTAGCCAGAATCTGTATTTGAAAGAGACAGAAAAGAAGCAGCTGAGGTCTGGCACATGCTGAAAGGGGGGCAGAGATGAACACCATCCTTCCAAAAGTCAGCCTGGATCACACCTCAGACCCTGTGCCGGGACACGGCACACCGAGGGCAGAGCTGCAGCGCGTACAGTGAGAACTCTGCAAGAAGGACAAACCAGTCTGTTGCTTTCTTAAAACAACACCACTGAATGGCTTACTGCATGTCAGAGGAGGGCACGAAATGTAAGGTTTGTTGGTTTGTTGTTTTCGCCTTTTTTTTTTTAACAGCGCGCAAGAGCCGATGGCTCGGAATGGGATTGCGCAAGGGTTGCATTAAAGCCTGTGGTACATTTCCAAGCCTTGTTTGTCTGAACAATTGACTCTGAGCACAGGCACTTATCAATAGAAGCTTGAGCAAATTTCAGGACAAGCTTTATTTCAATTTTTTTTTTCCCCTGACTTGAACATCAAGGTCTTTCAGGGCTGCAGTTGCTGTAGCAACAGAAAGGAGCTCATTAAATGATCAACCTGAAGGCCAAAGCTATCGGAGTTGAAATGACCAAAGTTAATATTTAACCTAAATCCCCTTATTTGTTTAAAAACATGCAGCTCACTTGTATTAGTGGTTGCCTCGTGGACCTACTTCAAAAATAGCTGTAGAACCATGAGATGACCAAAATTTTCATACATGTGCCAAAATTAAGTCAATTTCCTCAGTGGGGCAGGCTCTGAAAGCTGCTTTCTACCAGAAGTCAGGCAACGACATACTTAGGCAGAGACCTATTCCCTCTGATCTTTTGTGTCTGACAGTCACTCAACCTGCAAGTGTCTAAGCATGTCGCTTTTAATGATTTCCACAGTCCAATGGCATTATACATTATTTTGTTTTAAGAGCTAAGGAAAATAAGCAGGATCCATTTTTAGCTTCATTAGATTCTGTCCTTTGGACAACTGTTCCARGGGCGAGTTCTGCTTTGCCTTGGGCCCAGCAGGCAGAACCAAATGGAAACAGATTGCTGCGGCAAAATTATATGACCCGTCCCCTACTATTGCTTAAACACGTCTAGCCTCCCTCACTGCTGTTTCAAACACATGGCAGGCCACTCTTTCCACAGCTTTCAGTGCTAACTGCTGGTTTTCATCAATGAAATAGCATCTGTGGACAGCCAGGAGGGACCTATTAAGTGGGGCTGCTTTAGGCTTGTCCAACACCAGAGCAAGAACACATTAAAGATGGCACTCACTTGGTCAGCTCCTACTTTAGGAACATGCACATTTTTTTCAGTTCAGAGATGCCAAAGGACCTCAGCAGACCATTGCTTTCAGTAATTCCTGGTGGCTACATGGCCAGACTAGGTCCAACATGTCTCTGACAACACCCATCCCCATTGATCATAGTTTTTAATGAAAATACTAGGAGGAAAAAATGCCTCAACTTCCGGCTAGCAGTTCTGGCTCAAAGAAGGCTTCTGTCAGCCCTGGACATGTTCCTCTTCCTACAGTTTCTTTTTGGGGGATCTCATTGCAAGTGGCAGCTGCTGACACAAAACATTTACACCAGAAATTAGTAGGACAATAATGCTCAAGTCTGCTCTGTCCCGAGGTAAAGCCAGTTTCTCAGGAGGGATAGGGCATGGCAAGTCTATTTCATGGGATTTCTCCAGGCTATTCAAGGCTTTTAATACACAGAAGAAATGACAGTTTACTGTCATTTGTGACCTAATTAAACATTGTTTTGTGATTCTGATTAAACAACAGCCGATCCCAGGCAGCAAAATGCAGGTCATGCAGCCAAGTCCAGTGACATACATATCACTGAATCACAGCACCTTCTAATACTTCTGATCCTCCTTGCCCTAGAGATCTAATCCAGAGTGAAGAACACCACCAGTAATTCCAACATTCAGGTTTTGCACACTAATGGTCAGCAAAATCACCATGTAAAGTAAAGCTGTGAAGCTGTTTATGTTATCCAACAGCTTCACAAAAACAATCTTTATTGGCACCGTTGATGGAGTGGGAGCACCCAAAGTTTTATAAATAGGTTAAAGGAGCCCAGCCCAGGTGCAACTGCCTGTCATGGGCTCACACCATTTTCAGTGTGAACCTGACATGCCTTTGCACCACTCCAGCTGGAGGCAGTTGGGTGGGAGGCTTTGTCTTAATCCAGAGCAAGACTGTTTAATTCTAAAGAGGCGTCATCCTTAATTAAACTGTTGGGTCTCTTGCAGAGCTAGAAAGCAATGTAGAAAGACCCGAGACACCCACCCACACACCTTAACATGTCCCAGTTAGACAGTACCTTGCTTCAGCTCTTTTTGTTATCCTTTTGCCCCTTGTTCAGCACGTTTCAGCTGACCCTGTGAGGGAGCAGAAATAGCAGTGTGGCTGGGAGGGTGGTACACCACAGCTTGCAAACAGGAATGGGAAGGCAAGAAAAGGAGCCCTCATGGTGGAAGCATCCACTTGGGGTTTTTTTAATCCCTCTCACCTCACAGCACAGGAATGACACTTGTCATTGTGGGACCTGATCTTCCCTTCCCAGACACCCTCTGCCAGGGCCTGGCATGCCCTGGGCACACTCTTCCCTCAGCTTCCTCCTGTGCCTCCTTCATCCTTTATCCCTAGATTCAGCTTTGACATGAGTGACCATGAATCCAACCAGGAAAGGTTTGCTTGAATCCCCTTTACACTGATGCTGTGAAAGGAGTGCTCTGCCAGTCAGCAGAAATATTTCTGCTAGAGTAAGGCACACTCTGAGCCTTCCCAAGGAGCAGCCCTTCAAGCAGCAAACCCCAGGGGAAAAAAAAAAAAAAAAAACAACCAATAAAAAACCTCCACAAAACAAAGCACACAGCAAAGCTGRGTTTTGGTGGTGGTATCTCCTGGCTGCTCTTCTTCAAGCAACAAACTCCAAGGAGGAAGTGCATTTGGACTTTACGCAGGTAAGTCAGCAGGGAGAGAGGCTGGGAAGGATTCCTGCATGTCCCTTCTCTCAAATGCTGCCCTGTGTGATCCAACTGCAACCTGCACATCTGCAGCTGTCAGGGAGTCATCTCTCCCTGTGCCTGGTAATCCGAGGCTCTGCGAGCCAGCAGGAGCTGCTCCCTCGCCTGCCTTCCTAAGGCAACACTTGCTCAGCAAACACAAATATGTTTACTGTGGAAACTTTGTACTTGCCTTGCTGTCCTCACTCTTTGCCAGGTGTTTTTCTTTTTATACCCGCAGGAGACGCAGAGCCATGTTCTAATATAGAAATATAGGTTCGTGTGCCTGTGTTTATTAATAAACAGGTGGGCACATCTATTTGCTGACTGCCTCATTTGGGTGATTTATTCAGTTATTTTTAGACTTGATAGACATACAGACTCAAAGCAGCAACATCAAGGGCTGGCTATTGTAATATATTGAAGCTACGTTCAAGACTGATTTTTTCCAGAGAGAGAAAAGAAAAAAAAAATTTAAAATAGAGGATACATAGCTGTAAGGGCAGCCAGCACCAATCAGCCCTTTTTTTCACTCACCAGTTTTAAAGTTGGTGTCATTATTGTCTTTCCTGATGGTGCCCTGGGAATAAGTTGGCAAGAAATTCAGCACCCAGGCAGACCAGGACCCCCTCTAAGGGCTGCATGTCTTGGCATCCTGACTGCATTGCTTAGTGCAGCATCTTTTTGTACCATCTATGGGAATATCTCTACACATATGTAAGAGCTCATGGTTTTATCTTCTGCTGTGGAAAGGAGCTTGAGATGCTGCTTTCCTACCCTCGGCTTCAGGGGGGATCAGAAGCAGACTGGGTAGCCCATGAGTAAGGCACACAAAGCAGAAGGGAATGAGGAGTTGGTGCCAATGTCAAACGAGGGGCTACAGCCCCTGGTATCTCCTCGTCTTCCCCCACAAGGAATCTGGGAGGTGCTGGGCATTCAACCCAAACCAACCCTTGTCCACTGAGACCAGGCTGCTTAGGGATTCTCCCAGCAAGAAAAACACCTTAAGAAGACATTCACGTCATTTGCAAGTGAAAGAAGATAAAATGCAAAACTTCCTTTCCTGGGGTGCTGCTTTCACTTCCTGAGGATGGAACCCTGCCCAGATCCATGAGGATACACCACAAGGAGGGGGCCTAACACAGCACAGCCAGACAAGAAGCGCTGATGAGATGCACCACAGAGCAAGCACTCCTGAACGGTCATGGGTCAGTCAGGGTCCCCCAAAAGGTTTTGCTTTGACAAGATCATTCTTGACGGTTCCTGGGCCCTGTCTCCCTCTGAAAATTGCACAGGGCCTCCTCAAGGTGTCTGCCACGGGTTTCAGATCCCTTTCGGGATGCAGGCACAGCTGAACAGGCACTTTCCCTGTTCCGAGCATCCTCCCGCTGCCCTGTTGCAATACGCGGAGTTGATTGTCAACTTCAGCCAAATAAGCAAGCATAAATGCCAGTAAAAGAAAACATTGCATACATCCCTCATCTGGAAATTATTTTTGTTTGTATTTATGTTCCCACATGTTGTCAGGGTGATGTCTGGGCTCAAGCCCACACGTGGAAAAATCTGGACTGTGCCCTGTACTAGGAAACTCTCTAGTTCAGAGGCAAAACTGTGCTTGCTCCTCCTTGCCTCACAAAAAACAGCCTGTGTGCTTGCCTTTGCGGTTCAGAGCACAGCCTCTTTTATCCAGAGAAGAAGAAAATAAAGAACTGAAAATAGGTTTATTTTTACACTAGAACACTGGAGCAGGAGGAAGCCCTCTCTTCTGTGCCAGGAGAAGAAAAAGGAGAACAGGTCCAGAAAGGAGCATGATACCCTGAGTCATGATTTATGGCACAGCCTAGGCTCAGCCACCTGAGCTGAACCAGGGACCTATCCTACATCCCACTGAGCAGGGCCAAACACAAACAGGACAYTGAGCTCAAACACCTCAGTTAGAGAGCACCACGACTTCCTGCCAGCCAAGCACAATTCATCACTGCCTGGGCTTAAACACCAGCAAACAGGCTTTAGCCACCAGCCTTAAGCCTCTTTCACATCTGAATGGACCCCATTTCCTCAAAAAACTCCAAAAGGATCAACCGTGTCAATCATAGCCTTCCCAACACAGTACTTGCTGAAGGTTCATTCCTCGAAGCATCTCACAGGCCAGCTGCTCCTTGCTGTAGTTTCCCTCCTTGATCACCTCCTGAAGGTGTCTACACCCAAACCATCTCCCTGGCCAGCCATAAGCACCCCATCACCATCCCCCTCCCTCACCCGAGCTCTTCTCCTTATGGGAGCCTGGAGATGCCCTCCACTGAGACCTCTGACTAGACCCAGACCCTGGTGAGGCTCCCATTCCCTCCCAGATCAGCCCAGCAAGCAGAGTCATTAACCCTGGGAGGGAAGGCTGCATGAGTACAAACTGAGCATAAAGCCACGGCCCTGAAAATTCAGTGAGGCTTTTGACTTCACTGACAGAGATGAGACTTCACCTGAGTGAGAGCCATTTTTCTGGCTGGTCTCTGCACCCGAAGCCTGAACAGGAGAGGCTCCAAATCCATGTGCTGCTGATCAGGCACAATTATCAGGCTCCCAGATTAAACATGAGGCAGGACATCAAAAGCTGCTGTTTCCATCTTTGCCAAGGAGGTCCACCTCTGTCCTTGTGCCCATCCCAAAAATTAGGGGAGTTAATGCAGCAAAGCATGGTGGGGAATGACTGAGCTCAGGAATGACTGAGAGTGTGACCCTGAAGATCTAAATATCTCTCTGCCAGAGTTTCTCTCTTTTCCCTCATGACTGCTCCTATCACGTTGCAACACTCCTCAGAAATATCATTCAGTTGTGGCTGCCTCTGCTTGAAGGTTCTAAAGTTGAGTCTTCTCTTCAGTGATGCACTGAAGTTTGCAAATGGCCTTGAGATGGTATTGATGGAGTGTGTGTGCTGATTCCAGGCAAGGGGAACAGCAGAAGGCTTCTTTTATCATATGGTTGTGTTTAGAGGTGGCAGCCATGGGACTCTGAGGTGGTTATTTCCCAAACACAAGCAGAAAACAGTGGACATTGTCCCATGAAAATGTCTACAAACATGAAAGAAATCTGCTTCAGTGAGTGGTTCATGCTTTGGTCACGAAAATCACATTTCTGGTGTTGCCAAAAAGGGAAGGAAAAGTTAACTTCAAAGAGAACTGCTGAGGTTTGAACAAACCCACATAATTCTTGAAATTCACATTTGACAAAGAAAAACCCCAAACCGTAAAAAATATTTTACAAATACTGAAAAAAAATCTGAAATTCATTGACAGAAATGTTTTGACTGGTGGATTACCTTGAACTAGAAGGAGAGAGGAGTTGCCAACAGCAGAGATAAGTGGGTTATGGAGAGCCTCCCACTGCATTTGCACCCCGTTGTCCCAGGTGTCCTTTGCTGAAGGTGTGGCCTCATGAGGAGCCTTCAAGGACAAACTTGGAGAAGATTTCACTCCTCCATTCGCTCTGCACAGTTGTGTGACCACAACAAGTCCCCAAACAGTGCTTCACTTAAATAAACCCCCCAGCTGGCTGCCATGTTTCACACTAGAACCTTTATTTGTCTTTAACATTAGCTCATCCATAGAGTCTTCCTGGTAAAATCACAACTTCTTCATTTCCCAAGGGGAGCCTCAGTGGAAAGAAAATGAGGATGAAGGAGCATCACTTCAGAACACCCAACAACTGGCAGCTGTAGGTGTTGCACTGCCACAGTGAGGGACCAACAGACCAGCACACCCAGCACCCCCAGTGACTGCCTGCCACCACATCAGCAATTCTGCTCTCTCTCTCTCTGGGCTCCCTTGCTCTTCTGGTGAACAATTTCAATTTTTTTCTAACGAAAAGGAATTTTTTTTTTCTCAACAGCCCCGAATGTGCTCTATAAGTCCTGAGCATCTTGTTAGATGGCCAGCTGACTCAGGCTATTAGCTTTGCAAATATACTGCAAAGAGACCCTACTTGCAAATACCTACTTAGTCACAAGAAGGTAGAAACCTCTCTCTCTCAACAGCACATCGCTCTAGCTAGTGACTAGTTACTTGTTGATCCAATAAACTGCCTTGAAAGCAATAACTAGAACTTATCACAGCAGGGAGTACAGTTTATTAATTCCCACACAAATCATCTAGTTCCAGAAGTTGAATAAAAGTTCAGGATAAAGAGCATAGATTACATTGGACTAGTTCTTCTGTACTAACTTTCAAAACAGACACTGTTATGCAATCTAAAACGTTTGGGTTAATAGATAACAGCTCGTGCATCGGCAGCAGTTCATTTTCCTTAGAACAAATGTGTTTGAGAAGAGTAAGCAGAAAGTATCAAAGTTAAGGAGGAGAGATCATAGGTAGATGCTTAGGAAGGAAGCGCAAGGTGCAAGTTGGATTTTATTGCCAGGAAACCTCTGAGGGTGCTAATCAGGCTCCTCTTGGTTGCACCATAAGGGTGACAGCTTCAGCAGTGTGGAAGTGCTTTACGGGGTCATAAAGGCAAGAAAAAAATTGAGCTGAATTTCTTGCTGCTTACTGTGGGAGCCAACATGCCTCCACAGAAGATGGAGAACACGAACCCATCTTGCAGAGGTCACAGAGGGCCATTGAAAGCACAAGCAGATACAGCCAAGTTGTTCCTACTGCTCCCCAGGTCCTGCAGCAGCTGCAAGGGCCGCACCTCCACCAACATCACTCCTGCTACATCAGCAAAATGAACACGTTTGTCGTTACTTGTGTTTGACCTCATGCAAGTCTTAAGTCTATCCAGAGGGATAAAAAGCATCCCAACTTCTCCCCCAGTGTGCATCTATACAGCAGCGTGTAGGTGTCTCCAAATCACACCAAATGATTAAGCTGTGATTGGCACCTGGGTCTGAGGAGAAACTGGTACAGTTGGACTTGCTCTACAGCACTGCCACAAGCTCCCCAAGGACTATTGGTCAAATCATTTAAATATTTCTTCCTGAATTTGCACAATGAAGGTGACAACTATTCTTCAGGGAGATGGAAAGGCTCAATTTCCCACTGGGAAGTGTGCTCTGCTCCTCAGCTGGAAGATGCTAGAGACCTGCCAAATACTATTACTAATTTAGAACAGCTAATCTGTTTCAAAGAGATTAGCGTGAAAATGCAGGAGCAAATCTAGGAAGGTGGCTCCAGCTCTCCTGGATTCATGGTTCCTCCACCCTCCAGGGATCAGTCACAGGGTATCAGGTAACTTGCATGAAGTCATCAGGACCAATTCTAATTTGCTAATCACTCCTTTAGGCATGACAGAGATTGATTCACATTAAACTTTCATGGGTATCACTGATCTTGTGCACAAGCCTGGATTATGTACCAGGCAGTGCCAGGGATACTGAGGGAAGGGTGAGTGCTCAGGCAGCTGGGCAGTGCTGGAGAAGGGCTATTGGAGTTTCAGTACCAAAGAAAATCCACACAATGTCTTACTAATGTGTGTTTATTTATCAGCTGCTGGAATACCAATATCCTGTGGCGAGACTAAAGGTCCTGGGTGGCGGGTAAATGAACACCCTCCAGTTGTGCCATTAATCCCTAAGGAGCAAGTGGGAGAGTTTACCAGCAAACTTGTCAGCTGTAACTAACTGGGTTTTCTGAGAAAGGACAGATTGCCCATCACCCTGTGCTCCCCTTCCGGCCAAAGTGGACCTTCCCCAGGAGCATCTGCCACTTCCAGAAGTGGCGAGCCCACACCAGAGGCCATTTCCACACCGGCCGAGGCACAGAGGTCTCCTTAGAGCAAGGGGCCTCCCACAGCAGCCCCATTTCTGGCCGCCCACATGCACTTCCCATTTCCATGGTGCCACAGTGTCCCAGCCAGACCCGAGAACCAGCACAGGGGAGCTGAGGTCCGGCACGGGCAGGGGTCCACGGGGCCGCTTGCTCCAGCGCTGCCACCGTCAGCACAGCCCCGGTGTTTTTCCAGCCGTGCTGGCTGCGGGATCACCGTTCTGACATCACAAAATTTCCAAGCCCTTTGCCCTCCCTGATGCATTATCTGCCACAAGGGACACAGGATCTGAATGAATCTAGCTGCAGCCAGCTCTCTAAGGTCCAGAACATGTTGTCCATGGAAAAACAACACACTCCAGAGAAACAAAAAGTGAGAGACTACCTGGCTGCTGTTTATAGACTTCTCAGAAAAAGACAGCAGTCAACAGCCAAACTCGAATATTCACGTCACTCCTTCACTTAGGGAAGGTGAGTTTACCAAATGCCTGGACGCTTTTCAGCCCAATAGCCCAATTCCTGCATTTGCAACCATAATGTTGGAATAAGTAGCAGGGCTTACACTGGGGCCCACTGGACTCAGTAGGAAAGGCAGATGCCAGAATCTTTTTTAGATACATAACAGTAATTCTTTGTACTTCTCTTTTTGTGGGCTACTGGACTCCACCCTCAATCACATGCAAAACAATTCCTGGATAGATTTTTTCACTAAATACCTTAGACTGCCTCTGGAGGTTCCTGGTTCATATGGATAATTAATATTTCTGCTTTGGGAAGTGCTAAGGATCCCTTGAGTCCACTCCAAGAATCAGCTCCAGATTCAGGAGAAAAGTAGTATCATACAAGGAAGAGACCTGAGGGACTGACAGGGAGCAATCCCAAACCCTTCTCTTTGTGGCTGCCAACTGTCCTAGGCACAACCCTCTGACTATTATTCACAAAACTTCCTGATGTAAAGCTGCTGTTGCCCCAGAGCAGCTCACAGCAGCTGCTCTGACGCTGTCTGCCAGCTCAGACCTTCCTCCTGCGCAAGCAGAGCCCTTTCTGCAGAAAGAGCCCATCACTCCCTTTTTACTGGAAAAGACAGAACAGTGCCTCTTACACCATAACTTGCTCCAGTTTCTGTTTTCCTTCCTTTGCTCCCTTACAGAAAACTATAGGCCACATTCACCTCCATTTTCTCTCCCTTTCAGGATGCTCTTGAATCCAACATGAGCAGGGGAAGGGTTATCAGATGGGCACCAGTGTGAGCAAGAGGAGAGCTGGCTTTCCCAACAGTTACCTGTCATTCCTGTGTTTCACTGCCATTCCACCTAACGCCTTGGCTTGCTGTGCTCGGGCAGAGATGCAAACACTGCCTTCTCCTCGTGATGGCCAGACCCTTGTCAGATGTTGTTCTAAACTGCAGGATGACTTGAATAGTGATCTGGGGCTCAGTGAGATGCTGGCCAAGGGATACACACTCTGTAGACAGGAGGGGTGAGCTGATGAAAGCTCTCTGCAATAGACTTCTCCAAGACCTAAGAGGTTCCTCCAGTCTTATCTCTTCAGGAGATCAAGTACTTACATAGGCTTTGAGTCAGCCTAACCACAAAACCATCAGAAAAGTAGAGCATAGTAGAGAACATGGCAAGAGATAAAGGATGTGCTCCAGCTCCAGATGGAGGAAGACCTGAACTGAGCTGGCAGAACAAATGAAAGCTTAGACCTGTGAAACCCTGAGTACTGAGGAGCTACAAACCTCATGATCTGGATCATTTGACCAGAAGAGGCATTAAGTCCCATTCCTCTAGGTGTACGCAAATACATGAGATGTTAAGGCTAGAAAATTCTCCACAATATATATTTTTCACACATCACACACCTTGAAACACTTCAGGGAAAAAAAACACTCAACAAAACAAGAAAAAAACCTAAGACCCATGGAATAAGAGATTAAAAGTCATAAAACCACAAATGTCCCAGAAGGAATGAGCAAGGGAAGCCAAGGACCTGTTGGGATTTGCAGTCCCTGCCTTAGCTGGGAATTTTTTCCCCTGGATAAGCCATGGCAGTCACTGGCTTTGGCTTGTGCTGAAGCCAGTGGGAGCTTAGCACAACTCATTCTTTAAGAGCAACGTCTCTGAATAACAAGCAAGCATGGCATGGCAATCGCTGAACTGAGTGAATAACGGGTTTCATAGGTGCTGTCAAAAGGAAAATCCCAGCTGGCTCCAAACAGCTTTCTATGTGTGTTGGCAGGTCCTTGGTATTTCTCCCAGACGGGGAGGGCAGGTCCGAGCCCAGAGCCGAGTACAGCACATCCAGGCTTACATAACCCAAGGGGCCCAGGGTAATCATTAACGCTGGATTACTGCCACCAGCTTTGTGCTGGAGTCACCTGGTTGTTTGGATTAAATGTATAGTGGCCATTTCGACAAGGAGAAGGCTCCTGGCACAAGGACTTAAGCGAAAACAACCCCCAGGGATGGCAGGAAGCAGAAGACTGTTGCAAACATCACAGGATCTAAACGCAAGCACTCCTCCAGGGAGCCAGATTTGCCACCTTCCCTCCCAACACCCTGCTCGATGGGCTGGTTGGCTCTCCACAGGGGTGCAGCTCCCTGAGCTCCCCTCAAAACCACCAGGAGAAAAAGCCCCCACATAACACAGGTCAGGGGGGCAGGACTCTTCCTAGGGAGTTTTCCCTCGGTGACTCCCACAYGTGGCACACGAGCAAGCAAGCTCTCGTTCCTCTCTCCTTGGCATCCTGTCCAAAAGCACACACTATCAGTGCAACCCGACTTTACCTGTGTCCCATCTTTATCTTTCTTTTCTTATCTGATGTCTCATGTGTCCTATCACTCTCTGCCTCCTGTAGCCCCCTGTGTGTTACTGGCGTGTGGTCTGTGCCACTGTCTGGGGCAAAGGAGATTTGGGACATCTTGAGTTTGCTCCCACTTCCCCTCTGCGTTGCCCTGTGGTCTCAGACACATCACTGCACTGTGTTTAGCCACAGGTCACAGAAGTCAGGTCACCTTACAGAAATATCACTTTACTCCTATTCCTTATGCTTAGTCCTTACCTCAACTACAACCTCGCCAGCTGACAGCTCCGTACCTCTCCTAGCACTGCTCCTTCACCACTAGCTCTGACCAAGGGACTATAAACCTTTTAAAGACACACAGAGCTCTTGCAAACGGTAGGAACCAGATCACGGTCATTTTGTGAAGGCTCTACCACTGCACACATGTCCATTCACACCTCAGAAACCCAATTACAGAGGTCTGAAGTCAATGAGACTTAGGCACATGCACGACCATGCCATGCTGTGCTTTGCCATGCAGAGTTGCTGAAGCTGGGACATAATAAACTCATCTAGTTGTGGCATCAAAGCACTTAAATATATATTTATCTTCAGGTGGATGAAGTCAGGCTTAAGGCAAGGCCACATTTTTCTCACGGATCAGCAAAGCCCGGCCAGGCCAGCAATTCCACATAAAACAAACATCAAAATCTCTTTTGGAAATTTACTTTTTTTGTGACAAAACTCTGAAAATGTCAATAATTTCATGGAGAAATAAGTCTCACAGCAAACACAGCCCTACTCTTTTCAGCAAAATATTGCAACTTTTATATAAACTTAGATTTCCTTGGGTATTAACTAGAAAAACCCACACAATTCACACTGAAAACCCATACTTAAAACAGAAGAGAGAGAAAAAAAAAGAATACACATTTCATGGAAAATATTCCAGGCTGAAACATAACTTAAATCTTAGATTTCTGCCCTGCTGTGCTCCAACAGCAGGGATTTTGTATTACTCCACTTCAGCTTTAAGTATTGCCTCTTGCAGAAAAATAGCAACTTCTGCCCCGAACGTCTTGCAGGGTGAATGGCCCAACTTTACAGCAATATCAGAACTCCACGTGAGATGGGGAAGAGACCAAGACGCTGGTTAAAATAAAGCAGCTGGTTTAATGGATGAAGTGGATAGGGTGAGAACAGAAGGGAATCGCAGATCCTCTTGGTGCAGGCTTGCTAATTAAAGCTCAAAACCGCTGTCCTGGGCACTCTGGTCTTCAGGCTACATCTCAGGACGTAACAACAACCTGGAGTGCACAGAACTCAGTCTGCCTCATCCCTCGGTCCTCTTGCCAGACTCAAAGGGATTCTCTGGGAAAAATAATCAGGGGTCTGGAGAGCCCTGGCTCATCAGCTGGCGCTTTTTGGTGGCTGTTCTTCAGGGAAAGACTTTAATCCCTCAGTGCCTGTTAGTCTCAGAGTGATTCCTGCTGGGAGAAGATCTGGACCCACTGCACCATTGCTCCCATGGAGACTCAGAAGTGACTTTAACCCCAGTAACGTTGTTGGTTTCTTCTTCCAGTGGAGGCCAAAGCAACCAAAAGCACCGTTCAAGAGATCTCCTGGATTGCAGATCACAAGAGCATCGTGTTCATGCCCCTGTTGTTACGAATGGGAAGCAATGGCTGTTGCAGAACAGGGCATCTTCTCCTCAGGGATGAGGGATGCTTCCTGCCACAGATCCTTCACATCACTCTTTCAGGCGTGGGATTTACGGAAGAGCCAACTGAAGCGCCTTGGCACCGAGACCTCCGTCATGCCGAGCCTTTCTTTAACAATCTAATCCTGTGCCTACTGGTCTTACTGCTTGCTCCTTCCATCCAAGCATCCCACAAACATAAATTAAGTTCCACAGTATCACTGTGATGCAGTATTATCCCCGTTTTACAAGAAAGGGAACCACAGAACGTGGCAATTGAGTCCTTTGTCTTGGGTCACACAGTGAGTCACCGTCACAGTCTGAAGCAGACTTTGAAGCCCTTCCTCCTTCACACTAATCACTAAAGCTGGAATTCCCTCAAAACCTGCTTGTTCTAATTTATTAACCACAGTATTACTGCATCTGCAGACCTGTTCCACAGCGGTCAGGAGCCACAGAAGGCATTTRTGTCCCAGCATGGCTGCCAGGCGAGGCGTGAGGGCTGCGGCGAAGAGAGAGCTGAGATCTCATGCCTTCTAAGAACTTTTTGAAATGAGAAAAGCTGAAGATAACTTCAGATCTGTTCCATCATCTCCCTGTTTCAAAGCACCTGAAAAGTTACATCCAGGTGAATCAAAATTTCAAGTGCTATTGTCCTGATTACAGAGCTGGCTATAAAGGAAATTAGTGAATAATAATTTCAAGGAGGGATTTAAAATTTCCATTTTCATTTTATTGTCAAAGTAAATATATTTTTATGAAGAACAAAAGAAAATATACAGAATTGTAACTTATGTACACTGGCTTTATAGGTATTTTTGTTTCCAATTTACACAAATTTGATACGTTATTAAAAGATATTTTATATAGATATGCATCTATGTACAGTTTTATTTACATACATTCATAGGATGTGATATAAACCAGTCAATAGATGATAGTTCATTTATATTAATTTCTAGAGGACAAAAGGAATGCATTCACTTTAGCTAGACCTGCTGTTCTTGCACAGCGCGGGCTCCTGCTCTGCCTAGCACTAGGATCACACTTTCCTACTTCCCATTTTGCCAACAAAAAAGACAAACAGATGCCGTCTGCAAATGGAAAGGAAATGCAACATCCATTATAAAATCATCCCTAATTACTGAATTCTATTTTCTTCTAAAGCTTCTTACAATCACCAGAGTTCAAAAGGAAAAACAAAACAAGAAGAAACACAAACAAAATCACTTGCCTGCTACCATCTGATTATTTGCTTAAATTCCCTTCTTAGCCAGCTATCACACGAATTTGTTTCTTTTGGCTACTGTTCTCACCCATTCACCCACCCCAGCTGCATGGAGCTCTGACATGGCTGTCGGGAAGGAGAGGATTAGCACTGAGGATCACCCCTGGACCCCGATCTCACAGTGCTGTCCCACCAGGCCACGATGCTTCCCACCCTCCCTGGGCACAGGCACATCCTACAGACCCTGCCAGCCAGCAGGCAAACGGAGCCTCGGCTCCAGCCAGCCCCTGACTCACAGTGGGTGTGGGGATGCCCAGTGCTCACCAGGCACCTCCGGAGCTGGGGCTCTCTTTTATTCCCCAAGATCACACGAGAGGACGAGAGCAGAGACAGGAACAGAGCTCAGAGGCTCTCCCGAACACCTTCCTGCTGCTTTACGTGCAGACAACAGCTCTTCTGCTAAAGACAGTGGGTGCTGCAAACCAGCCTCAGAGGAAAGCAGTGTCCTTTGACACCTGGGCATCCCTTCTCCCCCGGGCAGCACAGGACAGAAGCACGCGCACAGTTCCAAAGGCTCCACTCCAAGCCATTCCATCCAGCCTGAGCTTCCGGGTTTGCTTGGGACGTGCCTTTGCTTAAATATATATATATATATATGTATGTATGTATGAATATATATACATAAATATTTATATATAGCCCTAGCCAAGGAAAAGGTAAAYGTGAGCCGGGAAAATCAGAGATGCACGGAGGCACATTCCAGTGCTCTCCAAGCCTTGTCTCCCCCTATCCCCGACTCTCACTGTTCCTCCTCCTATGGCCAGCCCCTACAAATCCTTGGCTCAGGCGACCCAAAAACAAAGGAGTTGTTTTCATTTCAAAAGGAATTTGCTGTTTCCAAACTGGACAAATAGAGCAGCTTAATAAAAACTCACAATGAATGGCCTGTACATGAGCAAAGCCCTCAGGAATGCCAGGGCTATAATTAACTAGCAGCAAGCAACTTTTACATTTTCCTGTGCAGCAGAAAACAGCTAAAAATAAAACACTGTAATTTCCAAAAGAAGCAGCAGCAAAGGAGAGACAGATAGAAGGAAAGGAAAATAATATCCTTAAAAGAGGAAAAAAAAAAAAGGAAGAAGCACCCCGCTCCCCTGACCCAAAAAGAACTTCATTCTCAAATCATCTTTGAAGGACATGGGGCACTCAAACATGGTGGTATCAAGTAACAGCATTGACTGTTCTGTGGAGACAAATAAATTATCACTAGAAACATAGTGAACAAAGTGCTGTCATCGGCTGTTGTGGGATGGCTGGGCGGGAAGGGGAGGGCGGGACCCATCAGTTCACGGAGCGGACGGAGCGGTTGCTTCGTGGGAACCGGTGCACCTTGACGTGTTTGGACAAGTGGTCACTTCGAGCGAACTTCTTCTCGCAGACAGGACACTGATAGGGCTTCACCCCCGAGTGGGAGCGCCTGTGCCGGGACAGCTCGTCTGACCTGGAGAACCTGCAACAGAAGAGAAGCCCTGTCAGATAAATGGGGTTTTATAACGCTAAGTCTCTCGCAGCAGAGTTTTAAAAAGTGCCCTGTGGCCACTGGGAGACTCTGGGATGTGAAAGGGACACACAACAGGGCTGGGCTGGTCCCAGCCCACAGGCAGCAGCAGTGATGGAAACGCACAACTACCAACCTCCCCCCATGTCAGCTCTGGACTCAGGGCAATGCAGGGAGGCAATGTTTGTGTCAGCCTTGCCCTAGACCCCATAACATGGGTACAGCTCGACAAAAACAGTGCTGCTCTTGATCCCTCTGCCAGTCCCCTTCAGAGCCTCTCCCACAATCTGTCCCCTGCAAATACAAGCACAGACTCCTCAAGCAGAGACAACCACCACTGTCCTGGAGGTGAGGTCTGCTTCAATCTCCCACCAACACCAGCACAACAGACACCGCTAACTGCACCCAGTTTGAAAGCGATTCCAGACAAACCCAGCCACAGCCACTTAGAAACAACATCCCTTATTAAATACAGCCAAAAGTTGGCTTCTGTGTCRGCTCCTGCAGGCTAAATAAAGTCATTAGCATCCCAGTACCAGAGATGCTCAAGATCATAACAGCTGAAGTTCAGGYGKGCCCCAATGGCCATTAGCACAGTTATTAGCATAGTTAGCATGGGTAAATTGAAAGCAAGATTGAGCCTTTAATTACCAGAACTGTATTCCATAGTCTTTTGAATTTTAGATATTTCCCACCTTCCATCTCCACAGAAAAATCCCCAAATAGCCACCGTGAATTCCACAGACTTTATTGAACTCAAATGAGCTAATCCTTTGGTCTTAACAGCAGGGCTGGCTCTATTTCCACTGTGGACATGACTGGGAGACAGAGGGTTAATTAACAATGTCACACTAAAACAGCCCTGTCCAGATGGGTACAAAAAATTTGCTGCCTGACAAAGGGCAATTAAGTGTTTTGTTGCCAGAGCCATAACAAAGAGCATCACAGAAAGAGAGCTTGCAAGAAATGGTATCAGCTGTTTATTTACAATAAATAAATGAAGTCATGGGCACTTGCTGAACAAATCGGGGAAAGAACATGTAGAAAAATGTGCCCTTCTGGAGCAAAATATCACATCACCAACAGAGCAAATACGCTATTTTTATGAAAGGGAGAAAACAGGACCGCTGGGCTCCTATGAATAAGTCCCTCATGCAAGAAAAGTAAGTTTCCACATAAAGGTTTTAATTAGCTCTGATCTCCCGCCAATGGTTAAGGAACAGGGCATAGGCACTGGGAAAGCTGGCAATGGTTTCCTCAGTTCCTGCAGCTCTTCAGTCCAGTCATGCTCCCCAGAGAGCACTCAGCCAGTGGAAAGCAGATGCAGACACTCACCAYGGGTAAGATATGGAGTGGACACATCTCTCCCAGGGGTATTGCTATGGGAGATTCTTTCACCTGTTCACTTGCTTTTCACCAAAGCATTCCTTGCTTTGGCATCCTCACAGTGAAAGAGCCAAAAAAACCAGGCAGATGCCCTTATGGAACCACCAACCTTTTCCTTGTCTGGGATGAATCTTCTACATAAAGGSTATGATAGAGGTTTTTCTTCACCACTTCTACTTGCACATTTGCTTTCTCTAACACCCTTGCTCCTTTCAGCCACGCTGGACCTGGGAGCAGCAGGATCAGGGATTTCTCCCAAGTCCTTAGCAGCCAGCCAGTCCCAGTGCGAGAGCCCTGCAGGGATGCTCGTGTAGAGCTATGGGTGAGTGGGTCTGGAGAGGGCAGGATGCTGCCTGTGCACACTGGCTCAACAGGACTGAGTGCTGGTCAAGGAACAGACCCGKGCCTGTGGTGGCAACCACAGCCAGGGAAAAAAGGGAGCAGAGAGGGAAAAGCAATTTTCTAAAGAGCCATCCTCTCTTATAAAGACTTCAAAGGAGTAAAACCAGATGTGGCCGAGTTGCCTTGTCCTATGTCCTTGGCCAGTAAGGTCACCATCTGCAACAGAAGTGCAGTAGCACGTGGCTAATCCTGCACAAGAGCTTCACAAGTGCATTTCGAGGGGAATTGCATGCATGGTGGGGGAGAAAGAGGCGCATGTCAGGAATGAGCTTGGATGAGTTCATCCGATAAAAATACACTCTGCCTCATAACGATGTCCTTAGCTGAAGAGGCAGGAATGTTGCAATACTGTTCCCCAGCAGTGACGGAAAGATCAACTTACAGAGCCCACAGAAATAAACCTCAAGCTGTCTGTGTGTTTACAAAAAAACAACGCAAAGGTTAGGACAAGGAAGCCGGGAGGATCTGGTGGCCTGGCTCTGCAGTGAAATATTTGCAGCACATTCTGGCACTGAGATCAACCCAAAAAAAGTGCAAATAATCCCTTGTGGAATTCCAAATTCAAACGAAAAAAAGGAAGCCCCGAGGAATACCTCATTATTCTGTCACTGTCATTTCCAGAAGAATTCCTCCTTCAAAAGAAAAGTGAAGGGATCAGGACAATCCCACAGCAACTAGAAGAGTCTTCATCCTTCTATCTGGTGGGATCCCCAGGGACTGTAACTACATCTCCCTTGAAGAAAAATCCTGGAGCTCCCTGATGTGTCGGACGTGTCCTAGGTATCCCAGCCTTATGGGGGCATTGCTACGTGGCTCACGGGGCAAGAAAGGTCAAGAGTTTCAGCCTGGTACTCCTGGTCCCTACCATGGCCAGCAGCCATTGAGACCAGCTCAGACTGTACCTCTCCTGTGCAGTGGAGGGCAGGCTCCAGATTGATTCCTCCTACCCATCCCCAGGGCTTTGCTACAGTAAACCAGCATAGCTCCTGTGCACCTGCAAACCCCTTGCACAGCACCAGCAAGAAAAGCCAATGCCAGGTGCCTGCCCTGCCCCATGTGTGGCACTGCCCATGCTCACCCAGGCCCAAGCATGCTGCTGGCCACACTTATTACAAGCCCTGAAACCTTCCCTGCCAAATCAGGCAGAGCTTACATCCCACGCTTTCACCCGTGCAGCCTCCAGCCAGAAGATGCAGTGGGGCATTTAAAGGGGATTGCCTCATCCCCCAGCCTTGCCACAGCTGCAGCTGTGCACGCTGCTGCGCCAGGGAGGGGAAGCAGGACCTTCTCCTGCTCTGTGCCACCACACAGCTGCTGGGCCCAGCCCACGCTGCAGCTCAGCTCTCTGGCTGGAGCAGTGCTAGCCAGGGGCTGGTGTGCCAAAAAGGTAAAGCTGGCATAACACGGATCAGCGCCCCGACCCGTCCAGGGAACACAACGGGTCACCAACCCCTGTCAGACAAACACCACTCTGCAGCCTGCCAAAAACAGCCCTCGCCCTGTGCCTAGGAAGGGCACAAGCAGGGATCAGCCCCCATCAGGGAGGTACTAGGGCTCTCCAGCCATCCTAGGGGTCAGCAAAAGGGTTTGCTGTGTGCAGACTCCTACCCTGGCCCATTTAAAGCATCATACCAGAGCTGCACAGAGAGCTGAGGAACCTTTCATTCCCCCCCAGAGCTCAGGCACTTTGTGCTAGGCAACACTTTGTTTTGGTTTTGAAATTACTGTCTCCAGTGAGGTCAGATCTTAAGTGCCTTTGGTGAAAAAACAAATACACAAGCACAAGAATGCAGGGAAAAGAGGGGGAAAGCAGAGCTCAGCAGTGTTTTAGTGCCTAAATTCATTTGAGATTATATAGACTTGGGAGCAAACAGAGAGCCCAGATGCATTTGACTTAAGTCATGTGAGACTTAAGTCACAGCTCTCACTGAAGTTCTGGAAAAGGTAAACATGGTTTATTGATGAAAGGGGACTGAGTARTTCAGTGCTCAACTGGGTCTGGCCTTTGATGTGGGAGCAGCTTGCAGGKGATGCGCAGCAATGTCAGGCTGGTGCTAAGGATTGCTGTGAGCACAGGAGGCAGCACCCCAAACACAGCCTCTCCTGMTGGCTATAAACCTCTCCTCTCAGAGTGGAGCCCTTCCAAATTTTGGGGGCTTGGGGGATTGGGATTGCAGCCCAGGCTGTGAAATTCAACAAGACAAACAGCAATAGAGAGTTCRAAAAGCCCTTGCAGCAGCTGTTTATGGACAAGACACATGTTATTCATTATGAAGGTGATTGATTTCCCATTCCTGTTGGGCTCATCTTTAAAAAGTTGTGGTGGCTGGAAGTTCAGAGTGCTCCAGGTTTCAGGACCTGCACTTCTCTTGGCCCACCAGCATCCTTGTTATGATCCACASCATTTGCCACAATACTTGGAGAAGGGAGGCACCTGTTGTAAATTCAACCATTCTTTACCACTTAATATTTTTCCTAAATGTTCTCCGTGGTTTTCTAGCTTGGGGAACACCAGCTTTGTAATATGACAGAGCTGGAGAAGGTAATCCACAGGCAACACTTGACGTTCCYGATCCTGAGCCATGAAAGTCACTGGGAGCATTGGTACAAATCTCAGCATGGATCAGAAAAAACCCTCACCTGTATTTGTCACAAAAAGGAGAGTTCTGCTCACATCCCAGTGCAAGGAAAGCCAACATGACACCCAYAGGCACATCTGCTGCCTGTGCACACACACTGGCAACCAAATAAAAAGGAGCAAATGCCTCTACTGCAGGTTGGGAGTAACTGGCCCACAGCCTGTGGGACCAACCAGCTGAGTAACACAGCTTTGTGTCAGGGCATCCTGAGCAGCCAAGCACTGAGCTCATGAGAAGTGCCTCCAGGACAAAAGGAAACAAAATCAYCACCAGTCTGTAGAGCTACTATAAACTGATCTCCTCAGCCCTCCTGAAAGGCAAACTTCAGACTGGTCCAGTTGGGGAACAGAGGGTTCAGCTCCATTCTGACCTTTTCCCTCAAACCAACCCAGCCATCTCTAACTGCTGCATGTCTCACATGCTTGCATTTTTACACCCCACTCTCCTGTTACTTTTTACCTCATCTGTTGCCCATGATCACAACCCATCTGCTCATTAGACATTGCTCACTGAAGCTCTGCAGAATATTATTTGAAAGAAATTCAGCTTAATGYAAGACAAAATAGTTAAGTTTATAGTTTCTCCCATCATCATTTGTGGTGCTGTATATTAACACTTGCCAGCAGGCAAGCGAGTAATACAGTTAATTGGAAAGAGGAAGGAAGGCACCTGTCAAAGTTTGCTTGAAATAAAAAGCTGATATTTTTAACAAAGATTTAATTTGTCAACTAGTATTAAAAATAAAATAAAATTAAATAAATAAAGAGATGCCCTCTGCAAAACATTTTCTCAATCAAATCTGCAATCTTTCATTCAAGTAATGCTTAACTCCACCTCAGCCTTCTGGGTATGTTGTTACATCTGACAGCTTTTTGCAACTTGGAGTGGCACCCACGCATTTTTCTGAATCAAGACAGAGAATAAAACCCAGAGTGTGCCAGAGTGTCACTGCCAGCATTTTCAGAAGGAGTGGGATGGAGTTCATTTTCTGTGAAAGTGCACAGAATWCTGCTTTTAACCACACTTGCTTATCACAGCTCTTCAGCGACCACGTTTAGTCCCACGCAGTTGGAGCCACRCAGGGCTGTGCACAGCAATTCTGCCCTAAACCATCCAGTTCACTCACAGCTGGTGCCAGCCACGGGTCTGCTGGGACTGCTGTGCTGCGACCACGCCAATGCAAACACAAGGTATTACCTGTGGCAACAAGCTTAATCTGACCCTCYATAATGAAATACCTTTTTCTTTAAGACACTTAAACAGCTGGTGCCAGCAGGTGATGCTGTGCTATTTAATTTATCAAAACCCCTYGGTTACCTAACAGGAAGAAAAAAGGTCTTATTTCTCAAACCAACCAAACAAGTTCTGGGAACAGAAACAGCTTATAAATCAGTGTACAAASCTACTTGCTCAGCAGGTCGGGTCAAGTGAGCAAAAAGGGGAAGGGGGATTGGACAGAGCTGCACCCCAGTACTGACCTCCATCCACAGCCCGGCCACGTGCACGCAAAGGGCTTTTCTCCTGTGTGCCTCCTCAGGTGGGCTTTCAAGTGGCTGCTTTTCGTGTACATCTTGGTGCAACCAGGAAAAGAACATTTGTGCATTTTAATGAGTTCGGCTGCAGGGTTCTTTTGAAATTTCTGACCCATGATGATTCCCGTCTGGCCCTGGATCATGCCTCCTGGCCCAATTGGCTTGGCCGCGATGGGGACGGGAGCAATGCGGACAAATTTAGAGGACAAGTTCAAATTGGACGACTGAACTATCTGAGGCACAAGGGCAAATGTCTGTCCTTGGATGTTGACCAGGAGCTGTGCAATTTTAATGTTCTCCTGTGCTGGTCCTTGGGAACTGGGGCTCGTGTTGGACTCCTGTTTGATCTGTACAGGCTGAATTTGGAGCATAACCGGTATCCCATTCTCCAGGGTCATTCCTCCATTTGAAGCTTGGCCACCTTCTGTTGAGCTGCTCAACTGTTCATTTTTACTCTCTTTTAAACTAGCACTGGGTAACATATGGTCTTTTTGCTGCAGCGAAGCAACAGAAACTTGGCTGCAAGCTCTCAAGTCCTTGGTCTCACTTTTAGGTCTTTCTTTGAGCTCCAAGTCCATGTTCTCCTCCAGAAATTCCTCAATTTCCTCAAGCGTGGGCTGAAATGGTCCTGAGTCTTCCATATCCACAGCAAATTCAGGCAACCTAAAGTACTCCTCTTTCACTATTGGCTGAAGTCTCCTTTTGTCCCACCATGATGCAGTGGTGTTCCCCAAAGATGCCTGGGACAATAAATAGTCTAAAATACTGTCCTGGCTTTCCGCACTGGATGTGCTTCCATAGCTGGAGCTGAGGACCTGGGAGTCAGGGCTGGAACAAGAGCAAAAGCTGGACGAGTCGCTGTCATCTTCTGACAGGGGAGAGGGCAGCATTTGGTAGGACCTCACGCCTGCTGTCATGTCCCCAAAGTATCCAAGAGAAGATCTTGTAGATGAAAAGGATTCATCAGTAGGCAGCAAGTGATCCACCATTCCTGGACGATCTCTTAAGGATATCCCAACAGCATATACCAGGCAGCCAAAGTTCAGGWGAGAGCCTGAGTGTAGGAAAACAAAACAGCAACAGTCAGAAGTTGGCTTAAACATTTATCTCCGTGAACTGAAGCTCGTAAAGCCCTCCAGCCCACAGGAAGGTCCAGAGCACCCAGCCTCCCCGAGTACACATGCTGCTACAAGCTTTGATATGTCTGCACCACCCCCCCAGGACTGTCAGGGCCAGAGCGTTTTGCAGGATTGCACCACGTATTTGCAAAAGAATTCTTTCAGAAATCATTTCCCAACCGTGTGTGCTGCAGATTTACAGCTCCCTTACAGAATATTACCGGCAAGAGAAAATAAATAACGAGCTTTCACCTAACAGTGAAATCTAGAGCCAAAGAAGGGAATGGGCAGAAAAAAAATAAAGTGTTGAAATTTTTACCACCAAAAAGAAACAAATAAAAAGAGTTTATTGCTGGTGGCCATAAAATGCAAATCCTTTCCTTATCTTGTAGCTTTCCACCAACCTTATTTTTAATTTCCTCAGTTCTACAAATATAGGCTGTTCAGCATAATGCAAGTATCAATCTGGCAGGAGCCAAAAATATTTACTGTGCTTCAGCATTTACTAGGCGGATTTTCCCCTCCAGATGTAATGAATCAGTGTGCCAACGTCATCATCACCTGCACTGTCCTTAATAAGGCTGGCACTGCACTGAGCTAATTACCATGCCCTGCCAGCCAGCTGGTGGCTGGTTGCACCTCCCCGCTCCCCTCTCTCCGGGTGCAGAGGCTGAGGGGAGCTGCCCCTCGGGCCAGTCGCTGGAATGGGAGGGCAGTGTCCCCCTCCCCGTGCTGAGGCAGTGAGCGGGCAGCATCCYGCAGGTCCCGGCTCACGCGAGCCACGATCCCGCTACAACCCCACAACAGCGCGCCCCACCTTTCCCAGCGCAGCTCACCGCAGTGCTCTCCCTGTTAAGACAAGCAAACTTCCTAGAAAGGCTCCTGGAGAGGAGAAGGCAGGAGGGACGTCCCCACCTCCCCGAGGTTAAAAAACAAAAAAAAAATWAAAAAATTGCTTACGGACGGAGACTTTGCCTCTTAAAGAGCAAACGCGGAGACCTCCGGATGGAGCGAACACTGGCCCTCAGTCATTCGCTCAAGGTGACTGATTGAAAACCGAGCTGTACATGTGCATAATAAAACAACTCTTTCTGTGGAAGGTATGTGGACTGCAGAGATAGAAGTCATTCGATCAGCCTATGAGGTTTTGTGTGTGTGTGAATTAGGAGGCATGTGACCCAGCGTGAAGGAAATGCCAGTCAATCTTGTTACACGCTGTCATTTTCCACAGGCTCTGCCGCTGCGCTTTGGACGCTTTGCCATGAATAGTCAATAGCTCCCAGTTTCATGCAGGGGAGAGGATGGTTGTTACTGCTGTTGCAGAGCATCTTTGCTGCCTCATCACCAAAATTTGACCTATCTTTCCTTCTCCGGAGAAAAATCAAAAGGTGTCTCTACGCTCAGTGCTGCRGAGAGCACAGAACGAGATATTTTACACAACACCCTTAAAGAGCTCCGTCCCACTGACAGCATCTATTAATATTTCACAGGAAATGGGGGGGTGGTAAAAAAAGCATATTTCTTAAAGATATGGCTTCCTCCTTCATATACACATGGAGGAAACAGGGACGAGTTGAAAGAAAGACTTAAAAGTAAGATTGCACATTTTCCTGGTATGTGTGTCCCGTCAGTCAGCTATGCCTCTGAACCGATAATGAAATACCCACATGTGCCAAACACGAGGAAGTTCAAACTGAGGTTAGTGGCTCTGTTTTGTGACCTTAGCCTATAATCATGTCTTATAGTAAAAGCAAAGAGTCAGAAGAGCTGAACTGTTTCCGACATGCCTTTTTTTTTTTTAAGTCTGTGTTGATAGAAAGTTCCCCCAGCAGAAGTCCCAGAGCTGAGCTATTCCAGTTTTGAAACAGAAAGCACAATCTGCTTCTGACAAGCTAGTACTGGCATCTGGTAAGGATTCACCCAAGCAGATTGTTTCTATCTTGCACCAAAAACGGGTGACTGCCTTGTGAAACACGGGGCAGAATGGAAGACTTGCCCTCAGATGGTTTCTGATCCTCCCTCCAATGTCAGTATTGTTCCAGCTCAAACTTCTGAAGAATGGGGCTGTGAGGAAAATCTGGACTGCAACATGTGTTTTTCTAAGAAAAGCTGGCGTGCTCTGTGTGCACCAAAAGCARTTGGTAAACTTCTTTAAAAAAAAAAAAAATTAAAATGCTCAAGTTTTCTTTAAATGCCTGCAAGAAGTATGAAGCCACATACCAAAATATCCATATATTTCCCTGGGAATAGAACTGAACTGCAACTTGAATAAGGGCTTAAACGAGGGGGGAAAAAAACAACGAACCCCTAACAACTGCTGTGGGCCAGCTACCTCAGCAGAAAACAGCCAGCACACTTGTTTCCTTCTCTTTTAACAAGGAACAATGTCACTCGGTGTAACCAGAGGCTTTTTAAGAGGGGACTGTCAGAGGCAAACAGATCCAGGCACATTACAGGCCAGTTCTGCTTTCTGTGCACTCTCAAAGCTTGCAGAACAGCCAAGAAGATTTTGGGGAATGCCTGGAATGCAGGATCGGGCCCTGGCTATATTTTTTCTCCTAAAGGCCAGGCTAGCAACCAAAAGGCTTTCATCCCTACTTCGCCTGAAGACACAGCCAAAACCAGAAGATTAGAAAACAAAACCAAAAAAAGCCGGGGCTGCGAAGGCTATGAAAACTAATGATGCTGTTTCCACAACGCACTTTCATCTCCAGGAACCTTGAAAACATGTTAGAAATGTAATCACCTATAGAGAGACCGCAGTGCCTGAGCCACTGCAAACAGCACTTCTGGAGTGAAATACAGCAGCTGTTCGGCAGCACCACCGTCTCCAACTTTTTTTAAGAGTTCCCTGGGTTGTTATGATGTCCTTTCTGCCAAAAACATGTTGTTCTGTTTAAAGCCTGTCCATCTAATGGCCAGCTAAAAAAAAAATAACGACAAAAAACAAACCAGAGCAGACATATTTTGATGCAGAACAACATTAAAATGTAAAGTCCTGGGAACTTGCTGAAACATGGGGATGTATTTCCCAGCCTGTCATTTCTGGACAGTCAGCCCAGCACAAGACAGTGTATGTGAGACGCTGACAGTCATTTCCTACGTATACTGCCACAGCTTTTTCTACTTTAGGACTAATCTCTTCAGGGTTTTCTCTTGTTCCCTAGAAGGTTTTAAATCTGTTCAAGCTGACTTCTGCTCCACAGAMAGAACCATAAACCAGGCAATGAACCAGGCCCAGCGTTTCTAAGAAATTAAAATAGAAACGCATGAGGGAAAAAAAAGTAATAATAAAAAAAATAATAAAAAGCCGCGAGGCAGGAGTAAATCCATTTGCTCTCATCTCTTCCGCAAGGTGGCTGCGCTGCTCCTCGGACACAGTGGGGTATTTAGGTTCGTTTTTTCCAAACCCACTGCTSCTGGGAAGCTGCAGAAACATTCCCAGAGCTTTCTTTTCTGAAAACTATCCCGCTCCAGCCCCAAACTTTGGCTTCCACAGGGGGAAGCGCTTTACCTGCGGCAGGCACAGGCAGTGCCCCCYCCGGAGCACACCCCGCTGCCTCGGCGCCCCGAAATAACGCGTGGCATCAGCCACCTGGGCAGGGAAAGGAGTGCTGGGACACACAAACAGAATTCCCACCCCAGCACAAGCGCAGCCAGGTTTCCACGGCTGTAAAGCATCCGTTTGTTTGGTTGGGGTTTTTTATTGTGTTTGTTGTTTTGTTYGTAGGTTTTTAAAAAATTATTATTTATTTTATTGGGGTTTTTTTCCCTCCATCCCTTTCCAGGAGGCTTTGGGGCCCCGAGCTGCCTCTCTCCCCCCACCAGCGTGGTCACAGCGATGGGGAGCAAACCCCCCCTCCCCTCCCCGGCTGTCACTCCACGGCACGGCACCGCTCCGGCGCGAAAACAGCCCCCCAGCCCTGGCCGCTGCCCCGCCGGGGATGGAATTCCATCCACCCCCTCGGCCGTGAGCGGCAGCGGGGGCACAGCCCCGGCCCCGGCCCCGGCGCGGAGCTGCGGGTGCGGAGGCACCGCCGGCCCCGCGCAGCCCCCGCTCGCCCTTACCTGAACTCCTCTGCGAGCCGGGGGGGAGCAAACGCCACGAACGACCAGAAGAACGCAACAACAACGACAACGAAAATGGGAGGAGGGAGAAAAAAAAACCCAAACAACACAACCAAGCCACAAAAAAAAGCGCAAAAATAATTGTAGGAAAAAAAAATTTAAAAAAATTAAAATAATAATAAAAAAAAAAAACCCACACACGCAGAATAAAAACGCAGACAAAACCAGCCCAAAACCCAAAGCGGCAGCCCGCGGCGGCAGGAGCGGGCGCGGAGCGGCGGGAGGCGGGCGCAGCTCCCCCGGGAGGCGGGTGCGCGGCTGCGGAGCGCGGCCCCGCGCCCGTAGTACTATATCCCCCTCACATGACGGGCGCACGGCCGCGCCGGGGGAGGCCGGGGAGAGGCTCGACCGCGTCCGCCGCCCCCATTGGCCCCGCCGCGGCGGGGGCCGGCCCGGGCCCGGCCTCAATGGGAGCCGCGCTCGGCCCCGGGGCGGCGCCGCGCAGCGTCCGGCCGCGGGCACGGAGCGGTCCCCGGGGACGCGCGGTCCCGGGAGCGCTCCGCGGGGCCTGTCGCCGTAGGACGAGGGGTGATGGTTTTAAACCGAAAGAGGGTTGGTTTTGCGTTAGGTATAAGGAAGAATGTTTTACCGTGAGGGTGATGAAACACCGGCACGGGCTGCTCGGAGAGGTGGTAGATGCGCCGTCCCTGGAAACATTCCAGGTCGGGTTGGACAGGGCTCTCAGCAATTTGATGTGGTTGAAAACGTCGCTGCTCCCTGCAGGGAATTGGACTAGATGGCCTTTTAAGGTCCCTTCCAACCCGAGCCGTTCTGTGATTCTATAAGTGTGCAAGCCTCTGGACATCTCCTGGAGATAAGCAAGTCCCTGGGGAGGTGCAAGGAGTCCCATGTCCTTTCCCTGCGGCATGCCCTCCCTCCTGCCCCACACCCTCACCCCTGCCCCTTTCCTGCCTGCCAGAGCTTGAGGGGGGGACTTCCAGCATGCTAGAAAGTATTGGGGTTTGGGATGTGTGTCCCACACACACCAGTGTTACTGCAGTCATCACTAGTTTTTCATATAAATACATATAATTATTTTTATGTATTTATGTATAAACACACACCATAGGTACACAATATTTGGCATGGATCAGAACCCATGTTCAACTCCTGCAGAGGGGAAGCCCAGCTGAGGAAGCTCATGGTGGTGCCAGCTGCAGCAGCACTCAGTTTTTCTACTCAATCAGTGGTTTTTCAACTTCAGTTTTTCCTTTTTCCAGGTCCTTGAGGAGGTGCAGTCCAGGATACCAGAATGCAGACTTATGACAACAGGTCTGTGCACCCTTTTTTGAGGGCACATKGGACAGCGCACCATTCCTACTCCCTCACTGTAGGGCTCGCTGTCCTGTGGGGAAAATGAAGTATTATTCTCATTTCATGGAGAAACTGAGGCACAGAGGGCCAAACAAAAGGTCTGTGGCAGAACCAAGGTGCAGTCTCATCTCTTTTCAAATCCAGCTCGATTTAAACTGGCAAAAATATCCTCCATCTGCATTTCTTCGGAACTGCCAGTAACACATCCCACAGCCTGGCAAACATAAACCAGTCTCTTCCCAAGAGGACACTGAGCCTCGACAAGTCACGGCCTGGCAGCAGCGCAGGGGTGACCCCACAGGTGGTCCCTCATCCCGCTGGGGACGACCAAAGGACCTGGGGGTGCTCAGGGCTCTGCTCTCATGCACAGACCTCGTTCTTCCTCTCCACATTGTCTCAATGAATAATGCATGAATACGTAGTCACCAAAATCCTAGATACTATATTTATACAAATACATCAGGGCCAAATTCTGCATTAGTGTAACTTTGCTGACGTAAAAAGGATTGCGTTGGTAAAAGTGTTGGCCTTAAATATTTTTACCCAAAATAGATGTTTGGCAAACCCTGCTTTACTGCTTTCTCTCAATTAAAACCCCTTTGTTCCCCGAGTAGGTGAAGTTTAGCTTGATTTAACCATGCAAAGGACATGAAGTTCAGATACAGCTAAAATCCAAGCCCTCAAGGCTGGCCTTAAATGGAATTTGAATTGTCGGTTGTACAGATGTAAAATTCCCTTGCAATGTTTATTACATGAAAACAACCAAAAGTTGCAATCTTAATTTTATCATTACCATAAGGCATTGGGACACGTTAGAGGTTTCTCTAACTTATATTTTTCCACTTGCAAAAGACAATGTCTTCATATTTTAGTCACAGTAGTTCTGAACTTTCTTTAAATTGCTAGAGAGGTAGTGAAGTCCCGTATTTACCTAATGTGGAAATAAAACGGTGTTTTCCCAGTTCTGCTTTTCAAGTTTCATCTGTTTTACTGGGCCCACAACCTTTTCGCTTCCCTAAAAGCCCCGCTGGAGGCTGGGTCCTGTGCCCACTGTGCAGCTGCAGGGCTGCACCCTTGGCGGTCACTGAAGCTGGAGGTAGGAAGGTGAGAAGTTTCCAGTGGGCTCAGGCAGATCCAAACTTGTGCCACTGCAGGAGGGGATGCACAGCCACTGTCCCTGCGTGGCTGCACGCTCTGATGGAGGAGGGATCTGATGCTTTTTCACATCTGGAGAACCCTACAGAGCATTTCACCCTTTCAACACAAGACAACAGTCACTACTGCAAGGTAAAATGCAATGGAAAATATCAGGAAAGTGTAACTAAGGCATCTGTTTTCCTCACAAATTCCCCTGGGGGTGGAAAAAAAGTATTAGAGATGCAGGCAGGCAGCACACAGCACCTGGGAAGCGAGTCCAGAGCATCCAGGATGAACCCCTGACCCGAGCCCACTCACACACTGGGTGACAAGTTCTGGGTGCACCAAACTTTTTGCATATGTCCAGATCCCCTCTGCCATGCACACAGAACCCATGGAAATCTTCGGCACAGCCCTCGTGCGTAGGCTCAGTGACTGTGCCTTTGGCATTCCTGGGTGTCCAGCGCTCTTGTGGAAATCGCTGCCCTGGCCAGGCCGTTGGACATCAGTACACCCTGGACAAATATCCAAAGTCCTCTTTTTCTACCCAGACAAAATTTCTAGACAGAGACAAAGGACACATTAAAACCAAACAAACAGGACATACGATGGCACAAGTTCTGATGCCTCACTTCAGCACAAAGCTGTCACCTTACCACAGAGAATAATGAGAAAACACACGACAGTCACTGTCACCTTGAACCCCGGTCTGGGGTTGTCCTGGGTGAAACCTGCCCACAGGTTCATCCTCTACAGCATCTTCCCTGAGCAGAGGTTTTATCAAAGAAATGTCCTTTCTCAGCAACACCACAATGTTTTACCCATGAGTCCGCTGGGAGGGCCTCAAAGCGTAGTCCTGGTTTGAGGTCTGCAGGCACATTTTGGGGCTTAAACCCAAAATTGAGAATTACAAGCTACAGTGGCAGGTGCCAGCCTCTGAGCTGACTCAGCCACTTTTCCATCCCTCCGTGATCCCTGAATGCGCTGCTCAAGCTGTGAGCTGACTGACTGATTAATTCTTCTGAGCCCCATGACAGTGAAAGCAAACTGACACACATCTAAGTTTTGCTCCAGGCTTTGGAAACACTACAAGCCTTTATTAACAGCAGGAGAAATGCACAGATCTAAATAAATATAAAAACTTCTGATCCCTTTTGTGTGCCAACTTTTCATTGGAACCAGGAAGGACTGTTGGACTGGGACAGGTTTTTGGGAATGAGTTTTTGTGCAGCTGTGACTGATGTTTCACATCAGCATCCTTCATTTGGTACTGCAGCACAACTGAGCCCCCATTCCCTGCTATAAAATACATCTGAATTTTCCCCTAACCCATCCTTTTTGTGCATCACTAAGAGATTTCCTTCCCTCTGTTCATCTCTTCAACAAGTCCTTTGAAAATTTATTATTGCTTCTGTCCCTTGATTCTGCTTGGGCATTTTCCATTCTCTCTTTTGCCTCTTTTCAGGTGAGAACTTCAGTCAAACTGCTTACCCTGCTCAGACAGCCTTTCTAGCATTCCCACAGCCCAGTCCAACACTGGGGATAAGGTCCTTTTAACTGGCTTTTTTCTGATGGCTGTGCACTAAAGATCTAGTCAGGAAAGGCAAATAAGCCTCAGCATTCAAGCTTTTAAAATTTTTCCTGAAGATAATAATTGCACTGCTTTATAAATTTAAAAAGGAACCGTGGGCTGAACTATCCATGAGTTGTTATGTGCCACACAGCACAGACCCATTAAAGGTGGGAAAGGCAGCAAAGGGCTCATCCTTGCCACACTCAGCAGTTTACACCTAAGAATTGTCTGGCTCTGCTCACCCTTTGCCCTTCCATACATGCTGTACAGAGGCTGATTTTTCCTGCCTCAGATTTTCTCCTCTCTTGTACGTTGCTTGCACAGTTCTGTATTACAAATTACTTCTCATTTTTGTGGTGACTTGAGGAAAAAGCGTTTGAACTCCACGGATGGGCCAAAAGAGGGATTGTGTTGCATTGGCTGAGTGCTTTGCTGTCTTTAGAGGTCACCTGTGGTATTTCTGCCCCAGCCCTTGCTATTTCCCATTTACTGCAGCAGCAAACGATTAGTAATGCAATGAGCCAACCGGGCACCTGGCAAAACAAGGGTTAGTCAGGCTGAATTGATTACTCACACATTTCCATGTGATTTACAAATCATTTTTCCAATGAAAGAAGCAAAAATAATCAAGCAGAGAAAAAAATTAAAGGAAATTAAAATTCTGTTTGTTTGGTTTCTTGGTTTTGGTTTTTTTTTTTAGTCTCCTGCAGATGGATCCCTTCCATGTGCCACAAAGCCCATGGTCACATCCAGCTGAGCTCTATTGGGCTTCAGCTTTCAGCACCAGAGCAGTTACATGGGCACAGAGGGAACAAAAGAGCCTGTCAGACTCTCCAGTAACGTTATGATCACTTTAACTTAGCAGTCCTTGACACTCACAGATAAGGACTGTAACTTCTCTCAGTAGTACAGAAATATTGACACAAAGAATATGTTTATCCCTGGCTGTGTCTCTGCAGGACAAGGTGGAAACAGCAACAGCAACCTCAGGACTTAATTTCTTTGGCCTTTCCAGGGCATCTGTGCTGCAGGGCCAACAGTTTATTGATTTGAGGGTTTTTTTATTTCCTCCACTGGTTTGGAAATTATGTTGCCTTTTCAAGTCAGTCATAGGTCTTGGGGGAGATAAGTTGGAAGAAACTAATTTTTGGATTTTTTATGTTATTACTCTTTTGACTATTAAAGATGGGGGGAGGGGGGGGGAATCTGGGGAGAGTTTCTGATTTTCTCCCAAACTTTCTGTTCATTAATATACTGAGAGAGAAGATGTTAGCTGACCTCCTGGCTGCATTTCTCTGGGTCACCTTTAGCCAGGTCCAGCTCCAACCTCGGGTTTCCATGCTCAACCCCTGCATTTTAATCTACTGGCCAAAGCACCCAGGGAGCAGAGCTGTTCCTGCTGACATCCTGAACATCCCAGGGAATCAGACCACCCTCTCCAGGGATCGGGGTGTGCTGAGTGTGTGATACTCCAGTTGCCCGATTGCTGCCTCCCCTGGCTTGATGGCAAGGTGAAGCACAGGAGCTGCGGCTCGGCTCTTTAAACCCTGCTCCTGAAGCTGCCCAGCAGCCGATGCCTTCACTGGGACACACAAGGCTCATTGCAAGAGGTTCAAGAGCAAGGGGCACAGCCCAGTCCAAGCTGCCCCTGCTGAAGATGAGCCAGAGACAGACAGATCTGTAAATGTGACAAAACCCCCTGACCCACCTCGAGGAGATTCAGCACCTACCTCTGCTCATCCAAGTTTAGGAAAGCAGGATAGACTGGAAGATGCACAGGAAGATCTGGGACAGGATGGATTTTGGCTCCTGTTCAGGAGTGGATTTGCAATAAACTGTATTCCCCTGCCCTCTCCTGGAAGGAATACGCCAGGGCTGGGTGCGTTTGTGCGGGATCCTTGTCCTGAGCGCTGCGGGGAGGCGGCTCAAGGCGGTGGTGAGAGGAGATGGTGATTTTGAAGGCAGTTTTTACAGGACTGTGACGGTATTGTGTCCGTCGTGCATTGCCGACACCGCGTCTGCCAGAGACTGGCGCACCTCTCCAGAATTTCAGCGTCTGCGAGGAAGAGCTGCCTGCCTTTGTCTGGGCCTTTGCATTGAATTGGGAAACAGAGAGGGTGACCCAACCGAGGGAATTCAGAGCCTCTCGTTCACCTTAAACAGCAAACACAAAGCCTGCGTGAAAACACCAGTAACCTTCACTCAGGTCACGGCTGGAGCGCCACCGGGTCAGAAATGCAGCACCACGGCACCAACAGACAGAGCTCCTGCGGGTGCCAGTGCAGAACGGGCAAGTGGATCCCATCCCTTGGCCACTGACACGGTGAGAGCCCAGCAGGGAGGCTGACTCAGTCTCTCTGGGGGTTGTAGAGCAGACACAGCACCAAAGCCCTCAAAATTAGGAAGATCCAGGTCTGGTGTCTGGTCCTGAACCTTCAGCTGTGATGTTACTGCTCCAGGCACACAGTTCAGTGAACATGACCCGTTTCCATAGATTCACACCCACATATATTAGGAGACTTTGCAAAGCTTCCTGCTTCTCCAGAGTCACAGGAATTACATTGTTCTTTTTTTCTAAACACCAAACAGCCAAAGCAATTCTAGTCCTGTCCAACAAAGGACTGATTAGCAAATCACTGCTGTTGAGATAATAATGGGAGCGATGAACCACAAAAACCAAGTGTAGAAACTCTATAAATAACTCTCTGGCTCAATAGTTACAGCACAGGACTACGGATCAGGAGCTCTGGAATGGCAGGACCAACCACATGTGCACTATATAACCTCAGAAGAGTCTCACATGCTTCAAGATTTCTTTGCAGTTGTGTTCCACCAAATCTTTCTAAACCCAGCCAAGAGTTATGCAAAGAGGTCTCCTCAGACGTGTCAGGTAGGTAAATGACCTCCTTCCAGCCGGGGTGCTCTCAGCCTGGGGGAAAATGACACTGCATTCTAGACAGGCTGTGAGCAAATGTTGGTGGGGACAGGATCTTTTGAACCTTGACTAACTCTGCTCTGTCCTCATGATGGGGGAGTCTCTGAGAGCAAAACAGACACCACATAATATCTTGACCAATTCCACAACTGTTTTTCCCCTGCTCCACCCGAACATCAGTCCTGTTTGCTGTGTTTGCAGTATCTTCAGCACATCTCTTTATCTTCCCCTTCACCCTCTTATCAAAGAGACGAACTTCAATAAAATAGTTCCAGCTGTCTTAAAATATGAGAAGGTTTGGATTTCCTGCTTCAATCCAGGGGTTAAGAACAGTGTTTCTGTTCATCACAGAAATAAATGTTAAATGGAAGTTGAGTTATTTCCCTCCTGTGACTAATGTTCTAGCTTGTTTTCTAAAGTTAATACTTCATACGCTTTTTTTTCCCCTCTCGTTCCTTTTTACATTTGTCCAGACTCCTGTGTTCCTGTGGGACTAATTACCCACTCAGCAGTTACTCTGAAGTCCAATTGTAATAGTTGGCAAAACCCTGCTCTTCTATGCAAGCTTTTAAAATAATTCCTCAATTTATTTCAAATAGCACCACTCTCCGGAGCTTCTTCCCAATTTGTGTTGCCCTGGACTAAGATTTATTTTGCTGCTGTTGAGAGCTGACTGCTTTGCTTGTCCCAGGACAGATATTCTCAGCAGAATAATTAATAATAGATAAACAGACAAAAACCCCAAACAACTGGAGTGCTCGTATCAAAAATTATCCATTGTGATGCAATCTTCTGTTTTCTCATCTAGTGGGCCCTTAGTAGCAATGTAAGCAATGAAAAACCACTGATTCAGACCTGGTTTATTCTTCTTCAAAATACAGATGTGATCATACTAAGTGTTTTCATTCACATCCACCTTAGAGTTGTCAAAAGGTTTGGTGGAAAATTAGTCCTATATCCTGCAATGTAAAGATGCTCATTTTCTTCTTCTATAGATGTTTGGGAGAAAAATATTCACCTCTGCTGGTGTTAAAAGCAATAACAGAGAGCTAAATTCAGATTACTGGCATATATTTTTTTCCCACAAACACTGCTTGAGAGGAAACGATGTCCCTTCCCAATCCTGCTGCTATTTAAATGTCTACACAGCCAGAAGTGACTCACCTCCTCTCCTTGCTCTGTGGTTTCACCACCTGTTCCCTAAGGAAAATAATCTTGGCAATGTACAATACCAAACAAACTGATGTTCATAAAATGGATTTCAAATGTCTGGTGAAGAACATATAGAAAAAAGATTATGAGAAAGCCTTTTTTCAGGACATCTGAATTGTGCTAGAGGCAGAGGGAATATGGCAGCTCTTATGAGAACAGCCTGTAATCATTGAGTCGTGGAGAACATCACATCTTATTGAGTGATTTAATTCTTCCAAAATCTCTATTTAATGACATACTAATTCATTTATTTTCTGGGGAAAATATATCTCTAAACCTCTGCATGTCACCCAGTCTTTGTCCCAGCAGACCTGGGATGTCCCTGCTGCAGAGGCCAGCACAGCAACCACCCCCAGCTCTAAAGCCAATTTACCCCAAGGATCAAGCAACATTTAGATGGTTTTGCACAAGCCTGCATTTAACAGTGACCATCCTGTGAAGTCCTGCAGGCAGTTGGGTTTCTCTAGATAGCATTAGGGCTCCTGGCCATCAGCAAGCAGCATCTCGCTTATTACAGTGAAGCATTGATCATGCAAACTTGTCAGAGCTAGCTGAAGTTCACTATGGTAATTCCCTTTGGAATTCTTGTCTAAATATCACAGCCCCTGAGGTAAATACTACCCTGCAAAGTGTGAAGCATTGCCATGCCAGCCCTTCTCCTCACAGCCTGGTTAACACAACCAGTCAAGGAACCTGCTTTGGCTTTTACACCTGGAATTAAACTAATTATCTCTGTCAGAGAGGAAAGAAAGGATGCTGGTTCTGGGATGTCAAGTTTCTTCATTTTAGCATGCAAAGTCTGTTACAATCACAATAATTTGCTGGTGGGACCCAGAGCAAGCCAACAGAGTGGCACAAGTACTAGCTAGGGGTTTCACTGGTGGGCTCAGCAGAGGCTAAGGAAATTAGTTGCAAACACTGGATCTTTTTATCAAAACTGCTTTGGTAATTAAATATTTAATTTCAAGACTTGTTTCAGTCCTATTTCCAGCTCAAAATTACAGATTTTTAAAGATACCTTACCTCTGCACCTACATGTTGAGATCCAATCTCTCCCATTTTTGTAAGGCTAGCAATTTGTTTAATACAGTTTTATACATCTTAGAGTAATTTCACTTCATGAGCCATTAAAAATGTTCCTGCTCATGTTTTAGACTCTCTCCTTTCACTTTCTCCAGGGCATATCCTACATGTGGCAGCACCCAGGGAGCAGCTACCACCAGCAGCCCCAAGCTGCCGAAAGGAGAGGATGCTGTGCACAGCCACAGGCACGCTGGAACTCCTCTCGCTGGATTGACAACTTGGAAAACCTCAGTATTTCCAAAATCCCAACTTGGGAGCTGTTCTTAATCTGTCATCAGCTTTTTAAGAAGAATCTAAGAACTGTCTGGGCATTCATATAAAAATTGAAAACGTCAAACCCTCCTTCCTTCCCCCTGACCTTTGTGCAGAGCTGTCAGAACGGACCACGGCTTGGGCCAGCACGCAGCTGACGGGATCAGAAGCAGCAATTCACCCAGCTCGGGCTGGATTCAGCCCGCTCCAAGCTGGGTCTGGCACACGTGGAATGTCAGCAGTGTCTCAGCAGTGGGCAGGGTCGGTGAGGCACAGGCAATGCTGGCAATGGTGCCAGGAGGTCGCGGTGGATCACGTCCTGCTGAGCAGCGCAGGGCATTTCACACCCCCTGCTCTGCTACAGCCCCCGGGGAGCGCAGAGCCTGGGATGCCCCAGGGACATGCCAGTCTCTTCCTTCCCTGCAGCTCTGGGAAACCTCCCCTGTGGCAAGCGGTCAGGTGTAGCAGTGTGTCACCCCATGCCACCAGGACTCGTTGGGTACAAGCTGAGGCTGCTGTCACCTTCCTTCAGCAGCCCTGGCACAAGCATCCAAAATAGCTGCTCACAGACACCTCCTCCTGTTCTCCTAATCAGTGCCATGGAGACGGGTGCCAGGTCACATCCAGGGATTTACTGGCACCCTCTGCTCTGCTGCAGCTCCATGACGAGTGGCACTTGTTTGTGCCAGCCTGTGTCCCAAGCACGAGAAGGGCTGGGACTTTGCTGGACTTTTATCTGCTCACAGGTCAACAACGGAGGATGCTCCTTCAAAATCGTCTCCCTTTTGCTTTCAGTCAGAGGGTTCTGGAGCAGCAGGAATTTGCAAGGAAGAGCCGGGTGCGTAAGCACATCTCCACACTGTGCAAAGGGGCAGGGGCCACCTATGCTGGCATTTGGTGACAGATTAATGCCACTGCCAGGCAGCAGCAGCCCCACGGCCAGGCCCTGCCAGCCCTGGGAAGAGGGACACTATTGCAGCCTTTGACGTCATTCCAGCGGGATCAAGCTCAGACATCTGTCCCAGTCGGAGGTTGCACACAGCCCCCAGAGAAGAGACACGTTGTGCAACGCCAGAACAGGCTTTTCTGAGGAATCAGGCATATCCCTGCCTCCAGCAGCTCAGCACCGTCAGCATCGGCCTGGAGCTAGTAGAAATGGCAAGAGTTTGGCAAAGAAATTGGTGCAAGTCTGCTCAAAAAGCTATTTAATAATTTGCCTTCAGGCAAAAGCATTTTGAAGTAGAGGGGATATCACTGTGCAGCAGCAAAACGATGGAAAAAAGATCTGTTTGCCCTCACAGGTGGGGCTGTTTGCCTGGAGCAGAGGAGAGGGTTTCAATAACCCTTGGATTTTTGGGCACTAGTACAAATAGGCTTGGTAAAGAGAAATAAAGGCTACAAATATCCCGGGGACTCATCAGTTGGCATGAGTGTGTGGACATGTTTAGGTCTTCTCCAGACAAGAGAATCAAGGAAAATCCATGGGGAAGCCAGAGGATGGTGATGCTTTTAGAGTTGGTAGGAGGGAGAGAAATCGGAGCACACAAAAAGGCTCCAGGGCAGCCAAAGGAACTGGACACAGTGGGAACAGAGAAAGCCCCAGGCCACTCCCAGGCTGCTTGGGTAAATGGTTCAATGCTGGACTCAGGTGTGGGATGTCACTTCCAAGGAGCACCCTGAGGGCCAACGTTTCTGTCCAGGCAATAAAAGACAAGCGATGGAGGGACCATGGGGCTCAAAGTTGGGCCAAAGAATCGGGATAGTTGGAGGTTTTTCAGCAAAGAGAGTTCTGCTTTTCCCGTAAAGGGCTGAGCAGAGCTGCCGGTGGAGCTGCAGCCAGGCCAAATCCAGACATCCTGGGTGAGGCTGAGCTGTGGCATGGCTTTGCTGGAARCCAGTGATGGGAAGGTGGCCCAGTCATCAGAGCCCAATGGGCAAGATGAATCCTCATAAAAATACAAGCCAGCAGAAAAACTTCAGCAACACAGAACAAGAGGTGCAGAAAGGAATAAAAATGCTGAAAAAAATCACCTTGAGCAGAGGCTCCTGAGCCACACTGGAAGGCAGCCTCTGCGTGGGACGGGGCCAGCCTGAGGACTTGGCATTTCTCGACCCTCTTTGGAGCCCATTGAGACCCAGACAGGAGACAAGAAATTTTGTATGCTCAATTACTGCTGTCTCCTCCTCCCTCACACTCACTTTTGAGAGGGAAATGTGCCAGGAGCCTTCTTTGGCTGCCTTTAAGCCCACAGACCTGTTGAGGAGCCACGTGGGCTGCTTCAAGGGGCCGTCTTGAGCAGCCACACATGAATGCAGCTGCAAGATTTGCCACCTGAAAAGAGATCAAGCTGTGACCCAGGATGAGCAGAGCATGAAATCCCAGGTCTAATGCAGTGTACGGGGAGTGGAAGGTAAATCAGGGAAACTGCTGGAGGTTTCATTGGGCTTAGCCCAAAGCAATGCTGTATATTCAAACAGGGAAACTTAAACTTAGAACAAGACCTTCAGTTAGGAACTTCTGCTGTATTGTGGTAGAACTCCTTACTTCACCATTTAACAGTGTCAAAAGCAGAAAATTATTTACAAGATGCTAGAAACAGTATCAAGAAAATAAATAAGTCTTTTGACTATTCCMTTGAGAATGGTTTAGCCACGGGCCAGGCTCAGAAAGCACTGAAAGGTCTACAGGAAAATAAACACGAGAAATAACAGAAATCTAAACACTCTTATTTTACAAGACCCTTTCCCACAGCCACCGCTGATCTGAACAGCCTGGACAAGCTCCATTAGATTTTATCTGGGAAGCTTTAAAAGTGGAAACTGGCAAAAGGGGCTGGATCTGAAGGACAGGAATCAGATGCTTTCCCTTCAGGGTACAGTCTAGGGAAATTTGGATCAGTAAATGTAACACACACGCGGCAGACTATTGGAGAGGGTACAGCCTGGCAGGCATTTTCAGCCTGCGTTCCATACCTGGATGGTGTCCTGCTGCTATATCATAAAGGTACACAGTAAGACAGAAGCTGCCAATCTCAGCTGGAACCAAAGCTGGAACCAAAGCTGTTCCAAACCCAGGCAATTTACCTTGAACGTGCTGCTGCTGACAGGGGAAAAAGCCATGAGCAGGCAGGGAGCAGAGTCCCTGCTGAGTCAGCCAGTGCCCCCACAGAGCTGCCCCTCTCGTGCTGGGCTGACCAGGTTTACCAATCTTGCACAACCCCTGGGGAGATGGGGTGGGGAGAGAAATATTGCAGTGGGCACCTGAATGCAACAGAACCTTTCAGCAGCAGGAATGGCTCTTGTCTCTGTGCCTGACTCAGCCTCCCCCTATTGCAAAATCCCTGCTCATGTCATATGCAGGTGGTAGGGTTTCTAATTTAGAACCTGCATTGGAACAAGAACAGAGGAGCCATTCAAGGGTGATGGCTTAACCTGGCACAAGTCTGCAGTGAGCCAGGTGAGATTGCTSCCATGCCCCAGAGAAACTCCTGCTGGAGGCTCTGAGAGCCACGGCCCCTGTTTTCCACAGGGGAAAGCCTGGGCTCAGGACACAACTAACATCTCTGGGGCATAAAGGGAGAGGTAGCAGCCACAAAGAACAACTCAAGGAGCAATCATGAACCTGCCCTCTACCAAAATGCAGCAATGCTAATGCTCTCTCCACACAGCTCAGCTGCAAACACAGCTCTGGGGGACCCCAGGGCAGAGCTGTACCCAGCAGTGGGGAGAGCCCTGCAGGAGTGGGGATGGGGTGCAGGGACACAGGCTGTGCTGGGAGTTTGTCTCCTGTTGGAAGAAAACAGGCAGAGTCTAAACCAGAACCTGCCCAAGAAGGAAAACAGGACAGGCAGCAGAGCACAGGAGAGACTTGGAGGGAAGCAAAATTGGGGTGGGTGCTGGGAGGGGGAGATGCTGGCAGAACATGGGAGGCAAATACCAGGAAACAAGTTCCCACTTCATCTCCTAACACCTAAATGTCTAAAAATCAGCCATCAGTCAGTGTGTGAGCCATTCACCTGTGGCTGTCAGTAGTCAACAAGACACATCCAGAAGGCAGACAGCACTGAGAGCTCAGCACAATGAGAACTGAGTCGGAAGGAGCTACTTACCTGAGCCACTGGCCCCAGGAGATGCCAGCCTGCAGCTGAGCTAGTGAGAAAGAACATATTTCCTACAGGCTGAAGAGACCCACTGGAAACAGGTGTCATTTAGTAATGACAGCATTCCCACCTAGGAAGAGAAAGCAGCCAAAAAAAAATCAAAATTACATTAAGACCAATATTGGCAGCATTGCTGAGAGAGACAGCCCAGAGGCACGAGAGCATTTTTTGGGCAGGGTCCTGGCTATCCAAAAAGGGACTGTGGGTATTTCAAGTGGGTTGAACTCAGCATCACAGGAAAACGAACCTTTGCCCTGCCTTGGGAAAGGGGGTCACCTCTCAGACATACCAACCTCCTGCACCAACATTGGCTCTCAGGAGCTAATTCCACCTGCGAGTAGTGATGGGGTAAGTGATCTGTGGGTTGTTTTCAGGTGAGAGGCCTTTGAGTTAACAGCAAATACAGGCCTGCTGTGTTAAATGAACTTTATTCCATTTACAAAACGCCATGAGCTCCTCACGCTGCCGCTGAGCTGGCTGCCGGCTGCATCTGCAGGTCAAACTGTGTTGGAGGGGTCTGACTCACTTGTTTCATCAGACCTGCAAGAAAATGAGTCAGGCGCAATCTTCAGTATCTCAATCAGCCCCATAATCCTCCATAGATCTCCTGCCTAAATTTATCTCTCTCTGGCAATCTCTTTGGGAGCTGAATTTGAGGCTCATTCAGTGCAAGTAAGGTGTGGGAAACGACAATAGTTATCACTCAAGGAGGTCAGCGGAAAAAAAGGGGGTTAAGGGATAGGCTCTTCATCCACTGGAAGCCAGAGCATGTTGCTCAGGAACACTGGTGCTCAGGAAAGAGTCACAGGACACATTGCAGCAAGGATTGCCAGACCTGTGTTGAACCCATTGAGGAGAGAGGATCCAGCCCTGAGGGACAGGGAGGAAACTGAGGGTTTGGGAATGAAGGGGGTAGCAGTGTGGAGCAAAGTGGTAGGGGGTGGAGTGTGAGCAAAGTGGTAGGAAAGGTCCAGGGCTTGTCACTGTGCTGAGGGAGCCCCTGCCTGTTACAGGGGACTGAAGCTGGGAGGGCAGGCAACGGTGGAAGAGCCTCATTGCTCGAGCAACGCTTTTGCCTGATCTCTTAAGAACTAGAGATTAGGACAAGACCAAAGAACTGCCAATCTGGAACAGACCAGTGGTGCCTGCAGTCAAGCACCCGGCTTCCAGCAGAGTCCAAATCTGGATGCTTTAGAGGAAAATCTTCGATAGCATCCCAGTTCCAGGAAGAGTGCGATACACTGAGTGCCTGCTCCCCCTGGGATCACTACAGAGCTGTAGTAGGGCAGAAAGGCTATTTATAAGCATATCAGATGTCAGCTGAGCTCTTTGCACTTTCTTTTCTTGATCATACATCAAGTCTAATGAGAAGGAATAGAGGCTGAGGGGAACAAATGAGCCCAGGTTAGCAAAAAGGTGTCCATTTAATACAATACATATGGGGAAGAACAGCAGCTGGCCCTGTGCCCAGCACTGCTACAAGGCCTCTGAAAGCTGAGCRAGATCACTTTACTGACAACACAGTGAGAGGGAAGCGTTGAGAGTGCTGTTTGTGATGATGGTTCTGCATTATTAGACAGAGAATTGTTTTCACCTGAAAAAAACCTGGATCCAAACCTATTCATAGAAGTTTCATTATGCTCTCTTCTAAGGACATGCTGTGCCTAACAAAATAATAAACAACCTGAAGGGTTAACTCTTTATCTTTCCAAACCTGCTATGACATAGATAAAATACAGATTTAAGCACAGAGAAAAGATGATAGCTGTTCCAATTAATGTTCCAGCTAGCATCTGCTCTTTTTAATTAGTTGAAGCCTGATGTTGTCTGGAGACCGAACTGCTGAGTGGAACTGTGCTGGCTTCTTTTCTGCTTAGCCAGCTATTCTGGTCCYCCTTGGTCCTTGGAAGCTTCTTCCCCATTTCACAGAGGCCAGGGCCCATTGTGTGCTGATACTCGGTCTGTGCTCTCAGACCGTGGAGACATTTCACTGGAACARCCTTCAAATCTGTGTTTCCCACCGGAGGGAAAACTGACAGAGGAAGGCACTTTACATACGTCCTCTCCCCCTCCCAGACACGTGTTTGTACATTGCTTCACTTCTTGAAAACTCAGTTTTCTTCTGCAAAAAGGCACTGCCACAGAGAAGATGSAGGTGGATGGAGAAGGCTTCCCCAGGACCTGCCAGCTTTCCTGTTTTGCTGGAAGCTCACTGATCCTTCACCTCACTCTTTGTAACGCGACCTCTGAGGATCCGCGTGTTCCAATTACACACAGATGAATAATTTACAGGTCACGGCTGTTGCAATAAACAAGTCCTTCTGCTCTGTCCAAACATTCAACAGTTTGTCTTAAATTTCCCTCAATTTGTGAAAACCTCCAGGACTTAAGCAACATTCAAAAAGCTGTTGGAGGAGAAGCCGATGAGGGAAGAGCGGGGTGGCATTTCACAGCAGCAAACAGCTCTGGCAGCAAGCATCCCTCTTATCTGTGAGCAGGGCATTGACCTGTTGTACAAACTCCAGGTAGGAAAGCCACTGGCAAAGCAACCGCAGATGTAATATTTACCTAAGAGGAGACATTTCAGTGGAAAACAGGCTACAGGATCTGCTGACATCCTGGTGGGGAGGAGAACAGCGGTCATTCACACAGGTGCAGGCAAAAGAATAGGAACGGGATCTGGAATTTCTAGGTATTTCTGAGTAATAGAGCTGTTGTTGCGTGAGGAGCACGTTTGTGCTGCCCGTGATTCCAGCTAAACAGACACAGAATGTGCATTTGGTGCTTGTCCCGCCGGAGATCCACTGCCCAGAATCAGCAGTGTCACTTTGTTTCTGCATACCTCAGTATTCCACACTCAAAATACAGATGCAAATAGGTGGATCCTGCAAGAAATCAGCCAGGCTGGCACTAAACATTCCTGAACCACTGCAGCTGGTACTCAGCGATGCCTCATTCTCTGGCAAGGGGAAGTGGATCCCATGAGCTACCCTGGGAATATGAACCATGGTTTTGAGTTACAGATAATAGTTCCTGTACAAGCTTCTCTGGAGAAGAAGATAGACAGGATCAAAACAGCTCAGGAGCAAAGCGCATAACAGGGTTGTTTTTATCTTTAATCCATTCCACATGAGCAGAAAAGGCTTGGAGCCGTGAAGCATGTGCTTGCTTTTGCAGCTCAACCCATAACTTTTACTTTATTAATCCTTTTTGCTCTGCTCCATAAGCCYCTGTTGAAGAGGAAATTTGTGTGCAAGACTTGCAGGATCAGCCCTTTCCACCAGCTGCAGTTTCATTATCTTCCTAAGATGATCAAAGCAGAGGCTGTCACTGAAAGGGGCAATTCCACCTTCCCCAAGCCCATGTGTCCCTCTTCCTCAAGCCGTCACAGTGATCATGATAAAAAAGGATCTTTTCCTCAGGCAGGGTGTTTTTCAGCTGGAGCAGTTCCCATGCAGTCACAGCAGCTGAAGTTTTGCCACAAAGCAAGGGCCAGGAAAAAGGCTGGAACTGTGCCTCAAGAGSTTAATGCAAAATCATGAAGTTTCAGTCTCAAGTTCCTGGGTCATTTGTCCCTGCAAATAGTGTGGATTTATGGTCCAGCTTAGGAAAGTCTCCTTGGCTGCAGCTTTGTGGCTCTCTTTACAATGGGCCAAATGCAATCTCTASGTCCCAAAAGTACTGAGCTCTGAGGGAAGTCTGGAACTAGTTACAGTTTTCATTTGGGGACCAGGTCTAAGTGGTTATTCAGAACTGGCCTTGAAATTGCCACCATGTCATTTATTTATACCCTTACCAGAGCAAACCAGTGGGGCCACCCCACTGAACCCAGGCTCACCCTCCCAGATATGAGGCTTCGTTGTCCACAAATTTTGTGAAATCTCCATCSTGAGAGATTTCCAAAAGAGCTGGGCAAGGCCTTGGGCAGCCTGATCTGACTTGGAAGCTATCCCTGCCTCGAGCAGGGGGCTGGACTAGAGACCTCCAGAGGTCCCTCCCCAATGGCATTATCCTGAGATTCTTTCATCCTCCACCGCCTCTGCATCAGCTCTGCTGCAGCACCACCAAGCAGTGCCCTACTGCCTGAGCCACGCTCAGGGAGCCCAACCACCTCTCCATGGCCTTSGCTGTGTTAGCTGGGAGCCAGAGCAAGGCACACACCTTATCTGTGTGCACACGCCAGAATAAGGTTTGCATTGCAAAAGAAACCCTCCCAGCTCTGGCCAGGATCCCAGGTTGAAGACTGCAGAACATTTTCTCTTCCTTTCAGCAGGAAGGAGCCTGCATCCTCAGCAAGAATGAGTGTGAAATACAAATCAATGAGCACCTGCTGCTCGTTGCCCGAGCCATCCCACAGCACCCCTGAGTACCCACCTACAAAGAAACGAAGGATGACAGGGACTGTCGTGTCATTTCCATGTGGCCTTTCAGAAATTTCAGCAGTTTTGATCCAGTAGATTGAAATCCGAGCTGYTGAAAGAATGACGCACGTTTGTTTTGGATGAGACATCCCGTGAACACACTGGGGGCTGGGATCAGGGGACGGGGGCTGGGATCAGGASGCAGGACCTGAGTGGGTTCTGGTCCATCAGCTTCTTTGCAAAGATGGRAGGTGAACTCACAGGCCTTCCTTCAGAGCCTTCCTCTGGGGTCACTTCTCCTTCAGCCCAGAGGATGGAGCAGGGCTTCTTGGTGTTCGTTAAGCCTGGAGTCCTCACCTATAAGGTGAAAGGGGCATGGAGGAGCCAGAGCGGGAAACGCGGGACAGAGCCAAATCCCAGCCCGGCAACACAAGGCTGCTGCCATCTCGTGGCTGCCTCTGGCCATGCAAAGGTGACCGGGCAGATTTTTCCAGCTGGAAAATTTTCCATCGAGATAAAATCCTTCTTGCAAGTAAGCTTCAGCTGGGGGGTAAACAGCGGTACCAGTGGTTAAACCCCATGGGGCCACAGCACTCGGGTACCACAGCTTTGCTGTTCCTGGGAGGCCTCCTGCTTTATCTTTGGCCATAGCTGCTCCTCTCCTTTGGGATGGCTCCATCCCAAGCCATAGCAATCCTTTTTTCCATCAGGACAGCGCTTCCCTGTGCCCTATGGCCTAAGGAGACAGGAGACATCCCTGTTGCAGTTGAGAGGCCTTGGATTTGCTGTGCCATTGCAGCCCTCACAATGGGCTGGTGCTGGGAAGGGAGGTGATCCTCRAGGAAAGAGAGACATGCTGGGATCAGATGGGATGGATATGGTCTCCAGTACTGTTTCTTTTGGCATCTTTCATTGATCCGTGGTGCTGCTGCAGGGATTTATACTGTGAGTAATGTACAAATGGAGGGGAACTACACGGGCACTCTTTCTCCCCTTTCCAGCCTCTCTCTCGAGCTCAGGAGCGTGCACAGAACTTGAAAGAAGCATGATAGCAGCCATATGTTCCCTTTGGGATCTCCAGAACCATTTGCTTCCTACAGGCAGGAGAAAGYCAGGAGAACAGTGTCCCAAAGAGACTCACCAGCAAAACAACAGCTCACCAGAGACCCTACTAAAGCAGAGAGCTGCCTGCACTGCCTTCCACAGAGCTCTTGCAGGGGGTGTCTTGGGGGCACTCACTCGAGGATACCTCCTCCTTCCTTGTCTCTAACGAGAGGAATAGGCTCCAACTTCCCCTTCTTCCTGCTGGGATGCTCCAGGTTCTGCAGCCACTCAGCTCACTGGGAAAGAGCAGAACAAGAGCTCCAGAGAAAGAGAAAGCCCCCAATCCATTTGGTACTTCCATGGTGTTTGTTTTTTGTCAGGCTGTTCTCTCTGGCACATATTGTGGCTCACGTTGCAGAAACTAAACTGGAATACTGGAAAAAATGAGTCCTCTGGAGAAGAGTCYGAGCAATGTGGAGATGACTGCTCAGTGACCTGTGCAGCATCCTGGGTACACAGGGAGATTCTCTTACTGATAAGACTACAAAGGAATATTACTTTATCTAGATACTTATTCAGCTTTAATCTCTGTCAGTGTTTCTCAATCAGCCATTTCCAAACGTTTTGCCAACACTAATTAACCCTTGCAGCACCTCTGTGGAAGGGATCAGCACCCCTGTGTGCCAACTGGGTGACTGAAGGGAGAGGACAAGTAACCCCTTCATGAAAAAAATGAAGGGAGCAAAGAAGTTACAATAGCCTGAAATCCCAATCCTGTGTCCTAACAAAATCACCAATCCCCAAATCTCAGACCTTCTGTTGGAAACATAAGCAGCCACCTGCCATTCTTACCAGGCCAACTGGCTGAGCASTGAGGAAGCACTGTCAGAGCATTTAATAATCCCAAAACTGGGGTGCCCTGAAGCTCCCTTACCCCTAAGGAGCTGCAGGCCTGGTCAGCTGCACAGCCTGTGCCAGCAGGCAGATTTTCCCATGATGTTGCACATGCTATTTATTCCATTCATTAACCAAGTTAATGGTGGCTAAGAATAGACCCCAGATGTCCTTCTGGCCTTAAAAACTTCTTTGCCCTCAAGGAAATGCAAAGCCTAAGTGGCTCATGGCATATGTGGGACACAAATAATGAACCCAAGCTATGAAGAGCTTGCACATTTCCAAGAATTCGCAAAATACATCTCTGCTTTTAAATAWCCTCTGTTCTGCTTCTGGGAAATAAGTGTTTAGCAAGGATAGTTCAGAACAGAGCAGTGGATATACAAATGTTTAATTCATTGATATAGAKATTATGCCAGACAGAGCCAGAGCTGTTCAAATGTCTTCATCTTCTGTTATCTATTTCTGTGATGTTTCCACTGTGGCAAATTCGCAATTCTGTAATAAACTGGTATTTCTGAACAAAGACCATTTCATATTATGCTTTTAGAAAAATTCATCTKTAGTACAATTTACTCCTGAATTGTTTTTTTGGTAATAGAAATTATTCTAYAGCATCATTTTTTAGACATACTCCTCAATACATTTGGGAAATTTCCCAAAACATACTAAAGATAGCACTATGGTTTTCTGCATCAYTGCTAAAAATCAAAGCACTCGTGCAGAATAAAGAAAAATTTCTTTCTGTATAAGCATTTTTCTTCTGTTGCCTGAATCCARTCTCTTGATAATCAGCAATTACAGAAAAGAATTATAACAATCAAATGGGAGTTTGCACTTACAGAAATTCATTCTATTTATTGCATGAGTTATTCAGACAGAGAAAGCTCTTTGGAAATCTATCAGTAAATGAAAGAAACTGCTATTTCTGAAAGCTGAAATTGTAATGATAGAGRTTCTAAAGGGTCTAAAGAAGAGCATGATCCATTTGGAACCAGTAAGGTCTTCTCAGAAACAGGAAAGGGTAAATAAGGGGATTTAAGGATCTTTTCCTCTATGAAAATGTATTACTTTTTTTTGAACTGATATTTTATCAAATCATCTTTAGAATTATAYGGTATTTCAGAAGGTGGTATTTGGGGTTCTATAGCATTATTGACTTGGGGAACCTCCAGYAAATGGCAGTTTGTTTACCCATACCACACACAGTCCCCAAGCTGTGACTGTCCACACTTTACAAGCAGAAAGACCAAAGCAGAGCCTAGGAAATGATAAACGATGGCCTTTCCACAACCAGGGGCTCCAGTTCTCATTTCCTCAACCCTCTGCTCGCAGACATGGGGTTCAATACCCAACTCCCAGGCCATGGGGACTGAAACAACGAACAGAGAACCCAGCAAGGCAGGGAGACCTCTCCCAGCAGAGCGGTTTTCTTCCTTTTCGAAGGCAGTTCAAACCATCATCTCATTTGAACCTCGGCAAGCTGCTGCTCGGGGCACCCGCGTGTGCCTGCACCGCAGCCGCGCATCCCGGGGCTGTCCAAGGCCAGGCTGGACGGGGCTGTGASGAACCTGGGCTAGGGGAAGGTGTCCCTGGAAGTGACTGACCGCCGGGGTCCCTTCCAACCGAACGGCCCCGTGATTCCACGCTCGCTCCCGTGCCCGCGCGCGGCCGCCTGGCAACGGGAGCGCGCGTTCCCATGGCAGCGCAAACAGAGCCCGTCCCGCTCCCGGCTCCCCGCGCCGCATCCCGACACCCCGGCCAGAGGAGCCCGCGGGAGCTGAGCCTCGGGTGAGCCACCAGAAATGCAGGGCGCGGGGCGGTTCTTTCCCGTCTGGGACAGCAGATGCCGCCGGCACGGGCGGAGGTGTGTGTGGCACCGCGGGGACGCCGCGGGCGCTCACCGCCGGCTCCTCCGGCACAGAGCCCTGCCAGGGACAGATGCGTGACAGGTGCCACACCTGGGTGACATCACCTCCTCTGCTCTGGGAACATGGTGGATGGGTTTATTGCACTATTTTTTAAAACCGTCTGCATATTTACTGTGGCTTTTTTTTTTCTTTTGCACCGCAGCTTGACGCTAGGGAAAAGCACTGAATAAAGGTTTCAGTGATTTAAAACCATGAGTGCCTTATCTGTTGATTCACACGCTACAGGTATGTAGCTACTGGAACATAATGTCAGAGGCAGTGAAATATATGCCAAATATATGCCAAATGATTCCAGCAATGAAGCATTTTTTATTTGCATTATTGAGCTTAATAATTATAATTAGCAGAGCTAGTGCTTTTGTACCTTTTGGCATCATTTCCAGTGATGTGCAAACAACCTATTAAAAAAAAMCCAGCAACCTCAAACAAAAAATACCTTAATGAAATGAATATTTATAAGTTAATCATAGATACAGTTTCCTATACTTAACTAAAATTATATTATAAAGCACTTTWTATCTCTGAGGGTTGCACTGACAATTATTTTCCATATGCCAGTATCTTCTGCCTAGTCCTGCTTTTCAGTCTCATTGCCTGTAGGAGGAATTTAAATCAAACACAGGAACAAGAATATTCTTATGAGAAGGTTTTAGATTACAGAGATGAGGTGTGYACTGAGGGCTGCAGCTCCAGGTGTTTGCTGCAACTGCTCTGCAGATTTCACAAACTGCATTCAACTGAACACTCCAGGCATTAAACTGCCTTCCCACCCCTGCCCCTGGAGAAAGGGGCTTTCTCCAAAACTCACATCAGCAGCAGGGGTGATGATGTTTCAGGACATAGGTGAGAGACCCCTAGAGAAAAATATCCCCTTACATTAAGCAAAGTTCAGAGAGGCTTGAAATCTGAGTAAACAGTCAAGGAGACTGAAAAGGAGAGAGAAAACATTTGGGATATATTCAAACAGCCTAAATTCTATCTCAGTCTCTGTGTCTCATCATAAGTGAAAGTTTGACACCTCCAAAGAATAAGATACTAATTGGGCAGCTGCAGAAACACAGCCAATAGAAAACACAAAGCACCAAGGACGGACATGGAAATTAGGCCAGATGAGTTTAGCTCAAAATACATAAAAACTGGAGGCTGTGCAGAGCAAAAACTGATGCTCTAAAATAGCCTTAAAACTGGTGCAAACAGAAGAGGATATTTTCTACAGTTTCTTATAGCAGTGCAGATCAGGAATGGTGCCAGCAGCAGAATTGCATCAATTGAACTAATACCTCACTGAGCCCAGCTTGCTGCCTTTGGTGATTAAAGGATAACTTTAACAATGGTCTATCTGTTCTTTGTAAGTGAGATCATTCCAATTATGCCTTTTCCCTTAGGATCCATTGCAAAAACTACAAAAAGAGACTGGAGTCAGAGAAACAAAAAACTAACCTTCAACGGTTTGCCAACCTAAAATGAAACACAACAGAGTTCTGCACAGTGTGTCTGTGCTATCCAACAATCATTCAGCCTTATTGCAAGAAATCCACAACGCTGAAGCAATTACTGGGAAGAGCTTTAGGGAGTAAAAATGTAGCTTGTGAACTAGTGACGGGAGGATGAAGAAGCATGGGTGTGGATCAGAACTGGTGACTGGGTGGAAAAAGAGACAAGGGACTTGGGTTGCTTGTTATCTCCAAATTTGTTTTGTTGTTGCTTTCCCATCAGTTTGCGTGTAAGGAGGACTGTGTTTCACACAGCTTTCACATCAGCCAGGGACGAACTGACCTCCTTTTGGAGGTCAGAATATATATGTTTTCCAGTTTAATAAAGCTTTTTGTTAATTGCTAGAGACACTAAAGGCTCAGTGCTCAAGATACAGAAACCCCCTAGGCCTATCACTGCTGTAAAACTTACCACGTCAGTTACTGGCAGATCCCAGCTGACTGATTTGTTTATGGTTTTCTTTGGGCCAGGGTCAAAGACACCATCTTCACACACAGCATCAGCATCTAAAAGTGTCTCTCCCTGCCCTGAAATGGAAACTCACGTTGAGCTGTCAGGTAAGGACACAATGCTCTGAAAACTTTTCCTTGYCAGGTCAAAGGAGAGGCCCGAAGTCAGGTTCTTCTGCCCAAAACCAGATGGGATGGGTAAAACAGCTCCAGACTTAAAAAAATCTCTAGCTGAAACCCTGCTGTTGATCATCAGATATGGTCAAGTGACATAAACCATACAGAGGTCTCAGTTATATCACTGGCTTCTTATGAGCCCTATCCAGCTCCCTGCTCTTGATCCAGCATCTGGGAKCACTGCCCACCCTCCAGGTGTGACACAGCACATCTCACTCCCCTTGCACCGGGTCCAGATACTCTGTTTCACATCTTCTACATCCTCATCCTTTTTTTTCTTTTTTTTCAGAAAGCTCAGAAGAGGATGAAGAAAACTCAATGAAAAATCCATTTAAAGTCCCACCAGATAGTGACATTTTCTCAATAAGGGACAAGGAAMTAAAAAAGGCAAAGGCGGTATGTACACATGCTTTAGGCTAATRTATACAACAAGCAGTTACTAAGGCAGGCACCCAACCAAGAGAATACCGAAATTTAGCTCATGAGAGGTCAAAAGACCTCTTCATGAGAAAGCTGGGAATGTTCAGCCCGGAGAAGAGAACACTCCAGGGAGACCTGATTGCAACCTTTCAGTACTTAAAGGGTGCTTATAAAAAAAGAAGAGCAACTTTTTACACAAGCAGATAGTGATAGAACAAGGGGGAATGGCTTTAAAGTAAAAGAGGAAAGATTTAGATTAGATTTTAGGAAGAAATTCTTTACTGTGAGGGTGGTGAGGCCCTGGCACAGRTTGCCCAGAGAAGCTGTGGCTGCCCCATCCCTGGAAGTGCTCAAGGCCAGGTTGGAAGGGGCCTGGAGCAACCTGGGGTAGTGAAAGGTGTYCCTGCCCATGGCAAGGGATTGGAACTAAATGATCTCTAAGGTCCCTTCCAATCCAAATCATTCTGTGATCTCTGAGAGGTCTGGTTGTTGCATGGGGTTGCACAGCCTGGCACAGTGTGGAAGGAAGCAGGAGGTCTTTGTTTCTAAAGCACAGTGAGAGGGCTCCTAACAAGCCTAAGCAAGGCCTCCCCAGCTCAGACTGATGCAGTCTGGTTTTTGCTTGGGTCGAAGGTCACTATATAAGTATGGGGAAGAGCTTAGGAAGCAGTGCACTACGGATGTCTGCAGAGTGATGCATAACCCATGCCCAAACTGTGCASACAGCAATGAATTACACTTCAGTCCATGTGAAAGCACTGAGCAGGAACAACTTTTACCCTCCAGAAAGCTCTGGAGTGGGTTTGAATAGATCCTCTCAATCTGAACTCGATGGTTTAAATGTCTTTGTGAAGGTTGGACTGAGTCGGTTCAGTGTGGGCTGTCCCGTTGTTCCCTTTAACTGGGGRACTCAAAGGATGAATCTCAGAAAATTTCCATTGACTCACGGGAATAATCCAAGAAGGAAAAATGAGGACACTGAGTGGGAACAAACTGGCACAGCTGGTGGATGGATGCAGAATACAAATCAACAAACTAATGAGAGCAAGTGCTAAGAAATTCAGTGTTTCGGTTGCCTCGAGAGACTATTACTGGGATTAGTCAGATAAACCAGGCAAACGTGCATCAGCAGGGTGTCAGCAGTCTGCAAATTTCTAGGCTGTCAATAGCTTACTCATGCCCTTAAAAACCACAGCAAACAAAGCACATAATCAAACAGTCCACGTATCTGACTCCTCACAGGAACGTGAAAGGATGAAGACCATGAAAGTCCATGAGAAAACTACTTACTCCACTAAAATGAAGGCACAAAGTGGGTTGAGGATAGCTTTGAAAAAGGAGGAAGAAGAGGAGAACAGAAAAGAGACAACATGTGAAGAGAGACTGAAAACTCTCCGGGAGATGCTTTCATGGAAGTTAGCCATGCAGAAAGGTGGAGAACGGGCAGTGCCTTTGCAGTGGTGCYGCTCAGCTGGGTGACAGCCTAGAGCAAAGGCCAGAGAGGGGATGGGAGGAGCAGTTGGCTCTGGCTGGCGTTGGTGAGGTCATGCAGACATAGTTCTGTGCTGTATCATTGCCAACCTCTGTGTGGCTGAGCCATCTCCACCTCATGCCTTTACATACAGAGCATAGGCCACTCTCTCCTCAGCAGCCTGGGTTCCACTAGCCTTGGCAGCAGCTGGGAGCTCTTGGAATCAGCTGGRAGCCAGCTGAGGGTTTGCAGGGCCTTGTGTCACAAAAACATTTCTACTAAGCCAACCTTAAGTTGGATTTTAGGGGATACAGGCTTACATTTTCTGCCTCTGACATGAGGAGTAAATTTGCCATTAATGTCTAGAGGACAAGGACCAGATTCTCCACTCCATTCTACCTGGTTTTACTCCATGAAAACCCATACAAAACTGATCCTAAACAAGGGTATAACTGCAATACAATGATCAGTATTGCTGACTCCAGTGCCAGCCAGATCCATGCTCATGGCAGCCTACAAAGTCACTGTGTTTTRCCTTGGCCACATTTCCCCTCCCTCTAATCTAAGCAACTTTATATTCTAATTTCAGATTACACATTAGATAGGGAGACCTTCTATGACTACATGAAGGACAGAAAGGAGATATTTTTTCTTGAGGTACTTGACTTTTAATATGTTACTTTCTGTTCATGTAATTACTCTTCCCCGTGTTGCTTTGTTTTGATGTTCATTCCCCTGAGATCCACTGCCTGGAGATCTTTCCAAGGTGGCACACACCAGACCGCATGAACTGGCTGTCCAAGCCCTGTGTTACAGACACTCAGCAACCCCCAGCCAAGAAATAAAGGAATGTGGCTCATTCCCATCATTCAGTAGCCACCATGCAACTATTCCATTTGTGAGATGCACAGATACACTGACCTTTTGGCTCCTGCTGTCCTACACATATATTGTAGCTGGGAGCCACTCTGAACTGATAATAAGGGAATGGAATAACTGTGCTGGAATATCCCCATTAGTCGCCTCTATTATTGTGCTGTAACACAATTGAATAAATCTTTGTCAGCCAGGAGTTAATGCAGTGCTGGGACTCGTGGATTCTGTCTTTAGTGTCACTGCTCATTTGCTATGTTCCTTCTGAAATAGCTCCTGGTCTCAGTGTACCTGGTTTGCACTAAGCCACACACCTTGGTTTGAAATCCTTGCCCTCTCTGCCCACAGCTATCAGGTAATAGGGTAACCAAGGACAAAGCTAAACCAATGTACCTGGAAAACCAGCTAGCTGTGTGACTGTGTTGCCTTTGGGGTTTGTTTCAGTATGCCATAGCAGTCAAGAGAGGGGAGATTGAAAAGATGGAGAACATAGCAAAGAACGAGGAAAAAAAACTGGAAAAGGCTGAGAGAAGGATGGAGAAGGAGGCTGCCATGTTCGATGAGTTCCTGAAGGAGAACCATAATAACTCTGTTGAAGCACTGAGAATGTAAGGAATGTTGAAGGAACCACCCTTGTGCTATGTCATTCTGGACACAGGAGATTTTCTGCTTGACCTCCCTGCAGGGTTTTGTCTACAAAGCACTCTGACTTTCCCAGAGTTACAGTCCTGGTGGCACTTTCTCCCACACATTCCATAAAAGAGGAGAACAGCTGGGGAATACCCTCATTGCCAAAGCCCTTGGTCTGGCGGCAGCAAGGACCCCACCACCTCCATTCTTCTCACAACACCCTTGCTGGAGGGACGTGCCTCTGCCCAACCCCTCACGCCAGGTAGCAGTCCCCTCAGTGAAGCAAGCTGAGCACTTTGGCCCTTTCCAAGTGTCACAAGGGCAGAGCAGCAACTGATGCTCAGCAGCAGCCAAATTAGGAAGGCCCAAACCCTGGGATGCCATATTTTGCCAAGAGGGTCTGCAGGCAGGAGCCAAGCACCACCTGGGATACATCTATAACATGGATTTCTAGTGCTCACATCACATCTTTTTTGCTGTTTCATAGGCACCTCAATTCACTACTCACTACAAAATTGTTTAATGGCTTATGTTTCTGCATCCTTTCCTAGGGCCAAAAGAGAAACCTCAGCAAAGACAAAGAAAATAACGGAGATCCAGGAAATCACTTCCCAAATAAAGAAAGTCCAAGGGTAAGGTTGCTCATTATTCCTGTCTGGCCTTTAACAGCCCCTACAGTGCTATACCTTCACAGTCCTTGCAGGGGATAGATATCTAAAAATGTTCCACTGTAAGAGTCAATGTGTCTTGGCTTTTGTTTTCCAGATGCTGGATTTGTTTCTAGTTTTTAATGACAACTAGTTTTTAAATGACATTTTAAAAAATTATAAATATTCTAAAACCAAAATTGAATGCCTAGTATCAGATAAAAAACCAAACAAAATTAAGTAMTGCATTTTAATGGGGACTTGGGGAAAGACATAACTATAAGAAATACCTAAAAGAAATAACTATAATTACCATTATGAGTTGAGCTGGAAAAATTTCTTATTGCTTTTCAAGTAAAAATAAGCAACCTGAGTACTATAGCAAGGGTCTGGCCAGAGATATGACCAGGCAGTTTCCACATGAGGAACCACAGAGAGCACAGAGGGCAGGTTCCCATTTGCCTTTSCATGTCCATGAAAACATGTGCCCTCTCACCCCTTCTCTGGGTGAAACTCAATATCAAGAGTGAGAAAGAACCTGTTCGCACAGGAGCTTCCCTCCCTGCTAACAAACTTTGTCCACTTCCCTCAACCCAGCGATATATCCAGATTCGAGGACACTCTGCAGGAGTACAAGATGTACAGGGACATCCTCTATCAGCTATCGCCAAAAGAGTGGCAGGAGAAACATGGGAAAAGGCACAAAAAGGAAAAGGATATGAAAACAGAACCCGGAGTTAATGAAGGAAGTGCCCAGCCTCCCCCCACCGCAGAGCAGGGTGAGTGCCAGGGAAGTGCTGCTCTCCTCCCCGGGACAGCCCCAGGCTCTAAGTGGACACCTCCTCTTGTCTCCAGACCAGGGCCGGACAGCCGGGACAAACACTGCCCACAGCATCACTTTTACAGACATGCCAAGTTCCCTGCTGTTTGCAGAAAGTTTGGATTTCAGGGCACGTGATGCCAGGCCACAGCTCAAACAGTTCCTGAAGCCTCTTTTATCAAGAGAACTGTAAGTACCAGACCATGCAAACAACAGATTTAAGCACTGCAGAGAGCACTCAGCTGACTGGGAGTCAGCAGAGGGGAATCCTGCTGCTCACCTTTGCTGGGCACACTGAGATCTGGGGCTTATTGGAACAAATCAAAATACCAGCAGAAAGCTGTCATGTGTGCAAGGCAGTACCTATGTGCTTGCTCCAGCTGGGCTCTGCCCTCAAATCCTCTGCTGAGAGGATGCAAACAGAGGTTTTCAACCCCTTCGTAGCACATAGTGAAGGTGATGAGCAGACTATGCTGCCAACAGCAGCCAGGCACCTCTCCCCCTCTCCCAGCTCTTGTGTAGAGGAAGAAGCATTCAACAACCTCCTCCCAAGGCAGGTAAAAAACACAGACCCACAACCCCATGGTGGCTACACCACGTTGTTTAGGAGTAGTACCACATCTCACAAAGAGCACAAGGCTTTTTCTACACTTTTGCTGCTGCTACCTGAGCCTTTTTAGTAAGGTTCTTGCCCCTGCCTTCTCATTTCCCAACAGTCAAAGCCTCCCAGTGAGTTGAAAGGCATTTTGGATCAACACCCTCAGTTCAGGTTCATGTGTCATGTCTCAGCCCCACTGGCCAGCACAGCCTGGAGCAGCACAAAAGGCAACTCCTGGATAAAAGTAGCTCCTGTGCTGCCCGTTTGTGTGAACCCTAGACCCTACTGACCCCCAAACACACCACAGCCACAGGGAGGCAAAGGTGAGAACGTGCAAAGGACTGTTCAGGAGCAAATGGTAACAGCGAACATTACAATGTTCATATGTCACCAACGAGGTCTCCTCTGAGCTGTCATTTCTCTAAGGGCCTAATACAAAAAATGCTTTTTCAGAAGTTCATTGGACGATGCAGAAAGTGAAATCAGCTCGGACGAAGATGAGGTCAGAAGTCTTATGTTGAAATATTTACATCTTCTATTTGTCATGTGTAATTTTTCAGCTTACTAATTCCCTCACCTTCTAACCATTAGTTATGGTATTGAGGAGTTACTGTAGTTACAAATTATAAACTTTTGTTTATACATTCATAAATGTTCATGTTTTGGCAACACATATTATAAATACCTGAGTTTAACTTTCCTCCTTCACTTTCCAAAAACCTGCCATCATCTCTAAGCTTGCCATCCTCCAGTGAGATATGACATCATATAATGGAAGATTTTTAAATTAGTGCAGTTACTGGTTTATGTCTGAAATTGAAGTTTTCCTGCTTACAGATGTTTGCACCCTAAAATGCAATTTGTTTCGGGGGTGAGCTACTGAGGCAGAGTAAAGCCATGGCAGGAAGGTGGGAGATGTTTGTGCATGGACAAACATGGACCTTTCTAGATGGAAGAGTGTTTGAACAGCCAAGGCTGGTGCAGACCAGCTTCCATGCAGCTCAATGGAAAAGAAGGTAGAAGAGGAAAAAAAACTCATCACGTGTTTTCCGCTCCAGGAGCCTGAGCTGTATTTCACTGATCCCGAACAACTGCTGACTACTTTCATGGAGATGCAGGATGAGAACATATTGTTCATCCAGAATTCCCAGGATATTCAGGAAAGCTGGAGCAAGGTCCAACACACTTTCATCACCACACATGAAAGCATGTAAGTGTGATCCTGAAAGTGACGGGAAGGGGTCCCTGTGCTCCACCTTTCAAACATAAGTTTCCCCCACATTCTTCCCCCACAGACAGCTCACCATCAGGCCACAGACTGCACAGCACATGTAATGCTGTTCACACAGCAAGGTCTTCCTTGTGACCTCCCAGGAAAGTGTCCCACCTATGCTTAATTTAGGAGATAAGACTTGAGTTTGGGACTAATTCCTTTGTCCTCAAGGCACAGGCTAGGGAACTGATGCATTAAGCACCCTGGAGTGGATGTAAGATACAAGTATTGTGTAATTCTCATAAAGGAAGACCAAAGGAAGAAAAAAGGCAATTCCTGGAGTGATCCAGAGAAGCATCTATGCCGACTCAGTGCAACACCTTCCTAGAGGAAGACAGCAGGGAATCCAAGTGTCATCGTAATCTCCTATTTCAATGGCAGGCAGACACACATATTCCCATTTAAAGTGTAGTTTATCCCTCTGTGAAAGTTTTAAAGGTAATCTGGATCCCCCGTTGACTTATTAAAAAGCCTTGAATGTTTAGCCATGCTACTTCGCCCTCCTCCACGCGAGCACAGTAACTGATTTTCCAGAAAAACAGCAGCTCCCTCTGCTCCCAGGGCTGCGGGTGCAAATTCCCAGGAAAGGCTGAGGTGTTACCTCCATCTGCCGGCAGCAGGAGGGACCGGCCCAGGCTGCGGAGAGCACGGGAGCTCTGTGCTCCAGAGGTGCCTTTTCCAAACACCCCCTCTCTCTCTCCTCCAGGGAGAAGCAGCTGGCAGAGCTGAAGCAGCAGGTGAACACCCTCCGAGCCTCCGTCGCCAAGGAGGAAGAGAAAGTGGCAGATCTGAAGCTCAAAGTTCAGCTCTTTTCCTCTGGGGAACACGAAGCTCATGACCAGGTCCGTGCTGAGATCAAGRCAAGGGAGTTGCCATGTGCACAAGCAGCTCCTCTCCACCAGCCACATCCATCCTGGAACAGAGCAGSCAGGGGGTGCACTGGGGAGGGATCAGCAGTTTCCCAGCAGTGGAGCTCCAGCAAGGGCAGGTTTGGGGCAGTGCTGAGGCAGCAAACTCCATGCAGCTGCTGTGAGGTGGGAGTAGGGCCAGCAGAGACAACTGGGCAGCTGCAGCCTGTCCCAGGTCACCGCCAGGCTGGGAAGACAAGACCGACAGGAGAATGGCTCAGTACAGCCATCTGTCCCAGCCATTTCTGTCAGCCAAACAGGAAACACACAACTGAGTCTTGTTGAGGGATTAAAGGGTTTCCTTTACAGATTTCCTTCRGTTATGGAGGGATATTATGGTTCTGCTGGGCAGCACCCAGCCGTGCCTCTGACCATCTCTCCTCTAGGACAAATTGCTCACAAGCCTGAACAAAAAGGTGCTGGAAGTCTATTACCACTGCACTGGAGACCATGAGACAAACCTGCCAACAGTAGAGATGTTAAAGGTGATAGAAAAACAGCTCAATGATTTACTGGACAACGTGGAGAGAATCCCACCATCAAAGACAGAAAAGGCTGCAAAAGCCATAAAAAAGGAACAGAGGACAAGGTAAGGCAAGACCCTCTTCTGGAAAATGTCTCTATTTTTACGTGTTGACATCTGAAAGAGCCAAATCAACCCAAAAAACTGTAGCAGCAATCTGAAATCCCATGTGAACAACCCCTCCCATTTTACTTCCACATTCAAAGAACCTGCATCTCCTGGTCAGTGAGCAGCAGCCCATAGCTACATCAGAAAAGACCTGGAAGCTACATCAAAAAAGGGAAAATTCTAGGAGAATAAAAAAGAAAACACTAATCCCACAAACAGAAACAGATTCGGTGATGAGAATCATCATTTTAAGAAGACAATTTACAGTAACAAAATTTAAACCAATTAAATAGAAAATTACACCTCTAGTTAACACACTCAAAGTCTGCCATGCCCTGATAATTTTGTCAGGCTTCAATATGTATATAAGGGCATTTGTATCAATGCCCTTGAAAAGTTTCTTCTACAAAACTGTTAACTTGTATTACTAGATTAAATAGCAGCAATTAACACAATCAGTTTAAGTTCCAAGGTGAGACACGTTCCTTTTTGTCTAGTTACTCACATGAAATTTCCTCTCACAAGTAGCAAAGATAACTGAACTGCTGACTGTATCTGGGCATCCTCAGGTGAATCACATAGATTAATGTGAGGATTTAAAGCCAGAACAGTGACATTTCCCTCCTGCTTACTCTCTTTCTCTGCATCTTTATTCAGCTGTGTAGTAGAAAGGATGTGGTGCTTCTTCCTGATGTTTTGTGAACGGGTTTCCACTCTTACATTACACAATAAGTAAGACACACATTTATTCTACTCTGGGGATGGAGTAGGATAATTCAGGAAAGAATCTGACACCACACACCCCACCCCCAAATAAAAAACAAAACCAATTAAAAAACCAAACCAAACAAACTTCAAAGAGCATTAAAAGATTTCCTCAAGATTACAAGGTTAAGAATTCAGTTCCTCTGTGCCACAGTGTTCCATAGCTCGAGCCCATTTTTGTTCCAGCACTTCATTTCCACAGGGAATTGGAGCCACTTAAAAGTATTGGCCTCCACTGTGCCCCTTTGGGCCAGGTGTATCTCCATGGCTGTAGCACCTCCTGCTCACACCTGTGCTTTACAGACCTGGTTGCACTGGTGAGGACTGGGGACACAACAAGCACCCCTCAGCCCAAAGCTGGTCAGCATCCTGGTCAACTGCAGGGCCTAGGTCACCTGCTGAAGGGGTGCAGGGCATGTCTGTAACAGAGAACAACTGTCCCACGCCTCTGTTTCAAAGCCTGACATGCTTTTTCCACCATCACTCCAGAAAGAGTAGGACCAGCTGCAGGCAGTGCTTCCCTCTTACCCCCTTCACAGCCACAAACTCCAGCAGCAGCTGTGCCCAAGCCCTCTGCTCCAGGGGTCAGATGCAAGGTGTGATGTAAGATGTAATGTTAGGTGTTGATGCTGTGTGTCAAAAGCACATCTGGTGTTGCTGCACGCTGCATTTAACCCATCCTTTATTCCCTCTCTTCAAAAGGCTCATAGAGGAAAAGCTGAAACAACAGAAGCAGCAGGAGGATGGAGGATTGAGAAAGGACATGGAAAAATCACAGGCACCTGCAGAAGAAAAGGTAAGTGCGGGGATCTGTGGGAGCACCTCACCTCAACAGCTCACTTCAGAGAAGCTGGGGGTACCTGAATATCAAGTGTTTAAGGGAAAAGTGTTGCTAGGGGTCTCCACAGCTGTGTGGGGATGGGACCTACAGCCAGGTGTGGCCCAATTTACAGGAGTGATGTAACTTAAGCCACTGCTGGGAAGTCAGTTATTCCATGTTATTCCAGCTCAGTGTCCTTCCTTCGTCCTTCTCTTGATCACATGACCCCTCCATTACTTGCCAATTCTCAGTAAGCTCATTTCAACTCATTAACTTGGCTGTATTAAACAAAGCATGAAAATTGGCAAATGAGGAACTGGGCAGCAGCAGGACACTCCTGGCAACGGCAGCAAGGCCCTGGATGAGCTCAGCCATACCATCAAACYACACCTTTCCTGACATGTTCCATATCCTGCCAAACTGAGCTTTGGCCCCTCGGGGGGCTCAGTGCAGAGCCTGCACCTTCCCCAGGTCAAAAGGGCAGTGAGGAGACCCCAGCTCTGTCACACTCCAAAGCAGTGACAGCATGGGTGACTCGAGAACAGGTGCCATAAGTCCCTGCCCCTTTAGCCAAGAGAAAATAGAGGGTTCTGTAGGCTCCTTCTGGTATTTCTTTGGACTTCCAAATTCCACCCCTCTTCCTGACACAGTACAAATGAGGCCTTAGTAAGAAACCAGTTGTAGGTACGAGAGCGCATTGTAGAAGCTGAAAAATGAGCACACATGCGGCTTTCAGGTGCTGCACACTCACTTTGCAATACAAACCCCACACTCAGCAGCCAGCCTGCAGCCTGCCTGGAGGACAGAGCAGGGGCCATGGYCCCTCCCAGCCACGGAGCAGCTGTAGCCAGCAGTTCAGATGCTTCAGATGCACCACCACAGCACTGATGCAGTGCCTCTTCCTCCTCTGCAGGATGGCGGGAGAATGGCTTTGCCTTCCAACCCAGCTGCCAGGAAGGAGAAGGAAAAGAGCAGCCAAGGACAAACAGACAAGGAGCAGGAAGAACAATTGTATTATTTCTCTTGACAGCACAGCCTTGACCACAGCTYGTAGGGCTGATGCTGCTCCAGAAGTCTTTTGTAGATCTATGTTCTGCCAGTYTTTGCTCAGTTGAACTTTCCTGTCCCATGAAATTTCCTTCTCCTCCCCTGAGATTCCAGCTAAAATTTGCAACCCCTTTTTCCCTTCACTGGTATTTTGCCTACGAAAATAAATAAAAATTCTCTCATTTTGCYTCTTAAGCGCCTGCTAAGCAGGAATGCTTTTCTCATTCAGTTTTGGATGCCAACAGCTGTATCCCAACGAACCTGAGCACTGAGATCTAATGCAGGCCTGGGTGACAATCCTTGTCAAGGCACAACTAAACCAGGCACCTCCCAGACATTCACGATAATCCAAGTCTTCTGAAGGACTATAAAAACTGAGGGCGATGCTCTAAAGTCATTACAGACTCCACCCCACTACAGTGCAGAAGACATGACCGAAGGACAAACACAAGCTCTCTGCAGAAATCAAGTTGCCAGTAATCAGTGTTACATCATGYGCATCCATGCAAAGAACAATACCCAGTGACAAACTGACCATAAAAAAAAAAGCTTTATTAACCCTTTTGCACCAGCAGTTCTTCAGGTATCCATTGCCAGCAATGGAGTCCAAGCCAAGTGATCCAATTTTCGGCCCTCAAGAGGTTAGCACTTTACATTCACTTACAAAGCTGAGTGAGGTACATTTTCAGAAGTAGAAAGATTTGGTTGCAAGTCCCATAAAAAGATGGAGTGTTCCTTGGCCATTTTAATAGATTACAAACTGGTATGGTCCTTGAGAACAGAATAATGCAGGCATTGGGAGCTCGAGGTGTCCCAGCTTCCAGGGAGAGCACGGTGACCACTAGAGGAAGACCCTTCAGCACAATTGCTCCTCAGTCTTTTCCACCTCTCAGGAGTGGACTCCATGCTGCAGTCACAGCCAGGGGGCAGATCTCATCTACCAAYTGGTTTGGAAACCCAGCCTGAGAGGGGTCAGACTTTCCCTGGACATAAGCTGTAAACTCAGAGTGAGAGGAACAGAGACACCTCAGTGCTCAGTTAGGCTAAAGATAGAAAAATAAAGCTGGTTCAACCAGAGATATAATACTGCCTACAAATCAGGAGCTGAAGTTCAATGGAACCTGTATGCTTTTTTCCTCCCTAAGTCTCCAATCAAAAAAAGCATTTATATGGACACATACGTAGTTCAAAAGGCACAGGAAGTAAAAGCATTTCTGAACGACCTCATGTGAATTTAACATCAGTATAACTGTAAAATAAATAAATATGTGCAAGATTAGAAAGATCACAACGTTCTCCTCTGTGACATATTTTGTAAAAAAAAAAATACACATACGTGCATACACACACCTCACTGAGAATAAAAAAAAAGTACATACAGCCTTTTATCAAACTCCTATACATACTTTAACAGGCATTCAGAACATCACCATAAGAAACATTTAAATTACTACCTTAAAACGTAACCAAAGGTGGTTTTTTCCCTATACAACCCTATACTTATTTAGGTGTCTGCAATCCAGATGAGTAGAGTACATACAACCTCTCCCCCCAACCCCAAGAGAAACTGCAGTTTTCCAGGGGCAAATCTTCCTGGGTAACAATTCCTTCCCCCTCACAAAATACTCTGACAACTGCATATTCTGTAAACCAGCCGGAAGCTCCATGTGCATGTGACACTCTGGGATAGCAATAAAGAACATGTGTTAACAGTGTTCAATTAACAAAACAAAAACACCAAACAACCCTAAATAAAAAGGTAGTGGCCAATTCACAGGTAACTTGGCAGCGGTTTATAGATGAGATAAAAATCAAGGTGCTTAAATTTACATGACGGTCAACATTCCTCCCAAAAAAGGGAACACAAAGATAAAACAAACCTCTCTCAGATGCTGTTGGACTCTTAGCTAATCACTTACAGTGAGTACAGTTCTATTGCAGTTTTTCTTTTTCAAGTTTTGCTGGAAGAATTCAGCAAAGTATTTGGGATGCAGGAGCAAGGAAAGGGAGAAACTCAACATGAGCTACAAACTGATTCACAGCTAAGTTAACATTTAGAATCTAGCTTTCTAAAACAAAGATTTTAGAGCATCTCATTTTCATGGCATAGAACGTTAATTTTGTTACATCTGACACTTTATTCCAGTTTTCTGCCAAAACTACAGGGGCCAAAACAATTTTTGTGTGTGTGTGGAAAACACTCGCAAATTTTAGCTCTTAATTCCTTGATGCCACTGGCTCCAGGAGGAGACCAACGGAAGGAAAGTTTTAACTGTTGGAGGCAGGATTAAAAATTTGCACTTTTTAGCTGTAGAATACTTGCTTTCCTGTGAAAACAGTAAATATTACCTCAGTTTGAAGTGTAATAAAGTACTTCTCCCTGAAACAACACTGTACAGCAGTCTGCCTCAGCCTCCCCAACCACCAGGCAGACAGGATATCTTAACACAGGCACATCAAGTGGGATTTACATTTTTAAAGAAAATCTTTCAGCTGCAACTGTCTTTAGCAAATCACAAAGAGTGCAACSATACTCCAGTTCTCCTATTTTTCATATTTTCCGTGGAAGAAGACCCACACAGTTATCTCACTCTGTCATGATTGCCCAATTTGTTTTCAAGTAACTGTTCTTAATAATCGTCATTCCAGATCCTGTAAATTTATTGTGCTTCCAGTGAACTGAGAGTTATCAGAACCTGCATCATCTTCAGTGGAATTGTGTGGTTCCTGTCAAAGCAAACAGGCAGCATTAAGTACTTTGACCTCTAGATGCTTTCAATGCTTGTCAGCAAGATTATCTGACATTTACCCAACATCAGAGAAGCGCTTGGAATGGCTCAGAGAAAACCCAAAGCTTTCCCACTTCAGGGATCTACCCAAACAGTGTTGCCACAGTTTTTCTATGGAACACCTGAGATGAGCATTACTAACGGAAATAGATTTAACATCACTGTTTGTTTTTCCTCCATTAACTCTCTGCCCTGGCCAACAATCCCACTCTTCTTGTATTTCTAGGTTTATCACAGCGAGGTGCCCCTCCTCAATAAAAAGCTTTATTTTCTACCCAGGAGAAGCACACTTGGCATTGCAGAGTTTATCAAAACCGAGGCCCCCGAGCAGGCTTTTTAACCTGACTGCCATTCCCCTAAGGGCACCACTTTGAAATCTAGCTTCAAGAACTTATTTCCCACTTCCCACCCTTCCTGTAGCCTGCAACATTCCAATTCTGATATCTTTCTTGACCCACTCAGTATCTGCAGGATGGGATCAGGAAAACAAGGATGGGGCATTTCAGAGTAACATTTAGTTATTCATTACTCAGAGGAAACAGAGGAAAAAACCAACCACCTGTGATGTGTCAAAGGTTGGTAACAGACACAAGATAACTCGTGCAGTGCAGCTCTCTGCTTGCTACTCCTTGGGAGTGAAATTCACTTCCCAAGGAAAAACAAGGTATTTTCATTGGGCAGAACACGAGAGTGTTCAGAGCAAACTGTCTTCCCTTCCAAGCAAAGCCATAAAACCCAACAACTTGACATGCTGTACCTGAAGTATGTGAACAGGTAAATCCACTGTAAGCTGAGAATGTGATGAGGAAGACTGGGAGCTCAGCTGAAAGGGCAAATCCCCCTCTCCTGGGGAATCATCCTGTGAATGCAGAAACATGATGGAATTACACAACCCCCAAGTATCTCAGCACAGTATGGCAAATTTCACTCAGCCTCACAATCTTAAAAAAGCTGATAAAGCCACTGCATTGTACTAGTAAGGCCTAGGTCCACAGTGATGTGGAAAGCTAACTAGGACTTAAACCTGAACCTAGCTCAGTGTACAAACTATTCTGTCCTCATCAACTTGGAACACTGGCAAGATCTGGAAAGGAAGGAATGGTTCATCTTCCAACAAACGTAGCACTCAGAAACACACAACAAGTTTCATCATGTGTGAAGCTGATACTTAACATAAAAGATACAGATGTTTACCTATCAAAAAAAYAGATCCATGGAAAACTCTGCCCAAAGCTTTCTCCATACCATAGTTGTAAGGAATAAAGTAGAAGGAACTTACTCTCTCTCTGGATACTATACAGAGATACACCTGGCCAAAAACCTATTACCTGCCATGCTCCACTAATCAGCCCACACCAATTATTARGTTGGTTTGCTTTTTTAAATCTTAAGCTTTATTTCAACAGTTTAGAGATGTAACAGTTTAGGCTGAAACTTCTTTTTGCAGGAATGTTTTCATGTCAGTCTCATTTACTTTGTAAATAAGAGGTGGAATAATATAAGAATACTGCACAGCTCAAGATCCCATCCAGGGACAGTAGTACTTTAGTTCACAAATAGTCAAATTCTTCCGTAAATACGAGTTTGGATAACAGAGAAGATGAGCATGTTTGTTTCTCCTCAGCTCTCACCTGAAGAAGCTGAATTTGCACATACTGGGCTCCAGTGGCAGGGTCCCTTATTGTCAGCCCTCCATTTGGCAGAACTATGTTACCACCCAGTCGACTGCCAGGAGTGGATGATGAAAAATTGGTAGGGCTTACTTTACCACCCTTGTTTTTCCTCTGCCCAGAGCCAGATGCCCCTAAAAGAAAGCAGTTTTAATATTTAGATGGTCAGAAACAGTTTTTCAAAGTTTTCTGCTAGTATTTTTCAACTTTTTGCAGCTGTTTACACTATACAGCAAATGCCCACAACAGTGCAATATAATTAAGCACCATCTGACAACTGCTAAAAGGCCAGAGAGCACTCAGCTGGTGAACTCCAGCTGCTGACTGAGCATCTTTTTACAGGAACACCGTTAAAAAAATCACAAATTGCTAAGCTTAGGGCTCTCCCCTGTGGTAGCACAGAAATATCAGTGTATTTGTGGTGTTATGGAAAGGAATTAGGAAGTAGGATTACATTTTCTATTTTTAATTTTGCAACTCATTTCCTGAGAAGTCATGCACATCATTTTTCTAAACTGTAAAAAGAGTATAGTGAAGCTCATTTTCACAAAGATTTCAGTAACTGTTAGGTAGAACGGGTTACACAAGCACAACTATCCCAACCTTAAGATTTTTTCAGTTTAAAGCAGGATGAACCAGCTGTTGTACTACAAGCTGAAAACCAAAACCCCCATCAAAACAAATGTAAGGATACAGTCCTGTCAGCTCTTCAGGTTTTTGTTTGGATTTTTTTTTAAATCTATAATAAATGAAGGGCTTGGATAACTTCTTTTTAAACACTGAACTTCCCTCAACAGTATTCACTCAACCTAGTTAAGCTAGTTAGAAATACAAGACTCTCTAGACCACTCTGAGAAGCACAGAGGAGCATTCAGGCAACAGCTGGTGAAAAGTGGACTCCTGGGAATTTTGAGTAGGAAAAGAAACAGGAATTTTCTGAGGTCATTTTAGGAGACGTGCAAAGAGCAATCACCTTTTTTAAACTAATGTCCAAAAGACATGTTTGATACATGGCCACTTAGACACAAGGCCACTCAGAACTAGCTTCATAAAGCACTTATCTTTCCTTCCATGTCATGATTCACTGAACTAGACAGAATTTATGCAGGTATTAATTTTACAAACATACAAATACAACGGTTCTCAAATCAGAACTAGTCTCTTAAATCACCCCAAGAATTATTGCCTTGGAGGAGGAAGGTCTAACAGACAGCGAGGCAGATCTAAATTCGCTTTATATATATGGTATTCATATATCATAAACATATGATATTCCACCCCAGCCCCAAAGGTAGACACGACTCAAACATCTCAGCTTGTTCAAGTCTAGTGAGGCACGGACCACGTTTGATCTGACAAAGGAATGGTTCCAATTCACATCAGATGGCTTTGAGTCAAGTACAGTTTAAAAGGACACATCTGGAATCATGATCTAAACCCCACCCTGCACAAGAACTCTCTACAAGGCTAAAATATAAGAGAGATGTTTGAGTATTTCTAGATAATTGAGAAATAAATTCCTTAATGCTGTTACTAAGTGAAACACAGAAGCAAATTCCAGCTGATGCTTTCATTGTCTGTACAGAGTAAAAGAACCCCCTAGATAAGACCAAAAGCAGAAAAAAATAGAAGCGACATTAATTTTTTTGTTTTAATAAGAAAATAAAAGCAGATTAAGAGATGGACAGCTAGTGTCTTGTTAACAATCGTGAAACATATGGTGCAGCTTTCTTTGTAAACTTACTGTGAATCTGATATTGCATAGAACGTGATTATCCTGAGTAACAGATGGCACACCATGTGCATAATTATTTTAACTAGCAATAAACAGGATGGGACATTTAAGAATGTTACTCAGAAACCCACTCCCATTGCACTGCCAAAAATACTAAATATTTTTATTTAGTAAAYTTAACATCATTAATGGCTTCTCACCTGTGCTGCTGCCATTCCCTTTTTGTTTCTTCTTCTTGGCCAGCTGAATGGCTCTGTAGTCTGTTCTTGCAGACCCACTGCTCTCCTAGTTTAAAAAAAGAAAGCCCAGAGATGCAAGGTTTTTGGAATTAAGAACACGAGACAATGAACACAGACTAATGAGTTCTCAGATGCAGTTATCTTCTATGTTGCAAACACTGAATTCTAGTTTCCCATGAACTTCTGATTAGTTTCAATAAATTCCCTGTATCTATTTAATATCTAGAGTTCAATAAAAGAACACATTTATAAGTATTATAAGCTCCACATTTATAAGTGTTCAGATTTTAACACTGTAAACATTTACTTTGTAATGTAAACAAAAAGTTAAGTCTGCAGTAACACAGTGAAGCAGAAAGGGAAGAATACTTAAAACAGGAATGAGGATTGAGATGAAAATGCTGCAGTTACTGTTACAGCCCAAGTCTTTCCCTGGAATGAAATGCACAAGATATATCACATATTCTTGGATACTCTTGCAAATTCCATTTCTGATGGATGGCTGCTTGTTTTGAAAGGTTCTTCCTTAACTGTCCCCACCAGAATTCAAGTATTTCTTAGAACTTATCACCACACTAAATCTACTTGTGAAAACACACTACTCACTGTATTCTTCATCAAAGAAGAGCCAAAATGCACGACGTGCAAAATCTGGAGAGAAAGGTCTCCCTACAAAGTCTGAGCAGCCAGGGATATCCCCAAAGTCAGACTGTCTCATCTAGGGGGAAAATAAATACAGTTACTTCATACCAAAAACGAGCTGCCAGTCACTGCACCAAGATCCATTTCCTTCTGTGCACTGTAGCTCCCCGGAGGGTTGGAGAACACAAACTGTGTCACTACTTTGCTGCCTTCTTGCTGACCAACCACATCCGAGCTGGGAAGCAAATTCCGTTCAGCTTTAGTTGGTGTCAGTAACTCAGGCACGTTGGTGCTGCCGAGGCTGCTGGAAGGAGTCAAAGTGGCTGTGTCTATTGTTAAATTATTGCTGGATGTCAACCCGTGCATATCCTGACTGGAATTCCTCACTGACAGAGACGCCAGCGATCCCAAGGCTTCGGCATTGACAGTCTGTACATCATCCAAATTTAAAGTGCTTTGCTGTAGAACTGTTGCACTGGTTCCCAGCAGGAGAGAACTGTCCAGGCTCTGTGGCATGTCGCTGCTCGCCACCAGGATCAAGGGATCAACTGCCTGGCTGAGGGAATTGGTACTGACAGGCAGGTTCCCTCCCAGCGTCGAGCCCACCGAAGCGACATCGATCGTGACGATCCCAGAGTTCACCAGCGCCATGTCCGTGGCAATCCCAGAATTGTTACTGGACACGTTGGAGAACAGGGATACGAGGTCGATGTTGCTGAGATCACTCTGCCCTGGACTAGTGAGTTCACTGCTGGGGGTGAGGGAGCTGGTTGCTTCCAGCTGAGTTAGGAGATCTGGAAGAGAAGAGTTTGGTTATAAGACAGAGCTTTCACAGGCAACGGGGAGGAAAAGAAACTTTAAATTCTGTAAAATTCTATATTCTCAGCCTGCTAAAACACTTCCCAGCTTTCCTGAAAGCAGATTTAAGGAAAAACAGTTTACTGAAATAAGTGCATTCCTATACTGAGAAGTCTGTTACAAAAGCAGTTGCCAAAAAATAACAATAAGACAGTCCAGGCTAAGTCAGGTTGTAAAGGAGTGAAAGGGGTTAAAAGAGAAATCCTTTAGTCCTTGCTCGTATTTTACAGATGGCATGGAAAAGGACAAGCTCTACTTCATTCAAAACTGCTGCAGTTTCTCACAATTTCAGAGGTCAAGTTCAAGTATCAATTTCTGATACTGAGAGGTCCCACTGAAAATTTTAGGGGAAGGAGAAACCAATTTCAGTCTCACAGAAGATTCTGTCATTCATATCAATGGGACTCAGATTTCAACATCAGTGAACACACATTTTCGTTAATAAAACATTTAGCTTTTCCACTGCACCCTGTGATAGACAAAACCAACATTTTACCTGGGCTGACGTTATGCTGCTTAACCATGTGCGTCTTCATGCTGTGTTTGGAAGTGAACAATTTATTACAGCTGGAAACAGGGCATCGAGTCTTTAATGAGTCCACATCCTGAAGATGTTTTTTGGAGTGAATATACAGACTACTTCGTGCTGAAAATTTTGCACAACAGCCTGCAAGAAGATACACAAGGCTTTGAAGTTTCAAATTTAATGAAGTTTCAATTTAATTTTCATGTTTAGTGTCTTAACAAATCAGAGTATCTCTACAGAACTCTACTTTCTATTTTGCAGCACCTGTGCATACACTCAGAGGAACAAGAAGTAAACCTGGCCAAGGGTAGGACAGCTCAACAACCTGTCTCTGCCAACAAGAAACTCTTAAGTCATTCAGTGCGAAGCACCTTCCACGCTACAACATCTTAAACTCTTCATGACAACTGCTGGAAACACCATAAAAAGGAGAAACAATCATCAAGTACAGCTGTTTTACTTTAAAAGGCAGAATATTCTAAATCAGACCCAAAATGCTTTGTTCCTGACATCCCTCTGAAGTGGTGAAGGTGGTCAAGCTAGAATACAAACCAGACTGTTCTCTGTGATCAGTAACTTTGGGAATGATTGCTTGTTCAGTTGCAATGTCTTCTGTTTAGTTTTACCTCTTCAGACCCTGTCAGAAGACTCATTCTGAATTGTTCCAATCCTGTACCAAGCTCACATTTGGGGAAAACACACACAATCTTTAGGCAAAAATACACACAGGTTACCAGGAAACACATACAAGAGTGGAGCAATACCTTCTACTGGACACTCGAATGGTTTTGTACCAAGGTGAGTTATACTGTGGCCTTTCAAGTGCTCTGCTCTTGTGAAGGACTTCCCACAGCCTTCTACTGGGCACGTGAATCTCCTGTCATCTTCGTGTTTCCTACAAGGGAAGGAAATTGCCATTGGCATGATTAAATCCACTACTGCTTAGCTACAGGAAGAAAAACAAAGACAAATAAACAGCCAGTAACTTAGGACAGTATAATCAGAAAGGCTTCCTTCACCTTTTATGCCTCAGAAGCTTCGACATACTGGTGAAAGACCAGCCACAGCCTTCAGAGTCGCAGATAAAAGGTCTTTCACCTTGAGTAAAGAAAGGTTACATTAATAATCTAATACAAAAATAGACACTGCTACTAGAAAATATCAAAACCTGCTTAAATTGAATTAAGACAATTCAACCAGCCTCTCCCGCAATGCACTGCAGAGTWCTGTCATGTCCCTTCCCCCCTGTACAATCTGGGCCTTCTTTGACTCCACACTACTGCACCAGAGAGCACMGATATTTCTCAATCCACCTCTTCTTGAAAGTGCTTCAATAACCAGTAACAGAATTATTCAAAACAGAAAAACAACCGAACTGTTTCCTCCTGTTCTCACAATCTGTGATTGTGTCTTGATTACAAGACAGTGAAGTACGTGAGGTTGGTTTCCATCACGCCTATAAGCTTTAAGTGACACTTCAAAATCACCACAAAACCTCAAAACTCAACACTGTAAAACCATGACACCAGGCAGACAGAGGACAGTATAGTACACACCAGTGTCTTTAAAACATGACAGGACTGTATTTCCGCTTAGCAGTGGTCCTTGAAAGTCAGGAGTGCTTGCTTGAGTTGAAATTTATCCTCTCGCTGTTCCAAACCTTGGCACATACATTCTACATGTACTGAGTTTTCCAGCTCTTTGTTTTTATGAAGATTAAAATTTACACSATGTTTTGAACATCTATGAACTTGGGAATAGAGCTGGGATAGTTTTTCTGGACAGAGTGCACCATGACAAAAGCTACAGCTTTGCATGTCCATAACTACTGTGCATTTGGCAAGTTGATTCGGTGGGCTCCTATCCCCCCAGAAGGCCAAGAATCAAACGGTTTCACTGACTCCAAATAACTCATGTCACCTTTCCTCCCATCGTGACTTTCARTTTTTCCATCAAACTGAAGTCCACTCTTCAACTCCTATCTTCCATGTACTTCCCCAGGTACAAGTCATCCCTGTGAATACCTGTGTGACTCCTCATGTGGATTTTCAGTCGGCAGGCTTTGTCATACTGCTTGTTACAGCCAGGGAACGAGCAGGAGAACTGCTCTTGCTCTCTGAAGTGGGCTCGGTTGTGGGAGAATAATGCACTCACTGTGATAAACGTTCTCTCACAGCCTGGGGAGAGAAGGGAAACAGCACATCTGCTTGGCAAAACTGAATCAGGAAAACTGCACTCTTTTCTCCTCCCAGCTTTCAGCAAGGTACTTTCATGATCTTTTTTTTAGGATATTACATCGGGGAAAACGGACAGAAACGAACAGTGAAATCCTAAACATTACTCCCAGTGATTACAACCGTTTAGCCGAAGTGGGCAATCAAGTACAGCCTGGGCTAAGGCGCACCACTGAAAGCTAGTGCTGTGTCTTGCGGTGTTTCACTGCACCAGCACAAAGTYGCAGGAGGAAAGGCACAGCATCCTCCAGCTCCCAAACTTTCCCTCTTGATAACTGAGGTGGCCTGGAGAATGACCTTCCCTGACACTCGGGGGTGCCCCGGAGTGCAAGGAGAGGCAGCGGGGCGAAGAAGCGAGYCGAGCGCCGCACGGACTCAGGGCAGGGATCCCAGTTTCTGGAAGGGGAGGGAAGGGCGCCCAGCCCCAGAGGCGGCTTACCGGGGAAGTCGCAGCGGTAGGGCCGCTCGGGCTCCAGGTGGCTGCGGCGGCGGTGGGCGGCGAGGCGGGCGGCGCTGGGGAAGCGCTGCCCGCACGCCTCGCACTTGTGCGCCGCCTCCTGCTCGTGGGCGCGGCTGTGCGCCCGCAGGTTGTACACGGTGGTGAAGCGCTTGGCGCAGCCCGGCGCCGCGCAGGCGAACGGCCGCAGTTTGTCGTGCGAGTGCAGGTGGCGCCGCAGCTTGTAGGCCGTGGCGAAGGACCAGGCGCAGCCCGGCACGGGGCAGCCGAAGGGCCGCGCCGCCGCGCCCCGCCCGTCCTCGCCGCCGCCGTGCGCCGAGAGCCGGTGCAGCCGCAGCTGCTGCTTGCGGGGAAAGGCCTCTCCGCAGCGCGGCTCCGGGCACGAGAAGGCCGGCGGCGAGCGCGGGCGCGGCCCGCCCGGCGGCTCGGCGGGGCTGGCGGCGGCGGCGGGCGCGGTGCCCGCGGGCTGCTCGGCGCCGGGCCCCAGCGTCAGGACGCCGTTCTCGATGCGCACCAGCAGGCTCTGGTTGTTGATGGTGATGGTCCCCGAGAAGGCGCCGTCCTCCGCCGCGCCGCCATCGCCGCCCGCGGGGGGCAGCGGTGCTGGCGGCGGGGGAGGAGGCGGCGGCGGCGGCGGCGGGGCCGAGCCGGGGGCCTCCTCCGGCAGCTCGGCGGGCGGCGGGCCGGGCTGGGCTCGCCCCGCTTCGTCGCCGCCGCCCGCGCCGGGCTCGGCCGCGCCGCGCACCACGTTGAAGACGAGCAGGAGCCCGTCGCTGTCGGGCGCGGGCCCCGCCGGCGGCACGCTGGGCGCCGGGCTGGCGCCGGGCTCCGGCTTCTCCTCCACCAGCAGCACCGGGAAGCTCACGTAGAGGCCCGGCGCGGCGGCGCTGCCGGCGGGGGAGGGGGAGGCGGCGGCGGGCGGCGGGTCCCAGCCGGGCGGCGGCGGCGCGGCGGGGCCGCCATGTTGCGCGGCGGGCCGGGCCCGGGCCGCCTCCGCGGCCGGCAGCCCCTGCGTTTCCATCTTGGGGGTCCCTGTAGCAGCGCCTGAAACCGGAGCCGCGGGGCGGGGCCGGCGCGGGCTGCGGCGGAAACGCGGAGCGCGGAGTCTCGGAGCGGGCGCGGCGCCGGGGAAACCCGGAGAGCGGAGCSCCGGACGGGGCGGAGCGGGGCTGCCTCGGGGCAAGGCCACCCGGGTGGGTGTCGTACAGCGGCGACAGCGTGGCACCCCTGGAATCATCTCAGGGCATGGGAAGTGTGYTGGTATCCCTGTTAATGGCCAGGAAAAATCACAGAATGATTAGGGTTGGAAGGGATCGCTGGAGATTAGCCAGTCCAACCCCCTGCCAAGGCAGGGTCACTTAGAGCAGGTGACAGAGGGCCATGTCCAGGTGGAGTTCGAACGTCTCCAGCGAGGCTCCCCAACCTCCCTGGGCAGCTGTTCCAGTGCTCTGCCACCCTCAGTGTCAAAAAGTTGTTCCTCATGTTGAGGTGAAACTTCTCATGTTCTAGTTTATGGCGTTTGCTCCTSATCCTGTTSCTGGGCACCGCTGAAAAGAGTCTGGTGCCCTCCTCTTGCCATCTGCCTTTGAGATATTTATACGGATTAATGAGATCCACTGTGTCTTCTCTAAACTAAACAAGGCCAGCTCCCTTACTCTCTCCTCGTAAGAGGGATGTTCCCAACCCACAATCATCTTTGTGGYTTCCACTGGACCCTTTCCAGTAGCCCCAYGTCTGTCTTGTACTGAGGAGCCTAGAACTGGACACAGCACTCCAGATGTGGCCTCACAAGTAGAGGAGGAGGATCGTCGCCCTGGACCTGCTRTGTGGGAGCAATTATAAGGGTGTAGCCACACTCAGAGAGCTGAGACAGGTAAATACTTCAGCAAAACGCCCTGTGTAGTGTCAGTGGAAACACAAAAACAGCACTACGGACCAGTCCTGGGCAATGCAAACTCACTGTTGAAGCACAATCCTGTCACAGCAGCACCCAAGATAGACCAGTGCAAAAAAAATCCTACAAATTCAGGTACTGCATAAAATTATTTTTGTTCTTTGAAAGAATGTTCAGCTGCCTTCTGGCTCTCCAACACTTAAGGAAAAGGTAAAATAATCCTGTATTTGCCATGGCGATGTACTAGTTCCCTGCTGCCGTGGGACCAGCGAGCAGTCCCAGCAGATGGTGCTGTGATCCTTCTGCTGCTTGATTATTCCTCCTCTCCGTTGAGCAGCTGAGCATCAAACCTCCTATGAGCAAGGGTGGGAAACTGCTGGCCAGGCACMCTCAGCTCCAGGGAACCTGCAGCTGTAGGTGTACCCACAGCTCCACTGGGCTGGGCGATCYCTGTCTTTGGCTGCCCCAGCCATCCCAATCTCCTTATGGAGGTCTTTGCAGTACCTTCTTTCATGTTCCTAGGAAAAGATAAGTCTGCCCCGGAGTTTATTGCTCAACACAAAGGTGCGCCCCTGGTTGAAGGATGTAAAATCTGTCACCAAGCTCTTGCCTCTACCTGCAAGCAGGCACAAGGTTTCAGGATAAGTGTGGGCATTTTAGGAAAGCATTAAGGTGCCAAGATCCACAGGAAGGCAAGCCTGAGACTTCACTGCACTGCAGAAATTCACCACCTGTACATCCACTGCCTGGATCAGATCCAATGTAATGCCTACAGATGGATGGATTTAAAACTGTTCTCCCTCTATTTGGTTTGTCCAACAGTGAGGTCAGCTACCTAAAAATGRCATCAGCATCCCCACACAACAATAGCTTATTCACAGTCTCAGCTTCTCTGCAAGCAAGTAGAGAACAGATAAATTGAGGAATCCATCGCACTGGGCTTGTTTATGGTTTCTGTGTGCTGGAAACCACCTGCTGTTTCATCCCTGACAGCAACTSTTTCCCTGTGCCCTCCCAAAGGCATTGTAAACCTCAGCCAGTTCACATTTGTTAAGTGCTTGAGATATGCAGTTAAAAGACCAAGGTAGATTTAAATGTATACATATAACTATATACTASATCATTGAAATAAACACCAGTGAATAGTCATAAATATGACAAACTGCTCACCAGTTCACTGCCTTTCTGTACCCCATCTTGCCTTAACTCATGCTACCTCATTAATAGACTTTATAATCTGAATTTCAACTGGTAGCCCTTGTACAGCACTCACACATTCGGGTTCTGTCTCTCCCTACAGGTAGTCCAGAGTTATATATTCCCAGGGACTTGAGTGGCATTAAACATGGCTACACTGGTAAGGTTACGTCTTCTGGGCAATACAGCTACAAGGACAAAAATAAGGTCATTTTGTGCCTGGGATGTGAAGGTGAGCACACTGGCAGGTAACACAGTACTAAACAATACAAAGGTGAAGAATTCATAATAAATATTTCTTCAACATCTTGTCTGTGGTGGATTTTCAACTCAGAATTAAGATGAATCTATGGAATAGCTYTACATTCCTTGGTACAGAAAAGCCAGTATATCTTCTGGTCATTCCTCTTGACAAAGCAAGAACCACCAGTGCTTTTGGGCTATGAAGATTAGAGTGGTTTCACACAATACCAATATACTAACTTTGGACCCAATCCATTGTGATTATTAATAAGGTAATGCATAACATATGTCAMAGCAAAGGCTGTCAAATCTGCCTGACAACTACTCACATCTCAATCGTATAACTTGGCAATGTGGGCATTTTTTTCCATAATGTAAAGCAATTCCTATCAACTGCAGATTGCACTTCACAGAAGGTTCGGTTTCAAGCAGATGCCAGACTCTCACTATTCATCTGGAGACATACACAGTACGTGAACAGAGTAAAAAACTCATTTGTGATTCAAAATAAACACTTTCCTTTACGTAGCAGCAGAGGCATTACAGAGCTGCAGAGTGTGTTCCCCTGTGGGTACCGTGGGGTCTGGCAGGGGTGGGATTTAAGACACACTCCTGAGGGCTGCAGCTCATCACATGCCCTCTGCAGCAGCCCAGGCAGGTTTACACGTGTAACACCCCTTTCATTCCAAGAGGTAATGGATGCAGCGCCAAGGAGATTGAGTGACAGGCCAGAGTAAATCCACTGGGGGAAGGGACTTCTGGCACTGTGTTCATGTTGAAATGAAGCCCATGTGCAAAGGCCACGGTAAGCATGAGACAGGATAGCTAAGARTTACTTTTGTACACACATTAATTTATGAATTATCAGGAGTAAGTGACACTGTTTTGTTGTTTGAGGATTTTTTTTTCCGTTTAATTTTAAGGGACAAAATTCCCATTCCCTTCCCTATTATGAACAGTTTCTTATTGCAAACATCGATCCAAATATGTTAGTGAAAAGACTGTTCCTGGCAGACCTGTCACACACACGTGCAGATTTGCCCCACTAATAAGTTAAAGAGGAAATAAAGAACTCACATGGAACAGACATTTGCAAGGCTTTTATCATTTGGCCAGAGAGCAAAATAGGATRTCAAGGAAACAACTTCAAATACATCTGCAAGAGCAACATTGCACTTGGAGTACCACTAATGTTTCACGGCTTGCTCCAAGATGTTCTCATCCACCACCTTGTGAGGGAGAGTCACCCTCAAAGTGCTGTTTTCCTTCATGGCTTGGCAGATGGTTTCATAAGCAAAGGCATTCCCTGACCAGCAGCGCCTGGCAACCTGTCAGACACAAAACCAAGGGGTGTAAAAATCAGACCCTTCTCTTGCCACACCCACCTCACACAAGATTTGCACAAACACTGGCATGCAACTCACAACAATAAATCTACAACCCTCTGCTAGTTTTAGTTTCCCTACTGATTCTGCAAGTAATTTTTGTAATACCTACTTCATTTTTATGAGCAGTGTCTGGGTAGACATGGTATTTTTCCATGCATAACACTGGACAGATAAACATTGGTAGAGCCAGGTACCTTATAAACTTACAAAATTCCCTCACTAAAAATTATTGTGCACTCCATCCCAGCTCTGTAAAACCAGCACTTGCTTTAGATTACACTATCATTTAAGCAGTCGATGCTTTKGTAGTGGGATAAATATTTAAAAAGGAAAATGTCACTTCAAAGCATTTTCAACTATGAAATCAAGGAGACAAATTCTCTGCCAGCATGTAAGGATGGAACTCTGTGGACAGCCAGAGAAATCCTTAATCCCTTTTCCATCAGCAAAACTCTGTGTTTCAATCTGTGTACAAGCAAGATTCCCCAGATTAAAAAAAAAAAATTGTCACAAAGGAAGTCCTTCCCTCTATTCAATGCCTTACAAACTCTATAAAAATATGTTTAGCACTGGAATCAGAGTACCTAAATAAACATAGTCCCGAGGCAGGAAAATTTTAAGTAAACATAAATAATGAGTTTTGCTTACTCCATTGGAAACATCCCAGCTGAGCATCATTTTAGCCCGTTCTTCAGCCTCCTTGGACCCATCCAAAACCAGGCCAAATCCCCCATTGATCACTTCACCCCTAAAAACATATAAATGTAAGAGAATKAAATAAAATATGAGAATGAACCAATATGACAAAATTTACAGGAGTTAATTTGTTCAGTTGTACTGCAAGAAGAAGAATGAGAACATAGACACTATCTGATCTTTTATACTTTAGAAAAAAAAGTGTGTTTAGCAGGGCAAAAGCCTAGTTTCCTGACCTGCAGCAAACATATTCCACCTTTCTTATAATGCCCAGCTAGCAGTTAGGATCTGCTTCATGCAGGGATGCCCAAAATTAAGCTTGCTCTGTATCTCCTGAGTGCTGCACTCTCTATTGGCTCTAAAAACAGGTGGAGAAAGGTTAACAGATCTGATGGGCCAAAGAGTTACCTGTCTCAGGATGTTTTTAAAGGTTAACTCCTCATACTTGTTACACTACAGCCTCCATATAGGCAGGATCATGAGGAGGACAGTGTACTTATAGAAGCAGACAGATGGATCTATTTATATCCTCTCGGGACAAATGACAGAACATAAGAATTTTATTAAAAAAGTGTTAACCACCACTTAATGCACATCTGCCTTGATCACTTCCAAAACACTCATTCATTTTGTATGAGATACAGAGATGTTTGAAGACATCAGTGCCAACTTTTCAGGAAGCAGACTTATTGGCAGAAGAAGAACAGAAATATGTTAAAACGAACAGATTATTCTTGGGAGAAATAACAGTCTGGTTTTAAAGGACAGGGAAAACACGTAGAGCAAAACATCTTGTCTGACTTCAGAATGTGGCCTGCTCGAGCTCCCATTCCATGGCATATGGTGAATAGTGGTGGATGCAGCTGGGAAATTGTCTGTTGCTGTAAATCTGTGAGGATTCTGGCATTACAGCTCAGCATCAGCAATAACTGACGGACAGGGAATATCATACAACAATACATGGTATGAGAGACCAATGGAAATTCCTGGAGGCAGGATTTTGTCCTCTGAGTTTTATAGCTAATATAAGTTTACAAAATTTACATAGAACAACATCAGACATATCCATTAACCAGATAGGAGTTGAGAGTCTTCCAGTCCAGGAAGGAATTGTTTCTTAATATATATTTTCCATCAGTAACTTGAGCATCTGAGGAAATGGGGAATTGAGGCTAAACTGGAGCCTCACAGACCTGGGATCTACTTCCTGAAACTAGAACTCACATTTTCTCACTTTCAATGTAATGTTGTTACCCATATGATGTTAATTCCCTTTCACTACTTACTTACAGTACCTGTGTGCTAAGTAGGACCCTATCACAGAGCTCAGCAAGGAACTAGGGGCTCCACATGTCACCATCATGGTACCATTCCGTGAATTCCCTCACTTTTCCATTATTAGATATGTCATTATTACAAATGCATTTTCTGTTGAAAGGCACAGTTTTCTGGAAAGTGACAGTTCTCACAGCACAATGTCAATGAATGCATCAGGGTTTTTTAACAGGAAAATTCGAAACAAAGTCATATTTTCAATTGAGATGTTTGAATACTGTAAGATCCGACTCTTCAAAATGAAATTATTCTTTTTGATTGACACTGTCAACTCTTTTCAGCCTGAAATTTAATTTCCAGGATGTTTTTACGGTGCGACATCTTTCACTAGTTCTGCTTMTAGTCTCATCTGGGGATGAATACAAATAGCCAAACATCTGTATTTCTTGCAAATTCTACTTTTTGAATAGCTTATGTTGTTACTGTCTTCTCCAAAAGAGGGGACCAGACTGGATGACAATGTTACAAATATAATTATGCCAGGGCCAGTTACCCCACCACACTGTGCTACTCCTGTGTACAGAGACCAGACAATAGAGTACTACTCTTTACTGTCAGAGTTCCAAGCCTGAGAGGCTCAGACTTCTGGACCAGTGTTTTATAAAGATATTCCATACAGGAAGATGATCTTTCAGTGGCACAGCTTCCTTCTGTCCACAGTAGCCCAAAGAGCATCCTTTGAAGCTCAGGCATGAACAGGGAGCATCTGATCTACTTGCACCCCATAAATTTAAAGCCTTTCCATTGATTTCAGAATCTGTTCTACTGTCTAAAATCACTCTTACATTAAATGCCAATGTTTGTTATGATGGATTTTCTAGCAAGACTTCCCACTTTTAAAGGGGAGCTCTCTGCCTTCATTAGCATTGGGTCAGATTTTTGGGTAATTAAAGAAACATGTGGCATTTTGACCTAAGCTACCTCCTATAATTTCCAGATGTCTCCTTCTAAGGTGATCAAAGAAAACAAGGCCTCTCTCACAATCATGATGTCACRCTGTCAACAGCACAGTTCAATTCTTAAATTGCTTCTGCCTTTTTGTTACTACAGGTTACCCAGGCTCTGTGCTAATGTACGTTCTCCTGCAAACAAACAGGCAGCAGAAAAGAAATAACAATCATTTGCTGTAATTACAGTCAAGACTATGTTAATCTTAAGTCTCTCCAAGGGTACATGTGATGCAGATTCCAGCTAAATAAATATTAATCCTGCTTTTCCTGTTTGTCCCACAWGGCTGTAACAGAAAATAAAGCATGTAAAAGGCACTTCTGTAGTCTCATAGGGAAGACACAGCAGATCTGTCAGCAGTTCCAGGCAAGCCCAGCCTCTGCAGGGAGGACTGGCAGCCAAACACAGTGCAATTCCCATTTCTGAACTCCTGTGCAGAAGCTTGCCAATGACAACTTGATTTCTCTSTAATCACATGTATTTTTGTTTATCAATGTATATAAACTTCCACTTGCACTTTCACATTTCCAAATCAGCTGATGACAAGAAGAGTTTATCAAGCATGTGAAGATTTCTTTATGGAAAACTCAGCTGGATTTTTAGCACTCCAGAGAAAAATAGGCTCAAAAACCTAAAGGCATCTATCTCTTCCAGGCTGAGAAAACAATTTTTTATGGCTGGGGGTTATTTTGCTTCTTTTGCCACCTTTAAATTATTCCTCTCTCTCCTCAGAAGGCAAAGGGGTGCAGCCCTTTCAGCAGCCAAGGTGGTGCCACATTAGTTAAGCCAAGCACAATCACACCTGTCTGCCCTGGCTTTGGGGGCTCTCCAGACCAGGGCACCAAATGACACGACATTGTTACCACAGCTGAGCCTCAGCATGGTGGCTTGTTAAGGCTCCTGCAGAGACAAATCTCATTTTCAGGCCCTACATTCTTCACTGAAGCACAGTAATTTAATCACAGAGGGCTGTGACTGCTTCCAGAACAAGGTGAGCAGATACTGTTCTGCAGTGACAAGCCCCCACACAGCCATAGGAAATGCCAAAAAGGAGAACCAAACCCTGTTTTRCCGGAGATATTTTGGTTTCAGAAAATAGCCAAACACTAATTTTCTGATGCATTACATAAAYTACAGCACCTCTGCTCTGCCTTGGGGCAAAGTTTCTTTTAATGATGTAACTCCATTTAAGAAACAACTAAAGCAGGATAATTGAAATTGCAGTGTGGTCAGTGCCAGTTTTCCAGAACTAAAGGCAGCCTCACTATTCAGCCAAGCTCTCTTTGAATTGCACAGAGGGCTAAAAAAGTGCAGGAGGGATTGGCCTTAGAGAGATCAGAAAGKAATAGGATCATTTGTATCCTTTGAATTAAGGATCATTGCTGTGCAGAACATTTGTGGCATAAGCAGTAATTTTAGCAATTCTAATAATTATAATTATAAAAATATCCCAAATACTTTGCACAACATGTTGAGAAAAGTGATTTTCTTTCCTTGTATTTCATATGCAGATATTTTAAAAGGTTAAACTCAGCTAGGGAAGGTCAGGCAGAATTAGTCTGCTGCTATCTCTGGAGTCTGAGACTGAGATGACCAGAGTAGGGAGACATTCTGGTATGTGTTTTCCATTAAGAATTATGAAACTTGTGAATGAAATCCTGGCCATGGGTCCCTATCACTGAAATCAGCAAAGGCAAACCTTCGCTCTGTGTGCCTAAGCCCTCAGAAAGCTTTCTTATCCCATTGTTCCATTTTGCTGTCATGTACCTTCTATGCAGTAGCTATGTCACTAAAATCAAAGGATTTAAGAGTACAGGGAGGGAATTCTTCAGCTGACCTGAAGGGATATTTTCTAGATTCAGCTCATCCAGATGAATAACAATTAATTATCATAAAATGTCTCTGAGGATAACATCTTCGACAAGTTCCTTGGCTTGCTAGTTTTGGCATATTCCGGCACTGTTTGGAACAGGGAAGTGGGAGGGTTCGCTATAGTATTTAGTAGAGGGTTGTGCCTCTTTTGACTGGTAACACCACCAAATGAAGGCACAACAGTAAATGGGAGAGGCTTTGCTGGAATATGCTGGAAAGAACAAACCAGAATTAAAGACTTTGCAGTGTGGCCAGACTTTCCTTTTCCCTACACCTCTGCCAGTCCAGGTAACCTTTCAGTGGCATATGGAGGAGATCAGTTTCATCTCCATATAGAATATTTCTTTCATTCTGCTTTTCAGTTTAGGCTTTTCTCTTAGTTCTGCATCTYGTGAAGGTGGTGTTTAACTCAGTCCTTACTTGGCTGTGGTCTGTGGTCTTTAATCCTACCGGGCATGAGAAAGACTGTGGGGTTTACTGGCACCTGAGCTGGTTTGTCTCAATAACCCCTCATTGCACTTCAGCACAGGAGCATTTATACTGGGGTCCTAAGGTCACAGATTTAAATACAGCTTGAGGGGAAACCTAAACACAATCCATCCACTAACACTCTGGCTGTGCATGTGTGAGGACAGCTCTGGAAGCAGGATGTGTTCAAAAAGACCACAGCAGACTATCCTTGTTCATCAAATTAAGTTCTTCAAACTGTGCCGTGGTCAGTGTTCAAAACASTTTTTCTGGCCAGCTGGGGGTTAATTAGAAAAGCCTCATACAACACCACACTTTGCTTTATAATTTGTCCTTTCAGTCCTTGTTTCCAGACCCATCCTTCCCCTCATCAGGACATTGTTCTCCTCCAGTACTACACACACCTTTCAGCAGTTCCCCTCCCGTCTCTCCTCCCCCCCCACACACAGAGCAGTAGGAGCAGGATTCAGAGCCCAGCTTTAGAAACACGAACAAAGCTCTCACCAGCCAACTCCACCCCCGTTGTGCAGCGCGACCCAAGTGGCTCCTCTGAACGAGTCTCCCACGAAGTTCTGCACTGCCATGTCTGGGGGGAGAGCAAAGGTGTTAGAGATGTCAGGGGCCGTGTGCATTTTCGTGCTGTGCTGCTCCCTCCCACCACCGACACCTTCCCCGAGGCTGTGTGCAGGCAGGGCTGGAGGCAGGTTTCACTCACAGCTTCTCGCACAGGTGCACGCTGAACCTCCCATTCCTGGGAGGAACAGGCAAGAGAGATTTTAATTCCCACTCTCTGCCCTTACTCTGGAGGAAAGAAATGCCAGTTTCACACTCTGCTTTGTGCACACCTTGGTGCTTTCTGTGTGGTGCTCCAACACACGCAGCTGAGGGACCTACCACTCTTCAGCCGTGAGATACTTCCTCAGGGAGGAGAGAAATACAATCCACTCCTTTGGGATACCTCAGTCATGGAAAAACAGGCTGGACATCTGTGTGGATGCATTCAAAATGGGCAGGACACCTGGAACACCACACACCTTGCAGCTCTCAGAAGGCCGAAGTATTTTCAGATCAGAGTGCAGAGTTATTTCAGCCCTGTGCAGAAAGCCAGCCTAAAGCTAAGCAGTTGCATTTTGGGAACAAAGTTGGGATGAAAGTAATACCTATCCCAATTCTCTGAACATGGGGGAATTTTACCCTGAACAGGAACTGCTGAAACCACAAAGAAGGTTTCTTTTTGGTTCAAAAAAAAAAACCCCAAACCAACCAAACAATTTAGCAAACAAATATAATTTGACTAATGACAAATGCATGATTTCCACTGAATTGTTCACTAGAATTCTGTACACTCACTACACTTTGTGCCAACTCATACATGCAGAGAGATGGAAAGAGGGACACACAGAGCACAACAGAGTAAAATTTACCGGAAACATTTGTCCAGATTTAATTCAGGAAAGATTCAATACATAATCTGCCATGTTTTTAACAGGAAAAATAAGAAAAACAACAATATACCCACCAGCCACATTTGCAGACCCACAGTTATGTGTCTGATGGAAAAAGGAGTTTACTTGAGTGCTAATCTATGTTAAACTCTGTCAAAAGCCCCATTATGGCATCTTTTATCTGACATTATGTCACTTTAATAACGCAATTATCATAATTACAGTGCTGTCAAGGTGGAATGGGGGAGATGGAAATCACCATATTGTAAAATGTACAGATTTCCTCCTCAGCCACTGGCCTGATAAGAGTGGATGTTGGACAAGGAGTGAACTAAAAATAACCTGCTGCCCCTTGGCTTTGATAAAGGTCACTGGCTGCAAATGTCTGTGCTGAAATACACTTTGCTGAGCAGAGATGACCCATCAGGCTGAGGTACTTTAAAACAAAATGAGACAGATAAACATTCTGGAAAAGTCCTGTGTGCTAAGAGGASCAAACTTCACCTGAATCAGCTCAAAAGTGGTTAAAACAACAGGACAGAAGGGAGAGAGGAAGACCTAAGATGTTCTTTTATTGCCTCCAGAGGCCCATCTGGTAAAACAGATTTAGGCCTGGTTTCAAAGACCAGTGATATCAGTGGTCAACAGGCTTTAGATAAGCCCTTGGAGAAGGCAAATGATTCATGTAAATCACAAAATGCAAAGAAAACCATAAAGCATGATGAGCAATGGGGTTTAGCAAGCCTTGTTTCCATTGCCCTCTTCTGAGGGCATTGCCTGACGATTACTGATGTTGCTAAGATGGAGACATTACTTTGGATTGCTGTTCTCTGTGCAGCTGCACCATTTTCTCACAGCTTGTCAGAAACAAACATAATTTGAGGCATCTATTCATTTGGCCTGTTAGAAATAGCCAACACACTCAAAAAGTATTGAAGTGGGACTGATGGACACAGTTAAAAGCCTCATTTCACCAGGAAATCCAGTTAAGATAGCAGGGAACTTCTCCTTAAAATTGAGCCATAATTTGGTTCTATTATGAATTCCCATAATGGAAGTAATTCAATATGCTCAGCTTCCTCTATCATAATTTCTCCTTCTACAGCAGCAGATCCTGCAATCTCATGCCTCTTTGTGACTGTCAGTTCATGACATACAGAAACACCACTGGGCTAAAGCTATTAGCATAATGTCCACTTTACAGATGGAAAATTGAGGAAGATTTAGGTTAAAAAGTGCTTATTGCTTCATTCATTTTTTCAGGTCTCCAACCTGCTATTTCTTGGGTTTATTTCTCTAAACCATCGTTTCACAAACTGAAAAGCAGTCTGGTTAGCTCAGGTCAGGTGTGCAGAACTAAAGGCACACCTTTTGTATAGCAAATCTACAAGATTTGCCCACAGTCACACTGTAAGTGAGCAGCAAGGCTTGGAGTCTAATCCAGAATGCCTGACTTTTATTCTTATGCCTTTAATGTTCCTTTATGAACAGAAAAGTTCCTTTCAGGAACTCCAGACTGCTTTCCTGAGCTTCAGGCAATGAAATGAAAAGACCTGTAAACCTTTTTTGCTTTAAGCAAAATACTATTATAGACCTGATTTTGTCCTTGTGGATTCCTAGGAAAAATGGCTGTAATTCTGCTCAGATCACRTGTTTGAAACAGTGAGGTGCAAAATTAAAATCAAACAGAAGATACAGTCCTCTGGGACTGCTCTCCATTTGCATCCAGGTACATCTGGTGCATTTTCATTGAATTTACAGCAGTGTTCAGGACCTCTCCTATGTAAGCTCCACATTCATGTCTGTATCRCTGTTAAATCCCAGAAATCTCCACAGGAACTCTGATTAATTGGGATTAGAGGATGTTTTTTAAACAAAAACACTTTAAAAATGTTGCATAAAAAAAGCTATTTCTCTTTTAAAGCCATTTCCTTGCTTGCCTGGCCAGACAAGCCTCAGCTGCTCCACTGACCTGCACAAAAGGCTGATCCATCATAAATGTTTGACGTTTCTCTGAAAGGACTGTCAGTCCCACTCACGTCGTGGTGATCTCGGCTGAGGACTACTGGGGCCTGGAAAAGCCAAGGACAAGACAGTGGAATCCTTCATGGATTGACAGTGCTACCAAGGATCATTATCTCCTCAATTCACTTCTCTCTCAAATCTTAATATTTGGGGCACTACCAAGGAGTTACAGTCCCTGCCTTGCGCTCTCAGCAAATCACAGAATGTTATGTTGTGCTTGTAGGTGCCCAAACAGAAAATAAGGCACAGTCCCATCATGAAACAAAATTTCTGAGAGTTTCTAAACCCACCTCTCTCCTGTGACATAGCACAATCCTGGTGGCAGGCAGAGAGGACTGAGCTGTAACACACACTAACAGAAACTGGCCCCATGTGAATGGCAGGCACTTCTGCTTTCACTGGTTGAAGCTTTCTCCTTTCTCACCTGCCACCCCAGTCTCAGATATTAAACACAATTACCAGAATACATCAAGACAAAAAAGACAAACCTTAATCTTTCCTTCAGAAATTGCTCTATTAATAGCCACAGCTATAGACACACGACCCCTCTGATCAGAATAYAAGATTCTGGCTTGAGAGCCAACAACCTGGAAAAGAAAAAGGACAGAGGGATAAGGTTCTCTGCAACTGGCTTATCTTCAGGCCCCAGATGAATGGAGTCACAGAAGTGACCCCTTTTCCTTCTGTAGAAGAAAGCACAGATTATTTCTTCACCAACATCCAGCTTCCAGAAAAAAAAATATTAAAATCCCTCTTTGAAGTTAGTTTTATCTCCAGTCACACAATCCGTGAGATGTATTTCTGTATTCAGCTGCTACTGTCCAATAAATTCCACTTTTTAAATCAACCTGATTGCTAGGCTATAATCCCCCTATCAACAAATCCCTTACCAACAGCTGAGAAGCAGAGGTTTGGAACTGGTGATGGTGGGCTGGAAGGAAAGGGAAATACAGCAAAGAACATCTGTCCTGCACAGCTCTGCTGCGCTTCCAGATTAGGAGAGCACATATGAGCCCTACAGCACCACTCCTTGGCTTCACAGGGACACCCTGTCCAAAAAGGAAAACAAAGGCTCCACTGGCATCCTGCTTCCCACAATGCAAAAGGATGGCAGCTCTTCAGCCTCATCACCCGTTTTGAAAAGGGTTCTGGGAACTGCAGGTGCGGGGGAATTGGTCCAAAGCAATGCCAAGAGGGATATTTTGAATAGTACTGTAAGGAAAGATGGTTACAACTGAGGTGGAGGGTGAATCACAGACATGTGTCACTCCAGATACACAAGTAGATATTGCTGGATTATTCTAACATTTCCAGATGAGGAAGTGAAAGGAAAGAACTGCCTCAGCTCACCCTAAAACCCTGCTGTGGAAAGAGAGGTTTCAATTGTCAGAGAGCTACAACCAGAGTTTTCMTACACGCCCATTCCTGCTTTTCACCCCAGCATTCAAGAACTGCATTCAGGACCAGGAGCAGCCACATCTGCTGCAGGAGGCTGTGCACTTACCAAGCCRTGCCTGCCAGCTTCCCGAATCCAGCGGATGTTGTCATGGTACTGCTGCTTCACAGATGTGCTCACTTGCAAGAGAAAATAAGGAAAAATACAGTTTGAAAATTAAAGCAATATGTTCTGAATTTACTTTAATTCATCTGGCAGCACTAGGAAGTCACATTCTACTCTCAGATACAAGCACGCATCTCAGAAATGCTGTAGAGAGTCCTCTGTGCAGCTGATGCAGTAACTGCACCATGTATTCAGAGAAAGGTACAAGATAGCATTCCAGCTGTCCCCTGAGTGACAACTCCCATTTGGATCTTCAGTAAACTAAAGTAAACCTTGAAATATGGCTTGCATGTACTGTTCATTTTTGATCACCTGCTTTGCTGCCTACTAAATGCCAATCTATTTCCAGGCCTTTGCTGAATGAGTAGCTTTATCAAACTCCGTGATAGAATCACAGAATCAGAATAATCATTGGGTACAACAGTCCAGTCTTGCACCGRGTAGTGAATAACTCCCCTGAGACAGCCAGCAGAAATTCTCAGAAGCAGCTAGCAACACACACTTGAGGATCAATTACACCAATGGACACTATCTGGGATACAGATTTATAGCACAGCAGTTATTCTGTACTACATGGTCCTTGTGAATGTTTTCATCCCAAGGTAAAACAGGAGTTTTATCCAACAAACAGGTTTGTTGCCTCACATCACCATGGAACAAAAACTGYACAGAAAAAGTCATTATGCAGTAGTTTACCTGTAAATCCACCCTACACCTTGTTTATGTATATGTTTTCTAAGAAGACAACTATATATAATAGGCTAACATTCTCCAGCTTCTCCTTTCATTTACATCTGTACCATTCCATCTCAATAATCCAAACCAAATAGGAATAAGAATAAAGATATTTCAAGTGAAAGACAGTGAAATGTGGCACATATCAGTCAGATACACAGTGACCTCAGTACAGCCAGCTGCCTCCAAAGGCATAGCACCATCTCTAGTAAATGAGTAACAAAAGGGAGAGGGGGTATGGAATGGGACAGAAATGTTGTCTTACTTTCTTWATTTAGGGGGCTTTTACAGCTCAGCTGAGGTTGCAGTGGCTGAGGAAGTTGCTGTCTGTAAGCTCCTTCTCTGTGGGCTAAGCTATGACACATTACCTTGTCCTGAGAGAAACCCTCAGCTACCAGAGCTCAGCTGGTGTGTGACAACAGGCTGAGCCACAGTGACCTGTGCAGGCATTGGAGCTTCAAGTCAGTCATCTCTGCAGATGCCAAGACATCATATTCTCCATTACTCTCCAGCTCTCACTCCTTTTCAAGTCAAATTATAATGTAAATATAACTTATGTTTCAAAGTCAAACTGGAGAAACTGCACACTGCTAACTTGAAATTGTCCCTGAGAAGAGTGTTTGTACTCCTGCTTTGCACTAGGCAGTCTGACAGCAGTTGTGCAGGGCAAAGCTAGAAAAAGGAAAGAGGAAAATGTAAGAAACTCATATTGAATCTGTGTTAAACACATTGTTAAAGGGAAATGTAAAATATGCTCATTCCTGCAGAGGCAGGCCTTCCATACTGAGAGCTTTACTGATCCTAAAAAGACCTGTCAGTGCTTGAGGGGTTGGCTCCAAGTGATAGCTTCTAAACTCTGCAATGAGGATTAACATGTCAGCACTTCACTTTGCAGGGAGTGAAAGATGAAACAGCTGCTAGTGTGTCCTAATAGGATTGTGCTGCCATTCATAAGCTTTAGGAAGTAGCCTCTAGAAGGTAATGGGTAGTGTTCACTTAGGTTACTGTAGATATTTAATGAGAGTTCATGGGAGTTACCCCCCCAAAAAACCAAACAAAACCAAAAAACCCCAACAAAACAAAAACCAAAAAACCAGAATGGGTTCCTTTGTATCACTTTTATAAGCTCTATCAGACAGTACATACCATGTTTTATATTTCACGGTGCACAGACTTACAGAAAAGTTCTTACTGTCTGTAAGTTCTATAGAACCTATCCAGAAGAGAAGCCAGATGAGAATACTGGCTACAAGCACCTATCTCAACACAACACATCTGTCCCTTCCATCCAGCTCCAATAAACAGTCGGATTTCATCAGTTATCCCTGCAGAAGTGAAGAATTCTCCCTTTTATTTAGTTTTACTTYCTACAATTGAAAAAATCTTACAGCTTTTTTTAGAAAGACCTTTAGAGTCGCTCCATGTCTTTCATTTGCTAGACTGCTGCCTCCACCTTCCCATCCAAACAGGAATTTGTTTTGAAGTCAGACAGGCTTCTGATATTTCATAGGCCCTTGTACATATTTAGGGTTTAAAAGATACTGGAAAGCATTGTGTACTCAGAGAAATGGTCCCAAGTACCACAGAGACTGCCACTCTTTGCTCTTGGCACATTTAAATTGTTAGGCGTCAGCTTGGCCTTCCAGCTACCACAGAGCTCCTAAATCCAAGTTACACCCCAATCAGGTACCTTAGAAGTAGAAACAGATAATAAAACTACATAAATCTCACAAACTCTGAAAAAAAAATGCATCTCCACAAAAGGAGAAGAATGGTTAGCATTGGACTCAAGGCCAAGTCAAAAGTTTAGACTTGGAATGCAATAGACTTCTGCTCTGTGGAGTTTTCACTCAGTTTTTAGAACAGATTCTTTCATAAATTTCAAAGGTAGGTTCAGATTTCAGACGTATTTGTGTGTGAGGATATCCAGACCCTGAAATTTGGTCCAAACCCAGGCCTCATAGAAAGTGGACAGCAAGTGGATTATTCAAGAACATGTATGCATGAACGACTGTTTATTTTCTGGCCAAATTCTGGTTTTCTTTCTCTTTGAATCTAATTCTCATTTTCCTGTCAAATTTAACAACAAATCAAATAATAGCCTTGCCCTTAAGCCTGTTTTCACCTGTTGGGATTTTTTTAAGTGTCATTTTTTAAATTTAAATTAAGAATATACAAGCAATAGTTCAATGCTTTTTGTTTGTGCAAGAGGCTTCTCTCCCCAGCTTTACATTACATCTATATAAACACCCACACACTGGTGTACACACAGTAACCGATTCATTTCACAGTCTTGCAATGCAAACCATCCAAAGGTCATGCACTGGTTCAGTCCTGAGAGATCATCTCTAGAGACTGCAGTACATGGCAGAAAAATTACTGCAAATTTCTGGAGACAGATCTGGTAGTACAGTATTGGATTTCACTCTCCCTTCAATAAGGCCAAGGGACCARGTTTAAAACCATGAAAGTTTCAATATCCGTAGAACAGAGTAGGCACTTCTGGGTTATTGCATTAAACACAACTCATGCTCCAGTGTTATTTTCTTGAAAATTACTCCTAATGAAATATTAGGAAAATAGACAGAACCAAGGACCTTGCAGGGTCAGACCCACTCTACCAATAATTCACCTCTTGGGAAGAAAAGGAGGCTGGACACCAGCCTGACCTTATAGCAAGACAACAGTAGCTTCGTTCCAAATGAGACATCTGAACATGGTGCATCCTTTTCAGAAATACCACCCAGGATCCTCCCAGTGCTTATTKTTCCAGAATAAATAGGAGGGTATTCAAAATTTTCATACTGCTATTCGTATTTCAATGTCTTTCTTGAAAGAAGCAACAAATATTTCAATATTACCAGGGTAAAAAAAATTATTATGTTCTTCTTTTCAAAATATGCTTTGAATTTCTGATCCATTTCTTTTTGATCCGGAGGAATTCCTCAGAATTCATTGTTGATTCTGGAAAGCACAAAGCTATGCTCTTGAAACAGAAGAGCTGAAGACTTCAGTGCTAAGGGACAGTGACAAGTCTTTGAGCCTGCTGTCTGCAAACTGTAAAGGCAGGCAAAGAAAGGGAAAGGGGTGGGGCCTTCCCCTCCAACCTGGGAGACCAGGATTAATGTTTGCTGACACAAAATAAGCCTTGTCTCAGTTTTCACTCGTAAGCAGGGGATAACAGTAATAGCCCATTGTCAGGGATGCGGAAGAGTGAAAGAGTGTAATTCCTAGATCCTAGAGTACCGTACAGAGCCATGCAGGTGTTCCACATTGGTTCCACCAGTCAGTAGAAATAGCTGTCATTCTATTAACAAATGATTTCAAAATTGTAATCACAAAAAAATGACACTGGATGGAGCACCACACCCATGAAACCTGGGATTCCTGCCACTGATCTCCTTGCTAACCTCTTGAAAACCTCCTTAGAATCTCATGCCTCATTCACCTGTGAGGCAGGGGCAAAGCAATTTGACTCCTGAAATTACTCTTGGAGACCTGATGGTGAAAGATACTGTTTGCCTTAAAGTTTCAAGGTGACAAAGCTTAAGAGAACATGTAACAAATAAAAAGAAAGGCTCTTTTGCACTGTAGCTTTGGGACCAATATCCATGGTATTTTTGTTTTACCTACTGGCTACACTCCCTACAGCAGTTTGGACAACAGCAAGACTTCCTGCCCACATGGAACAGGGATAAGCCTGCTTTCTACGTTTTCAGCCCAAAGCTAGCACACAATTCACAGCTCTGGGTTTCCCTTTCTCTCCAAAAGCTTCCACAGTGAGGGGAGCATGAGATGGTGTCTCACCTCCCTGACGTATGGAGTCTTCCAGCACTGACATAGCAATCGAGTCAGTCGTAGCAAGGTCCTGTGGGTCACCTGAGGTACAAACCCAGCGGAATGGCCCAAATCCCAGGGAAAAAATGTCCCTGGGAAGAAAACATGTTTCATTAAGAGATAGTTGAAATTCTTTCCTTATTTATCCTGGCTGCTAGCAGTGCTTTTCTTTCATTAGCTGGAGACAGAAGAATTTGAAACATTTTCAATGAACTAATCTAAACAGAAGCATCGAGGACCATTAATTGAGAAATTAAACAGTGCTGTTTCGTGCAGCCATCAACTGGTGTATAAAAATATAGTCATGCCAGAATTTTGATAGTCATGTTGGACAGTTCAATCAAACAAGTACACCATCAGATGAATTGCATCTTTTCTTCTGTTCCATGAAATATACTCTGCCTGGTCTGYGTGTCCTTAACCCAGGCTAACCCTGAGTGCACCTACACTGTCAGACAAGTGTAGGTTCCGAGCAAGTGCCTGAGCCCAGACTCATTTGCWGTGCTCATTGTTTACATACAATAGTGAGACATACTTCACTTGGGGGCTGGAAGGAAAGATCTAATCTGGTTGGGACCTTACTCTGTGGTCAAGCTCTCATTAATATGGCATAGGCAAGCTAAGCATGAGCCAGAGGAAAAACGAGTTATAAATCCAGTCCCTCAACAGACCTCCTGAGCTCAGCTGTTTCTACAAGCAGCAAATACACTGTGGTTAAGAGGCACAGGTGATGACGAGAGCAGAAGGGTGTCCTGTTTCCATCATGCTTTTAACTTAGGTATAGATACAGGCTTAGATGGTTTGGAATTGAGCTCTACTGCTCTGAAGAGACAAGTTCTCAGTTTTTATCACCTAGAAGCAAAGTTGCCTATAGTTACAGTTTGAGGCTGTAACTTGGCTCTTCTTGAGTAGAACTGCATAAARAAAATTCATACAAAGACAAAATGAAGCTATTCATGTAAACAAGTGAAGAGTTTTGATCTGGYAATGTTTTAGCCTCGGCTATACTCTGGCATAAGACCTGTGAGATCAATTTTCTACTGCTGTTGCCTCCTTTTGATCATTTATAGTGCACTGAGAATTAGCACCAATCTCTGTAGTGCTCTTCCCCTAAACAGAGGGAGTCACAAGGTACTTGAGAGCATATTCCAAGCTATGCCCAACATACCCCATGATGTGCTGAACATAGGAAGGATATCGAAATTCTGTTTTATTTGCTCCTTTTTTCGCAACATCAGCACCTATAAAAGAATTTTAATAGTCAGTGACTTGACGAAGAAAAACAATAAAATGCAAAACCAGATTGCACACAGGTTCTTATGAAGGCTGTACCTCAGCCAGGGAGGGTCGGGGTCTCAAAGAACAAGAGAGAAAGAAACTAAAGAGTTAAAATAACAGTGGCCAACCCTATCCTACCAACATACACAGCTGGGAAGATGCATGTCCTTGTTTCCACTACAACTCCAGGAGCTACTCACCAGCCCTTTGAGCTTCCAAGAGAAAAGCATTGCCATAATCCCAGAAAAACATGCCCTTATCAGCCAGTTTGTTAATAGCAGCCACGTGCCTCTTCAGACTGAAATAAAGAAGGAAACAGTTATTCTTGAGATTGATGAAATATCAAAAAGATTATCATGAACTCACTAAAGGCATGGGAGTAGGGGGAGAGAGATGGAACTGAAAGACTACAGATAAATTCAGACATAAACCCACAAGACATCAATTGAGATGCTTTCAGTCTCTATAGCACCTGTTATCCCCAAATCTTGAAGTGATTTACAGTCATTAAGAAAATGTCACTAATTAGCAAAGAGGTGTCACATCTTTCACCAAAGCAATGCAGCCAGCTCTGGGGATGGAAGGTGATAACAAAAAACAGCCTGCACAAAACTGCAGAACAGTTTAAGTAGTTCACAAAGTAAGCAGAGACAAAAAATGAAAATGGGTAAACATCACTGTTCTGGCCTCTCCCTTGGACTAAACTGCCCAATTTGCCCTTTCTTTCCAATAGTGGATCATACCCCAGGACTGCATCATTTGCAGAGCAACTAGACTTAAAGGTTAAAAGGGTGTATTTCCAAAACATTTACCTCTCCTGTACCAATGTCCTGAACTTCCCTGGATTGGTGGAAAKGAGCTGCTTTGCCTCCTCAAAGCCGAGCTGCACTGGGTAATACCCACCATTGAATGGGTTGTGACACGAGGTCTGGTCAGAGCCCAGGTCAACCAGCAGCTCTCCTGTTGTCTCCAGCTCATGCACCAACCTCTCCCTTGGGAAGACAGCAAATGGAACAYGAGAATGAAGCTCCCTCTTTTGATGGTAGTTTTTCATGAACATCTACAGTAATGTGCTCAGCACTACATTTAATGTCTCTTCCAAGTTTGGGAACTAATTCCAGATTGACTAACAAGCAATTAGTGTACCCATTATCCATACATACCACTTACCATAGATCTACCACATTCCCATGGTAACCCAAACTAAGGGCAATTTTATTCTTTCTCGCTTCTCTAAAAGAGAATAAAAAGATCGGTTGAAGAAAATGCACCTCATTCTATCTTGCAATGTACAAATCACAAGCACAATCAAACCCAGCAAAAAAAAAATAAAAGTCTAAATGTAGTTTTCAACACTTATCTAGGAAACAGATCTTTCAACTTTTACATAATTGTTAATCACTGATYCCATGAAGCTTGAGTGATGCTGCAAGTGTGACATAGTTGTAATTGCTCTCTGCATATTCATGAAACTAAGTGAAGACACATTTAACATATATAAATGATGTGAAGCCTTGGTAGTCACTAATAATGACTGCTGCAGTTTGGCAAACTGGATTCACGTTCCAAAGCAGACCTGGAATAAGAAGAGGTGTCCCTGAAYCCCTCCTAAATGCACACTAGAATAGCACAAAGCAGAGATAAACTCTGTGAATTAAGTTACAAGTCATACCTAAGGCGAGCAATGCAATGGTCCAGGKTTTTAGAGATTTCCATCAGCCATCCCTGCTTGTGGCGTTTCAGAAGTGCTGCTTCATCAACCTAAGAGAAATAGCAGAGATCTTAAAACTTCTGTTTCCCCTATGCACTCACTTTTACCTTTAGTTTTGCAATWACCCTGCAGGGAAAAGTAACACAAAGGTAAGGGTAATAGTTCTGCTATCACCTTGAGTTATACATATATGTATATATATTAAAAATAAAGATATAGATAGAATATATATATATAATTACTGTTCAAATACTTATTTTTCACCTCTGCTGTTTTTTTATACTTTCTGTTCTCTCTTACTCCAGGCTCAAAGCAAGATATAGAGTTTTTGATATATCACTTCCCAAAATATTTTACAAATCAAAATTTATCATTAAAATTGTATAAGAGGTAATATTTTTCTGCAAATTTTAAGTATTCTTGTTTCTTTTCATGATTATTTTAAAAAGCCAAAATGTTTCCTATTTATTTTTCAATTCTGGCTATTTTTCGTGAAAATAATATTTTTAATTAATTAAGGAAATATTTTCTWTGATCAGCTCAGAAGGACATTTCTGCCAGGCTGCCCAAGATGAATCTATGTCTTGCTAAATAAAATTAACCCTCACTTTTGTTCTTGGACTGCTGGTTGAAAATCTCAACCAAATATGGAAAAGAAAAGAGGAAAGCATTTTCTTGTCCCAACTGCCTAATGCCATTGAAAATAGCACAAATCAAAACAAAATTATGTCTGTAATTCCCTCTTGTTTGAATTTKGAAGCTCCAAACAAGCTCAATCCCAAATCTGTTCTCTCTTCTGGGCTCRGCTTCTGTGTGTGCCAGTGTGTACRTGCTTAGGAGACAACTGGATAAAAATATAAATGGATGGACAAACTGTGGAGGCTTTGGCACAGATTCCATATTAATGGTTCAATGTACAAGCTTGCACATCATTAATACRTTTATAATGAGCTATCAGTGGCATAAGGCAAGTGGCAAAATTAATTTAAGCCAATATTCTGTGGTAGAAACAGATTTAAACCCCCCACAGTGGTGTGTGCACATGAGAACACATAACCTGAGTATCTTCTAGTATTTCATTAAAGCATTTTTTACTTCTTTATAATCCATCCCCATCATTTTCAGTCTTTGTCATTAAGAAAGTATTTATATGTAAATTAAATAAGTTCTGTATTCAGGAGTTGTTTGAACACCAGGAAACCTTTTCTTTCCTAATTAGTCTTAGCATGAGAAACCATCCATCATTTTCCACATCAGTAATAAAGACTATCCTTCCAAAACCCCAGATTATGATAATARCAGTGTCACTGCCAATGGAATTATTCAATAAAGTCAGGTGCCATGGGGGACAGCTTCTTTTGAGATATTTAAATCAGCACAGGAGGAAAAATATTAAGTGGTCTGTATGAATTACAGGAATTGGGTTCATTTAAATATCCACATAACACAGATCAGATCTATTTAAATGTGACCACATCCTACATATTTTACCCCAGGTCTCTGTGACATTCTTAGTCTTTCACAGACTTGCTGCATACTCAAGAAAACCAGCTTCCTTTGAACCACACTTTCAAAAATATGCTCATTTTTGGATCAGCATCTCAGCAGTTTAAAAAAATTGCATAAACATGATGAGCTAATGTTGCCTCCAGTGTAACCCCAGAGAGCTCAGTGCAGCTCAGAGGAGATATCTGGCCCTCCACACAATTATTTCATAAAATTACAATCAGCTTCCTGTCAAACAGGAGAGGTAAAAGACTTGCACCATTAATCTCTTCTGTCAGTGCTTCGGAAGCCCTGGCTGACAAAATGATCTCTCCTGCACAGTTCTATGTCATTTGCATAAATAGTTTCTTAAATAAATAATATGCACATATATATAGCTATCCACATGTGCTCCTGAGACTCATTTCCGACAAGGATCATCTCACAGGAGATAAAAACCAGGCGAAATTCAGTCTCCTGAACAAAATCAKCTGCAGCCGTAGAGATGAAAAGGACAAAGGGCTGCTGTGAAGAGCATTCACTGGAATCTTTCCTTTGTATTCCAGCTTTTGAAAGATCCTGATGACAAAGAAGTCTGAATAAAGATAATTTATTCATTAATAATTTATTCAATAGCAAATTGAACAAATTTACTTCATCTGCGGGGAGTACCTGATGAGATCTCAAATACATGCAAAACGAAACCACTTTTGCACTGTTGTTGTAACGCAGGTGAAGCCCCAGCCTTCCATGAAAGGGAGGTAGCCAGAGCAGCCAGGTTTGCTGCACRCCACATGGACCATTATGTTTTGAAGTTTAATTGTAACTACAATAGGTCAGAATATCCTACAAAAGGATATTCTTATCCTTTCCACTGCAGAGCGACATGCCCACAGTAGAGATTTCCTAGCTGAGTGTCTATAAGTGACTTTGGCTGAGAAGGCCAAGCTCCCACTCCAGTCAGCTCTGACTGGAGCTTGCTTCTCAAAAATCCCCTTTTACCTGGAGCAGTAACAAGAGCCCATAACATGCAGATAACTCAGAAGAGCTCAATGCATTTTGGTCAGTCCTGTAGCTGCTCATCCAAGAATGTTTCCCCAGCGTATTGAAATCAAAGCCAGTCACAAGGAAAGAAATGCATGGAAAATTTTGTTTCTCAGTAGTCAATACCACCAAATATAGCCACTACCATTTTCATAGAACTGCAGAGCAACAATCTCTTTTAAAAAAGTTGTTAGAGCATTTGTGTAGTCCCTCCATCCATCTTATAACTAACACCTTCTTAACAYAGACTATTTTTGGCATAAGAGAACATAGTTTTCATGGGAATTACCTGTGGAAGTTACATTTTTCACACATGAAATGAGGATAGTTCAAATACTGGGAATGGCTTATCTGACAGCATCATTTATCAAGCAATTATAATAGGTTAAGCCCGTATCTCTGCAGTCTGATCCAATGAGTGAATAAATAGAGAGTGGAACAGCAGTGAAAACGCTCAGCGATGAAAAGGACAGACAGATCTTAGAGTATCTTTGAGTTTGGTTTGTCAGGGTTACTCGAGGAAGGCGTGAGATCAGAGGAATGAGGGTTGTGGCTCAGCACGGGCAGGAGAAGGCAGACTGACGGCAGCGCTGCGCTCACCTCTGCGATGACGCCCACGCAGCCAGCGATGACCGCGGCCTTCGCCTGGGCCCCGCTCATCCCGCCCAGGCCCGACGTGACAAACACCTTCCCGGACAGGCCCTCTGCCCTCAGGTAGCGCCGGCCCGCGTTCAGCACCGTCAGCTGCACTCGACAAACAGAAAAGTCACCGGCAGCCGTTTGCCCCCGAGTCCCCCAAAGTCAAAGATCTTCCGTCCCCTTTGCAAACAGGCTTTGCAACTCTGGGGTCATCAGCACCGTGAAACAGTTTTAATCTTTCAAGAAGGAAATACGTTACAAAATGGTGTTGTGAAACCATCTGTCGTGATTATGTTTATTTCTCTCACCGTGAAATTGAATAATCAGTGGTTCCCAATATGCTGCTCTTGGGGTATRGAGACTTATGGCTGGCTGCAAAGGACAGCTAAGGAAAACAGCCAAGAAAATGTTTTTATATAACATATTTGGTCAATTTATTCTTTGCACATGGTAGCTAAATATGAGCTCAGACTGAGACCTTGATTGCAAATCCCTTCAGGTCTGTGCTCTGGATAAGATGTATGTAACTGAAAAGACACTGATTTTTTTAAGGAGTGAGCAATGAGAATTTCTTTAGTAGCCTGAAGATCCTCTCACAGCAATCCAATCCACTCCCATCAGCAGCCACTGTGGGAGAAAATCTCCTCCAAAAGGTACTGACAAACAGACCTTTCCYCAGTTCCTTACCACGGTCCCGTGGACTATTCCCTGAGGCCCAATGTAGCAGTAGCTCCCTGCAGTCATCTGGCCATACCTGGGGACAGCAAGGAACACAGTGAGACCACACATTGCTCAGGCTGGAAGGAATCCTCTACTTGTCCATTTGTGTTTCCAGYGTCCCCAAAAAAACCCTCTGTGCTTCAGTTTGTTCTCAACTTAAGAGTTTTATCATTAGCAATGCACCAACATATTTTCGAGGAGTGTTCAGTTCGTTAAATTGAGTTCAAAAATGCATGGATCAAAATCTAAGTGTAAACTTGTCCTGGCATTTAGCACAGTGACGGGACACAAGGACACTGCTTTTCACCTCATTGGAATCTTTATGTCCTTGTTTTTCAGTGACACTTGTGCTTCTAAGACACAGTCACTTAGGAAGCTTTTAGCCCAAAATGGTTGRCCACATTCGTATTAAATTCCCAGAGAAGTGGGACAACTCTCTGGCTGTTTTAATTTATTCTCTCCATGGTACACAAGAGAATAATAATCTTGTGTTCATCAACAGTAGAAGAGTATGTGAAAATCATTTTAAAAGGATAAAAAAACTTTCTACTTCAAAGTTTCTCTTAGTGTGAACGAATGTTTTATAACTTGTGTTTTCCATAGAGTGCAGAACAACCACTGCAAATTAGAACTAGCCAGTGCTTTAAGTGGGTTATGATTAAGGCTTTAGGCTATTGTTCAGCCAATCCTCACCCACAAACCTAATATTAATTCCTAGCAGACCTCAATTACATCCTTATATATGTGGCTGAACATAACTCGAACTCCAAAGTAATTCTACTTAAGTGTGTATTAATGCTTTGCAGCATCAGGACTTTATGCAGCATAGTTGAAATCCATCTGCATTAGAAATTTCAGCCAGTCACTGCTTGATGTCTGAATTATATTTTAGTCAAGTATTTGATATATTTTAATAGTGAGCTATCTTCTTACATTGTTACTCCCAAAGCAAACATCWTCTCATATTCATCTCTGGAGGAATAGTTGGGAATAACCTAAGAAAACAATCAAAATAAAATCCACATAAGCAAATTAGAGATTTAAGCAGGTCTTTTTAACAGTCCACATTTCTGTAACTATGGTTACAAACATAGAAAAACACCAAAAAACAGGAGGAGTAATTCAAGTGTTTTATTTCACATATTTGAGTATTAGGAAAAAAAAGGTGTCTGGTCTTCCTGGCACTGTGGGTGCCATGCAAGTTTTAAGGAGACCAGTTCTCCAGCCACAAAACTAACCTGCAGGGGAACAGATATTGAATGGCTCAAAAGACTGGCAGTGAACCAGTATTTTCACTTGTCCAATTTGCCTTCCAAGCAAAGCAGTCCAGATATCTGAGCCTCTGACTAATAATCATCTGCTTGCTTACTGAGGGCTTTTAAATCTTCCAAACTGAGCCTAGCTGAACTGATTTGGGCAAGAATGTGTCTCAGGCTCAGTCAGAACAGAGGTTTTCTGATAAGGAGAAGGTTGTTTCCTCCATCACTGCAGATCAGCACACATGAGGTGAGACCAGCTGTACTGGAAAAAATGCTGCAGAATTTGGACCCCAGATTCTCCTGTGTGATGTTGTAAACTCAAACAGTATAAATCATATTTTAATTCAGCCAACAMTTGAAAATTAAGCAGAATAGGAAGAAAAAGGAAACAAGATGCTAATACCTACCATGCCATTGGTAATGATTAAACGAGGAGCTCGCTGGTGGCTGGGGAAGAGGCCCAGGGGGTGCCCACTGTACATCACTAGTGTTTGCTCCTCTGTCATCTCTGACAAATAGTGCATTACCAACCAGAACTGAAAGGAAAAGCAAGGAAAAGAGGGAGTTTGTTTGCATGTTACATTTGTGGTTTTTTGTGAAGCTGCTGAACTTGGAGAATGAAGGCAGCGATAGAGATAACGAGGTGCATTCGCATATGGAATAACAGACAGAGCGCTCAACACATTCTTGCTTTTAATAAAGTCCTTTAAGAGATATCACTCACCATGAAACATAAACCATCAACTAGCAAAAGTCTGAATAAGATCCAGAATAATTTCTCCAGTACAAACCCCAGATATCCTTCACTTTTAAAGACATTCTAATTTTATCTTGAGACTAACCACTTGGATCTGGCACTTTTCTGGCAATCTCTCTAAAGCCAAAGTGCAAAATTTTCCCTATAGAAGTGATTAAATACTCATGCTTATTGTTGATCCTAACCTGAAATTCAGCATCTTCTAGTGCTTGTCATCTATTCAATAAATGGCTATTACAATGTGCACTTTAAAATGAAATAGCTTTTCTTCTCAAGGTAAAAATTTCAGCTTTCATTATGGACCCTTAAGAAACTCCTTGATGCACCCAGGAATATACAAATAAATCTCAGCTTTGTCTGTGTAATTCAATACTTACTCTTGATGAATGCCAAAAAGTACACTTTTACCATCTAAGCTGACTTTAAATTTAACTCTAATCCATCAATGTCTATGACAAAGCCCATTATACTCCACAGGACATTTAGTTATGCTACAGCAAGGCCTGTGAGAAGCTTTCCCGTGCAATATTGGAATTCAGCAATTACTTGAAACTAGACTTGCTGAAGGGACACAGAAACACAATTTTGAGAAAAAAAAATGAAACTGCTTATCAAAGAGGCACCAGTATCAGTGAGAAATAAACTCAGTTGTCATGGGTACTTAAACTCTGTGGTTGTGGCTTTGATCTGAATTAAAAATTGTCCAGTTTTGAATCTAGTCCCTTCCAACCCAGCCAATTCCCCAAGCTGCAAGTTCAGTTGAACAGGAAAGAGTTAGTAGAGTTTCTGTCTTGCTTTTTACATTTTGGTTTATGAAAAATGTTAAATAATCAAATTCAGGTCATAGGACAGAACAGGTAACTAGCTGCTCTCTCAACTCTTCAGCAGTCTGGGAAAAACATTCTAATCAAACTGGAAGCTATAAGATAAACAGATCTTTTGGAATTGAAAGGCACAACTAGCAAGGAAGAAGCAAAAGCCTTTCCTGTCTTAAAAAGCAGGTCTGTTGTCTGCAGGCTTGTAAAGTTAGCTCTGGACATAGTTCTTTCATTTGAAATTGTCCAGAAGAAAGCACTGGTCTGCATGGATGAGATAAACAAAACTGAACCTTTTCACTGTGAGTTTTGCAATGATAGATTTTTTTTTTGTAAAGTGCTGTTTTCAAGCTACAAACAGAATAAAATGTTCTGTAGTAACTGAATCATTCATGTGATCACTAYTCTAAGTAAACAAAAATAAAAAGATTTTGTTTGTTTTGCTGTGAAACAACTGCAGGTCACAGGACTGGCTTGGATGAGAACAAGAGAAGAGTATTCCTGACTCTGGCAGCACTTCCACCTCACCTTGCAACCCAGCATCTGCCTAGGGAATGTCAGGCCAATAAAGGCCACTATAGAAACTGCTGGCACTGCTCACCTCAGAAATGCTGTAACACTCATAGTTAACAGGCAATTGTTAACTGGCATTTACTAATTAATACACAGAATAAAGAAATATGCAGCATTGCCATGGTACCTTTCTTTGAAAAAAAGTCAGAACAGTTTTGCCTCAAAATCTGCCTAACGCTTGCATTTAACTTCTAGATTAAATTTACCAGATTAGGAAAACTGAAACATGAATTTTCTTTTAACCACAAATGAGAAATCCCAAACTTGGAAGAAACCCCAGGTCACTCAGTCCCATGCTACAGTGAGGAATCTGTCCCTCTCCTCTAACTAGGAACTTCATTCACACATTGGTTTTGCTAGGATTCTTTTATAAGCAAGAGGCCAGATTCAGATAAAGCCACAACAAGGTGCATATGTGATCCTTTATGACAGAAGCTGGTTCCTTAATTCAGCTTTTGCTAATTACAGCTAGAGAATCAGAAATCAAGACCTTCCCAGCCTTCAGGAGTGATTCTGCCCTCCAGGGGGATGTAACTTCCCACCTGTGCTGATTCTGTACTGCACTGCAAACATAATTCTAAATATGTTGCTGACTCCAAAGATCTCCTGAAAATGTTTCCCACATGAACTTTGCAGTACTTACATTAAACTGAGTGTATTTATTGACTTTTTTAATAGAGAAAGGGAACAGAGATTATACAAACACGATTTAAAACATCTTATTTCTGATTTTAGAGAGGCTTTTACCCACCTGCCATTATTCTTAGAAGATCAGGGCTAATGTTCACAGTAAAGTGCACCATGAATGGGCCGGCTAACACAAGTTTTAACAGCTAATCTGACTTCCTTGGAAAAAGACTCAGAATGGCACATTCTTAAATCAAAGCCTTTTTTTTTTTATTCCACTACTTGTGAAAAATGTAGCAAAAGTACCACAAACAAACAAACAAACAGAGGATGGACTTTTTCGTTTCCTAGAATACATTTAGGCTTTAAAATTATCTGTGCAAAAYACACAGGCACATACACATGCCTCAGAGAAAGACAAAGAACTGGTCTTTGTATCATCCCACACATGTGTATGGTACCATGTTCAGTATTTCTGTTGGGCTGTCTGTGCTCTCTCACTAAATAAAGCTCTCTCCATCTACGCAGTTCATAACTGAGCATTCCTCTTTCCAAACAGGATGTTTTGGAGTGTTTTAAGGCAATGACTGCCAAGAATTATCCCAAACTGCCTAAGCAGAATGTGCGTGGGGGAGGGTGGAACTGGTTCTGTGAAACAAGATGCAAACCCAGCAATGTCCTACCTGTGCCCAGTTGCTGAAGACCTGCCCATTTCCTCCGTAAGTGACAAGCTCCTGAGGAAACTGAAAAAGACAATTTAACAATAAGTCAAGCACTTTTCTGAAACCTTTCATGGTATCTCCGAGCTATTTTTGCAATCTTGGTAATGAGTCTTTTCTAGAGCTTCAAAACCCTTCAAAACTTCTATTGCATCAAAACCCTCTAGGTTCTTGAAATCAGAAAGTAACATCATAAAAGTCATAAGTCAAGAACAAAAAATTAATATTATTTTTCAAAATTAAGTGTTTGTTACTGTAACTGGGACAAGCTTCCAAAGATACAGAAAGCATCAGCACTAATTTTTCAACATAAGTTGTAGAAGCAACAAGCTTGAGCTCTCCCTATGTTTCAGGCAGCGACCAAGCTCCTGTACACAGTGCCAATGTGTCTACATTTTTCAGTATTTCTGTGAGAACACATACAGGAACTATTTTGCCCATTTGCTGCTGCCCCATGAATCCAGATTCCTGTCACTGCACCTTACCTGGGCCACAGAGGGATCCAGATTATTCATGATCATCAGCATGATGGCAGCAGCTGACTTGGTCTTGCAAGGGTATTCCCCTATGGGGTACGCTCTGAAAGGGGAGTCACAAAAATTTAGAAGAAACACTCCAACTCACAAGAGCAATCAGAACAACACACCCACAGAATTATCCCTGCGTGCCAGAATGCCTCAAACTCTTTTGAGTTGCAGGCTTATATTCAGGAGGGAAGGGGAAAAAAAGAAAAAAAGACAAAGTGCAGATCTGAAGTTACRTGTGTACCTTAACAAGGAAATAATTTTTGAACTATTATCAGAACTAAGCAAAAACAAYGAATTGCATTCAGCTTATCATTTGCTGAATCATTTAATCACAATTGATAAATATTGTGGCCAAGAACTCTYATTACTTTTTAACTGGAGTGTTTTGAGGGGCCATGCTGGAAGTGGCCTCTCTAACACAGTTGCCAGGCCAAGCAGCCAAGTCCTGCAATACCAAGGAAAACAGCATCAATGGAAGTTGCCTTCAGGCTCGTCCACCCTTGTTAYTCAAGATATTATCTATGAAAAAACACTCGGCTTGAGTTTCAGACTCCAAGAAGCTCTAAAAAACTGAACTAGTTGGGAGAAATATGGGCCATTTTACTAAAATGCACTCTCCGAAGTTGAGAGGTGAGGTATGGGAAACACAAAGTTATTCCAAGTCAGGTTTCCTGGCACTAATGTCCTTAATGCCACCTGCTGCAATCTCATTGTTATCTTCTCCTCCACCATCTGTTTGTCTATCAAATTGCTCTAAAACTTCTACTCTTCGATTTATACTGTAGCTCCTCAGGGCAGGGAGTGTTCCTTTGCTGTATTTGGCCTGGTTTTAGTACAATTGTGCTTAGATCTCTAGGGTGTGACACCTGAAGGAAGTAGAACCACCAACCATGAGTTTTACTCTTTCCTTTTCTGTAACACCATTACAGGTACTGGAAATTGCTAAAGAGAAATAGGATCATTTGGCACGGTTTCTAAATGATCATCTTTTACTGGACCATGGATCTTCAGCAGCTGGGCACTTGCTTTGTGCAGAGAAGGCAGTTACACTGAGAAGGTCTGGCTAAACAGTGCCAACTACCAAAAAAAAAATAAATTGGACATCCACTGCCCAGTTCAAGATCTGGAATGTATATTCTACAGATTCAGCAAATGTGCTCTTCCCATGATGCACTTTATCCTGGCCTTTTACATCAGGATACTAAAATAAATGCCTTGTAGTCATTGCCAAACCAGGAGGGAAAGCCTTTGAGTTTTTCCACAATGCTTTTTTTTATTAGGGATTTCTGCTTTTCTAAACTTGATAAAAGAGGATTTCTGTGGAATGATACTAATTCATCAAGAGGAGATATTTACACATAATATTGCTCAGAACATAAGAAAACAAACTTTCAGGTATTAGCTGAGTGCTCTGGCATAGGGACATGACTCTGCTCCCTGGGACACAGACAACAAAAAAATCAAATACTTYCAGACTACAGAGAACAAAGGGCATTTTCTTATTCTGAGACTGCAATAAGCTATTAGAAAGTGAACAGTGAAATGATCACAAAATAAAAAAATACTTGAAGCTATCAAAGAGTCACTGATGCCAGTGATGGAAACAAGCTGCTGGACTGTCTCATCCAAGCCTACTTGGAAGCTGTCATCATCTGCAGTTTAGTACAGGGTCCTCTGAAGTCCAGCTCTGCAAAATCTTTCAGGTAGTCCTCTATTTGTCCTCTCCTTTGCTGAATTCCGCAAAAGCTGACCCCAGGTTAGTATGGACAGCATAGAAACATGGATGCCTGTGGAAATCAGAGTGCTTTCTARTTGCTTTATTCAGATTTCTGTATGGACGTTAACCAGGCCCCTGCTGATGCAGAAAGGAATCAATCAGTCTAAAAAAAGCAGCTAGCCCCTGGCAGCCCTCACTAAAACTGTTCTGCTTCACAAATATTAGCCCAGCAGCCCTAGAATGAAGCGACGGTCCAAGACGAACAGGCACAGCCTATTACACACCAGGGTCACATAAAGGTTCCAATGGAAAAAATACACTTTCTTTTACAGCCCAAAAAGCCTTTTCTGCTCTGAGAGCATGGATAACCCAACCAGCCACTCACAGCAGGTCTCCAGCCAGTCACCTGGCCTTACCTCTTGGTTCAGCTGAGACTTGACTTGCAGCAGCTCAGAACTATTCCAAGTTTCCTGTCCAAGTTGTCATTGGAGGTCTCCCAGTAATGACTGGCCTCTAGAAACTAAGCCTTGCCATGGGGCAGAGCGTTTGGGATCCCTGTGTGTGGCAAAGCTGGCATTACCACACACACAGCCTGGCTCAATCCTTTCCCTGTGTTGAGGGATGCTGAGCTTTCCAGCAGTGGGACTGCCCAGGCCCACCACAGCCTATCCAAAAGGGAACACACTGCTCCCCTGCCAGTCCCATAGAGCATCCCAAAACACGCAGTAGCCCTCCCTGGAAATGAAATCCCTGTGATACACAGAACATCCATATTATCAGAAGATGAGCTCCACTAAAATGTTATGCCATAACTTCTAGCAGAGATAAATTAGGACACAGCAATGCCACTATTTAAAGGTTGGTTCCACAGGTGAAAGCTGATAAGCAAATGGCAGCCAAACACCATGTGAACCATCCAGTCCTTACCTCATCTCAATATCTGGGAAGAATCTGTACATATAGATATGGCCGTACAGCCTGAGTTCCTCAGCAAATTCCAGCACCAGCTTCTTTTGGATTTCAGGTGGGAAATAACGCAAGGCATTGCRCAGAGCCAGCTGTCAAAAAACAAACAAACAAAGAAATAAACAAGAGAGAAAAAACGAGGTAAAAGAGAAATGGAGGTAAGTGGGTGGCCCTGAACCTTAACCAGGCTCAGCTGGAAGCCTCCCTAAGCTGTTACAAGGACAATGCAATTCAAAAGGCCAAGCTCACACCAGGAGAGATTCATTTTTGATTTCCTATTGAAGTGTTTCTACCTGCATCTTTCCTTGGAGGTTCAGTTGTTGTAAACATGTAACCATCCTCTTCCACCTGCCTCCCCAGATCTGCRTGGGGAGAGCTTGGAGATTTGGTAAGTAGTGCTCAATCTTATCAACAGCAGACACAGACAAATTCCCTCTCACAGTGCTGGGGGCACTGAACTACCGAGGAAAACATTGTTCAGAAATCCTTAAAACTGAGTCCTTAAACTCCAAGACACTGAAGATCCTAATGTACTTTCCATTCAAAAGGGAATCTTTGCCCAGTTATGTGACACTCTCCCAGATGAAGATGTTCTTGGGCTAAGTTTTATTGAAGATTCACTCCATTTAGCATCTTAATGTATTGCAGAGGGTGTTGGGTTACATTATTTTATTGATGCTAGATGTATCACTTCCAAATTAGCTAAAGTGATTACTATGCACTCAGTTGAATTCTGCAGATGATACTACGTGGTTTACACTCCCTATTGCCTTCAAAGACATTGGCCATGGTTTGCAAAGTACAATATGTCCTTTTGGATGAAAGAATCCATAAATAAATCCCTATCTTTAGTAACAGTCCATTAAGCCATGTCTCTGTATTCTGTGTTTCATTTGATTAAAACCATAATGAGAACAAAGGTTTTGTAATCTTTAAATAGCCAGTTTCATGCAAAGATCCCGTAAGTTCCCTGACAAATGGCAACACCATCCAAAGGACTTTTAGTTGAAAAGATTCACAAATCATATGGAATTTCACACCTTCCTTAGGCTGACTTTGAATGGCTGTGGAAAGGATAGAAAGGGATCAAGTTTGCCTCTAAATCTGATAACAGCCCAGTTTTTGAGAGCATGGATAACCCATATTTGTGCYACCTGCCATTGGCACTTTGGGTATGGAAGCAAGTACCTCCTGGAGGGAATGAAGGATGGGCTGTAGTGCAGATACCCAGAACAAAAGCATCTAGAACCATCCAGTGTAAGTATCATCCCCACCCACCCTGGCAAGCAGTGCTGAAAAGCTCTACAAAGCCCTCAGCTCAGCAATAAAACTCCTCATTCAACCTGACCCTGCTCTGGCTTTTACAGTTGGAGCTCTCCAGCCCCTTCATTTGAGCACRTGGGTCTCACATCCCTTAGAGCACACTGAAGGAACAATAGCTCTAAATCTAAACTGCCTCATACTGAGAGAGGTTGTTGTTGGCACACTTGCTCCYGAGCAGGACACAGCTTCAATATCAGTGAAGCTGCGCTGGTTTACACCACCTCAGGATCAGAGCAGTAAACCCTACAAATTAGATTTGCCGTTCCACACAGAGAATGACAAGGGGCAAAATCTATCTACCAGATGAGRAAATGCAAATTCCATCTTCTAATACCACTCCATTCTTCTCCAGTTAGATAAGTAGTCATTTTTCAAGGGCATGTTATTAATAAACACAAAAATCTCAGCAATATCCACACCATGACAAAATACACAGGGATTTCCAAAGTCAGTCTCAGAGGTGAGCAGCCATCACAGTGGGTYCTAGACCTAAGAAATTTCTAAAGTAAAATCACCTGCACCCCTAAAAACAACAAAATCAAGGGGCAAACATTGGTATTTTAGCTGTCTATGAGAACTATGGAGAACTGTAAGGATGTGGTTTTTGCTTCGAGTGTGGCAAGGATCACYCACAGTCTTTGATCAATATATTATTTGTATTAAAATGAAACTGATGGGAAAATATTTTTCTTCACCATAAAATTCAAGYGAGAAAAATATGGTTTGATTTTTAAATAAATTCACTTAGAGTGAGCCTCTATCCTATTAATGTTACACATTAGCAGAAGCCTGAATTTTGATGATTCAAACATTAATGAAACATGAACTTGAATGTTACATGAAATGTGGGGAGGACACCTTGCACAGACAATAGAGATCTTATAAAACAGGACTAAGACCGTGGCTTGTTTAGCTTAACTACGAAAGGTGATATTTGATTGCTGTCTCATTGCAGAATAAATGTCAAAGCAGGAAGGAGCTTCAGGGAAATGCTGGAAGAGGAATAAATAGCTGTGAATTACCTGTGAAAAAATGCAGTCTTGAAATCAGAAGAATTTAAATATAAGAGAATCTGAAGCAATCTCTCAATAAAAGAGCTGAGTGCTCAAAATTTCTTAGATGAAGCCTGACTGCTTTATGAAAGGGCAATTGCCATGTGCATTGGGAAGAATTTTACATACTCATTATTGAGTCATAAATGAATAACCTGAGAAAGACATTCAAGGAGCAAATCTAAATAGGCTGATCATTACGCTTTTGTGGGAAGAGAATACATTTCATTAAAGCACCATTAAAAACATTATGCTAACCTTTTAGAAGGATTGATTTACCTCTAACCGACACATTGCATTCTGAATATTTTGGGGCATTTGATATTTAGGTGTTCTTCCTTTTCACAGCTTCCACTGACAGAAGCTTAAGCTGCACATGCTCAGTACCTCTGAAAAAGCAGGTCCAGAGTTCACTGGTGTCTTGAAAAATATTTTTTGTAGTTATAATCCTGAGTCTGGTAGGCTGTCTTAAAAAAAAATCTGCTCTAAATTTGCTGAATTACTGATTKAATTCAGCTCAGTGCAATGTAAGCAAATGCAAAGTCTTCCTCTTAAATCTGCCAGCTGGACCTAACATTCAGTTCTTGTGTTTAAGCTCTAATCACTATTAGGGTGTCTTTTTTTTTATTTTCCTAGAATTTATATATTATAACATGATTCTGCAGCTATTTAATCAAGACTTAGACCTCTCAATGTCAACAAAATATAGTCAAAAGAACCCATGAAATCCTGCTCCAATTGATCAGCTGCAAATATCTTTGCTGTGCTATTCTCTTGAGAAATCAAGTAAACCAGCCTCTTTGTTAATTGGTGTTTGCTGAAGAGCCAGTGCCTCTTCAGAAGGAATGTCATTTATTTCCATTTTCTAAAAAGATCATCAGCACTTTCAATTTAAGACCCTTGAGACACTCAAACATTAAGGTTTGCAGTCTCCCTATTCACTGAGGGAAAGAGAAGCACAAGGAGAGGAGGTGACTGGCTTAACTCCACAATTTCACTCTTAGTTCTGCCCCTTTTCCAGTGGGGATGGTGCCTCCCTCCCACCTGTCACCTTCTGCCTGACGACATCCAGACCCAGKATCTTTGGTGGCACTGTTCTCTAAACAGCAAGCAAGATTGTTTCATTAAYTGCTCTGCCTGATAGGTCCCAGTTTCAATCAGCTCAGTTGGGAAGTAAACACAGAGATTTTTGACTGGCCTTTGCCATAAATGGCCTATGAGCTGTGCAAGTTTAACCAAGTTCTTTATTATCTAAATGTTCCAAAACAGGAGCTAATATGTCACCCTTCCCAAACCTTATAAAAGATTTTTAAAGTAGCCTCATTTTTGGATTTGTAAAGAGACCATGAAGGTCAAACATTCCATTTCTTCACCAGGAGGCTGAAGAACGCCTTCAGGTGCTGAATGACCTCCCAGGCTCTGGTTTTCAGCTCTTCACACTAGGATGTCCCCAGCTGCTCCCTAAGGGATAGGGAGCCAAGCAGAGCCAACACAGCCAGCAGAGCAGGCACCTCACCAGCCAGGACCCAGCCTTGTGCTACCTGAGGGAGGAGAGCAGGGCAGCCCAGGGATGGCAGCCAGGTTCCACCAGGAGTCCAGGTCATCAGGCAAGACCAGGCTGATGTGCCGTTCCGGGACCAGGTCTGGTTGCCACAGAGAGACAGAGATCCTCAGGCAGGTTCAGGGTGGGAAGTCAACCCACACACRGGAGACCAGACCAAGGAGGTCCATGGCTGGGTACAGGGACACCCTGGAGACAACCAGACCCAGAGAAACTCCCGCACAGCCAAGATTAAAACCTCAGGCCTGAGCTTATATGGAGTCCCTAAGCCTATGGGCAGAGGGTGTGGGTGGGACCTCAGGAGAGGCTCGTCAGGGTCATCAATGCCCATTACTGACCTCAGTGCCCACCCCACAAACACAAGATACTGCAATCAGGGGAGAGAGGATCCTGCAGGAGGACTGTAACATGACTTGGCCCTAAGACCCATAAGGGAATTGCTGTGTGGATGAAGCCATACCACTTCCTCTGATCCTGAGCCACACTGAGAAGTGCCCATTCTTCCCAAGTTGCTGCAGCTTTATTGGAATGTCAATGCGTACAGAGCATGCAACCTCCTTGTTCTGCAAAGGACACACCACACATAGATTTTCAGGGTAGTTTCTTTGTACTATATTTACATTAAGATACAGATGCTGAGAAACAGAAAGCTAGGGCTTCCTGAGCTGTGGAGGGAGGGAAGGAGAGAGGATGTGGCTGTTTCAGGCCTCAGGCAAAGAATGCTGAAGGAAGAGAACTCAGGAAACATATAATCAGAATCAGTTCTGAGATATGGCTCGATTTAGCCAAGAAGATTAAAGCTGGTATGATAGGAAGAATTAGATACTTCTTCAGCAAGTCCCAAAACACACAGTTCTTTATAAATCTCACTTACAGGATTTCTATTRTAACCACAAGAGGAGGCCCAAGAAAATAAAACATTGGCAGTGGTAAGGTTTATTATGGTAACGAGGACTAAAACTGGAATGAAGGCATATGAAKATAGGGACAAATCCAGAGGAAATCAGCAGAGCATTACTAACTTCACTTCTGTCAAAGCTTGCTCTGAGTATTTCAATTAGAAAGTGAACACAGAGTCATACATAAAGACAAGTCTCATAATATGCTCAGCATTACACTCTGTCAACAAAATCTGGAAGCCTGTCTCCAGACTTCAAAAAACACTTGTAGACAGACAACCTTTCTGTTTACATGCTTTTCTAAGCATGGAATACCTCGTAAAAAAAAAGAGATTTGACCTTTCAAATATGAAACAAATACCAACTGAGCCTGTAACTCTGTTAAGAGTTTAAGGTGGAGGATTAACTATAAAGAAACCTTTAAAACCTTCAACAGTCTAATGAAATATCCAACTAGCATGATCTCTTATCACATGTAGTAGGTAAAACAGTGAGATGACAGACAGATGTTACACAGTAGACTGGGGGCAGAACATCAGTCTCCTGCTCCAAAACTTAAAGGAGGCAGGAAAGTATCCAGTTTTTATGTAGGGAGTGAGGACTTTGTCATTACCTTCCTCTCCCTAGGTAAAGAGTAAGGTTTGGCATCCTTTTGAGAGATACCATCTCCTCTCCTGTTACATGGACTCCTTCCTGCTGTATCAGACTTCTGGGGGAAAGTGATTTAGCAAGGAATAAAACAGAGATGACTGGCAATGTTCTGACATGCAATGAAGCTCACTCCCCACTCCTTTATCTTCATAGCCATCACCACAGCCCTCTTCTGCACTTAGTAGCCACATTTCCCTGTGACTGAGCTGTCCCAGGCACAGACAGGATGCCTCAGACATGAATGCTCCTGACATTGAAGTAAATCCTCTTTAGATATCTCACAGCTGTTCCTCTTTCTACCCTTTGAATAGACTCTTCTCTGTTTGTAGATGTGGACTTTGAAAGAATTTGACTGCTGATGCCAGTGGAGAACTCCCACGAAGGCAAGGAAGTTGTGTGCAACTTGTTATTGGGGAAGGAACTTCTGTGTTCTGACCAGAATGTCACAGTGTGAGTGCTGTTACATGTGATGAAGCACAGACTTMCAAACTAAGGAACCCACCTTATCCTCTCCCACACAAATTCCTAAGGATCTCCACCCCTTGACCATTATTTTCTGCTGATGATTTTTTTTGAATCTCGAGCATGAAATAATTTAAYGATTACTTTAGTGTGTGCATGGACTATTTAAACAAAAAGAGACAGGAATATAATTACGCAACTAAAGACAAATAATTAACTTAACTCCCTAGAAACTTGCCTAAATTGCAGGATGCCCACACTACTGGCTAAAATAAATCATCTTTGGATTTTTTATGCAAATATGCAGATGTGTAGCTCCTACCACGATTATGATTCATCGCCTTTGATGTTTATTGTATTTGAGGGTTTAGCTTTCACTCCCATACATATGCAGTGGTTTTGCAACAGTATTCTGAATTTCACCTCCAAGGAACAATGATGGATTGACAGCATTGAAGTCTAATGCTTCTTGTTTAGCTATTTAAAGTCATGGAAGATGACGTGCAGCAAATCTCCCTCATATCAACCCAGTTATCCTGGAGGAGGAAGAAAGGAAGCAAGAAGAAGAGTTTCCAGTGCTTTGTCCCATTACACAGTGAATTACAACACCAAGGAAATACATTTGACACAAAGTTAGGTTCACACTCGGGAAAGCATTTGAGGCAATCAGGTTTGCTGCCCCAAGCTGCCTTCGTCTGAAAGGAAGAGAAATGAGGCCCTGTGAAACCTCATGTTACCTTTTTCTCCTGAGCAGTGAGATTGGGGGTTCTCACGGGTGCATGGGGAATTCCTTTGCTCCGACCTTTGTTTTCAGGCAGAGGGTTTAGAGGAAGGCCACGACAGATTTCCTTCAGGCTGGTCATGGCTGCTGAGGAAATAGGAGGAGGAAAGGCAAGGCAGACTGGAGAGGTACGAGGAACGGGAGGTACGAGGAAGGGTGCAGGCAAGCAAGATGCTAAAGGATTCAAGTGCACCACCACTCCAGGGAGATCTCCAAGAGGACAGACTGTCCTCTGGCTTTTGCAACCAGGGCTGTCAAGCAGAGAGGGCAGGTGGTACAGGTGACACACCTCCCCTCTCTGTGCCGTGCCATTGGCTCTTCCCTCCTCCCCCAAAATGAATGATTCACAGTTTGGCCGTTTATTCTCTGGGAGCTTTGTCAACTGGGGCTGGTGCTGAGCCACAAGAGAGAATTCAGTCTCTTTCCAAATCACCCGATGCCCCCAATGTCCTAGCGAGAGTCATGGCCTGGAGATGAACACTGACTGAGACCTCAAGAATGGTACATTTATGTTACTGTAGTTTAGGAACTAACAAATGTTAAGAATTATTCACACCACYGTTCATACACACTGTTCAGTTAAGATGGGCATTCTCTGACACCTCTTGGTATGGGCAGTTCCTCAGATCTCATAAATTCATCTTGTAGACAACAGCAGTGGTCACCATAACAGCAACACTTCCCCCTAGGTGTTCGCTCCTCTCGGCTCACAGGCATGAATGGATTTTCATAGCATTGAACTGGAAATGTACTCATTAGCAGCGGTAGTGGATTTCTCAAGTCAGGCAATAATTGGGAGGAATAATGAAGGCTTTCAGTTCTATGTCACTTTTATACHCTACAGTCAACAACAACTAGAAAGTCTTCTGTTACTGCCATCCAGGCATCACAGGTAAATGAATGTACTTAACTTTGATTTTCCACTTAATAGTGCAACATGAACTTTGCTCTCCATTCTGGCTTGTTGTTCAAATTATAYGGCAGCTTCTTGGCCTTTATTACATCCATTGAACTAAAAGGGCCACATTTTAAACCTGGTGAAATTAAACGGGTGAAGCATTTCTGTTAGAAATGAGCCTAAAACCTGCAAATGAAAAAATAAAGCATTTCCCCACAAAGGCAGCAATCAACAAGCAGTGACAACAAAGCACAATTATTAAATGACAGCCTCTCATTAATGTCAGATCTGCTTTAGCTCTAGGACATCCTGCACATCCCCAGCTCCCAGTGAAGATGCTCAAGTTGAAAGAACTCAGTACATCCCAGGGGAGCTGAGCATACAGCAGACTCAGAGCCTCTGAACGATACTGTGATTTACAGCAGGAGAATTCTGTTTTGTAATTATATGGTATTTTAGCTGCTTTCAAGTAAAAGGCGAAGACAAAAAGGAGACATAAAAGCCTCTATATTTTAAAGTTTTCTAGTGAGTTTTCACATAAAAACATACCAAAAAGAAAAGGAAGGGTAAAGTCAAAAAATTCTACCCCAAAACCAGGCTAGATAACCCTGCCTTACATAAACATCCCCACTCCAAAGGGAAATAAATCTTTCCTTATTCTTCTTTGTATGACCTACATTCTTCACATCCCTTTAAGGTCTGATCCTGCGCACACAGGGGCACAAGAATAACCTCACCTGCATTTGGACTCCCCTCGGACCTGCTTCCCCCTGTGACATCAACAGAAGTTGCTGGCGTTATACTGCTGAGAAACCSGAAGAAAGAATGAAGATGTGGGGAACTTACACCCTGAATTAATTTTTCTTCTAGGGCCGGACACTTTCAGCTTCTAGCTACATGCTGGAGTCTCTCCGCGTCCCTGGGAGCTTTGTGTTGGAGCTACCGGATCCGGCTCCAGGGATGCTGCCGGCGCGGACACCCCAGCTCCGGACAGCCACCCCAGCTCCGGGCAGCCGCCGGTGCCCTGGCTGCTCGGCTTGTCCCAGCTCCTGCCCGTGGCTGTGGCGTGACACGGGAGCGTGCGGCCGCTCTCAGCGAGCGATGCTCGCCCAGCCCGGTGCCCGGCGGGGGCCGGGGCAGGTGTCATGTGCCGGCCGGGCTGGCAGAGGGTGCTGCAGGGACAGACGGACGCGGGCGCGCCCCCGCCTGCGCGCACACACGGACACGCACAGGGACACACGCACGCACACCCAGCCCGGCTGCGGGAGGAGAGGATGCGGCCGGAAAACAACGCCCGCATCTGAGCCCAGACAGGACCAGCCCAGCAGACGAGGAGGTGCGGAACCGACCTTAAAAAAAAAATAAATAAAGGCCGGAAAAAAAAAAAAAGGCACATATAAAGCCCAGGAAAAAGATCACATGTTTTAATAATCCCTTCGCAGCCAGACAGGACCAGAGAGGAGGAGAACTGAGGAGAACTGCCCGGTTAGGACGGAGGGATGTGCTGGAGGCTGAAGGGAGCAGACAAAACTTGCAGATAACTAACCCGCCCTCGGGAGGGCAGGACCCCCCGCCCCGAGCCCCGCTGCAGCAGSAGGGGGGAAGGATTCTCCAGCCCCCGCTCCCCTTTCCCCGCTGTAGTCCGGGCTCCGGGCACTTCACGTCCATCCCGGGAGAGCAGCCCCTGCCCCGCCTGCCCTGCCCCGCCCGGACCCGCAGCCCCCGTGCCGCGGCCAGGAGCCGCTCCGGCGGCACCGACCGGGGACTGCCCGGGCACCGGCCCCGGCGAGCTGGCGCTGGGTTTGTTTTCCACTCCCCTGGCGCTCGCTGTGTGAAGCAAATCCCTCGGAGGTGGGGGAGAAGCGGCTGCCGTGACAGCGGAGGGAGGAGGGAAATAAAATAAAATTAAACAAACCAAAACAAAAAGAGAGAAGAGCCAAGAAAGCACTTGCTTCTCATCATCTCTCAGGGACCAAAGCCAACTCTGTTCTTCTTATGACCCCATGCTGCAGGGAGCAAAGGGAGAGAAGGTACTGGGGGGCAGCTCCTAACAAAGCAGAGTTCGGGCTGCCCGGACCCCCTCGCCGCCCCGGGGAGCAGGAGGCTGCGGGAGGTGCGAGGGGGTAGGGAAGGTTGCCAGGGCGAACCCAGGCAAAGCCAAGCCGAGGCTCCACCAAAAACAAGGAGCAGAAATGAAAGTTTCGAAATAGCATCCAAACAAGCGCCAAGGACCGGACCGAGCAGAGCTCTCCGCCTCGCATCAGCCCCCGATGGTGCATYCGAGGGGCTGCGTCAGAGATGTGAACGTCCCCTGCCCGCTGCATGGAGAGGGGTGAAGGCACAGCAAACCCTTGTTATTTATTTATTTATTGGAAGCAATGTATGGGTGACACCCAGAAGGCATCTGAGCCCTGAAAAAAACCAAACCACCTCTGGACCCAAACGAGAGCAAGAAGAATGAGACAGCAGCCTTGACCCCTACACTGAGAGGAAGGTGAGCAGAAAGAAAGAAAGAAAATACAGAAAAGCCATGCAAGCATCAAACCTGTAGATTGCTGCAGGTCGTTTTTGCTTCACTGAGGACAAATATTTTACTGACAGCCATGCAGCATAAAGGCATCATGCTGATTGTGTTCTTGGAATATTTTATTTCTGGACATGGGCAAGCAGGTAAGCAAAATAAATCAATATTGCCATTCTGAAACAATTTATCCTAAATTTAGCAAGGGGAAAGGGGGTAGAAAKCAGCTTTGTTTGTGAAAAAAAAATTATGTCAACATCTTTATTTTAGATTGGATTTTAGAAGGAATCTGCTTTAGTCAATATATACAAATGCTTCTCATTCCCTGCAATACCCAGCTTTATAGTTCAGTCTCCTTCCAAAGACTTAGCATAGGATGTACAGGTTCATACATCCTTAAGAGAAAGAAGTGTGTTATTTTTGCAAACAAAAGAAAAGTAAGAGAGAAAGAAAGGGATAGATGGATTGAGATATGCTGGATGTTTGTTTTGAGGGTGAAACACTGCCTTCCTAGGCAGGACAAGAGTGAAATGAYAACATCCTTGGAAAGCATCAGTGTAGGAATCTGAATTATTCCCTGTTAACTTAATATTGCWTCATTAAAAATAAGAGACACTGTTTAGGAATTCCTATTTATCAAAGACAGTCCGTTCATTCAATGTATTCCCTAACTTATTAGTTAACATGAGGTGAACAGGATTAAATTAGCATTAGAGGAAAATGGATTAGGACAGAAAGAGAAGTTGATTTCATTGTGTGTATATATCTGAGTGTACAAATGAGTATATATAGGAATGATACAGCTGTAATGGTATTTACATAGGGTTCTAAAAATACCTGGATTATGATGGAGACAAATTCCTTAAAGGAAAGCAAGCAAAGCATTAAATTTAAATTTTTTTTCTTTCTGCTGTGGTTTAACACGTCTATAAGTTTAAAAAGGATTAGTTACAAGGATCAGGTCAGAAAAATAAAAATAACTATTGATAAAACAACAGTACATCCTTGGTGACTTTTCTTTTGAGATACTGTCTTGGAATCTCTCTTCCTGTACAGGAAAGTGTATCAGGGGTTTAAATTTCACCTGCGTGCTCAGAGTATTAGGACAGGAACAACACTCTTCAAGCAGTGATTTATAAGCAATTGAAGTGCCCAGCTACCCTGCAAGTTCCAGTCAAGGCAGAGGCAGAACAAGTGGATTCAGCTCAGATTATTCCCTAACTGGAACCCATCTGATAACAGACAGCAGATTTCCATAAGTGCAAGAGTTATTTTCTTAAAAACTGAAAACAGCTCATAAATTTACAATCCTGTCATATTACCCAGTAACTCACTTGGGGAAAAGGCTGTCTGTCACAACGTGACAGGGAAGGAGGGGAGGGAGTACGTGTGCCTTAGTTCTCTTAGTGTCTTATTCTGAGCATTCCCTACTTTCCCAGGCTAGGATATAGGCTCCCTATAGGGTACATATGTCGGCACACAGCACAGAAAGGTTACAGAGATGTCTTGTGAAGTTGCTGACACCACGGCAGAAGGCAGCCTGTTACAAACTAGCCTAAATTTGCTCTGCATCCAATTCACAAAGTGAAAAGGAATCTTCCAGGAAATGCAGCTCCCAGCTGACTGCTCAGAAAGTGAATTTTCAGGGAGGAAGTGTGTTCTGTTTGGAGCTAAACTCACTCAGAAAAAAGTGTAGGACATAGTGAATAGCAGCAAAATAATTGCATATTGAAGGTGATGCTACTAAGGATTCAATATCCCTTTAAATAAATATTTGATGCTTGGTCAAAAGGTTGCACACACTATCAGTCTGTGAAAGCACAAGGGCTACCTGTTCATTTTTGATTCTTTATTTAGAGCTGAGAGGGGTACAGAGAAGTATGTTTTTGGCATACTTCATTAGCCTATGGGGAGTACAGGGCACGTAATATTTGTGGGGRCTATGATATTTGCCTGTGCAGAGAAGACAGTCTGGGTTGTCAAGACTGACTCCTTAGATCTTTTAATATAATGCCATGGGGGGAAGAAACCAACCAAAAAAACCAAACAAACACCTTACTGCTTAGGCTAGAGCAGTCACCTCAGGTTTATAGTGTAAGATGTGACACTTGGACAATTCTTCCCTTCATCTTATGCAGGTGGAGGGAATTATTCGCCCCAAATAAACTCTGCAGTGATCTGAAAATTCTTGCATAAGGGACACGTAGTGGAACTGGCAACAGCTTGGGCTCTTGCTGCACCCCTAGGCCTCCCCATGCAAGCAGTGCCCTGGGGAGCAGCACCTGGGCCAGCTCTCATCCCAGTGGGAGCTCTGAAAAAGATGGTGCAATGTAGTAAAAAATGGCCATTTCTGCCATCAAGCTTAAAATCAGTTGCAGGACCTGATTATTAGCACGGTTTGGGTTTATCTGAGGGTATTCAGCTCATTTGCAAATGAAAGTGTTGGAGCCCACTGCTGCTCCAGGAGGGATGTGGACAGGCAGACTGCAACTGGACACATTGGAAGAGAGCCCCAGCCTGGGATCTTATTCTTCTGTCCATGCCTCAAGTCACAGAGGCAGCTTGGTTTTAYAGCACATTCTGAACTTCACCTCTGGCGTATTTATGAAGGCTGGCTCATTAGCTCCAGTTATCAGGGCTATTTTAGTGCAGAAACACATCAGGCTACTCATAGATGAACGAAGACCTGCCAAACTTACTGCATGTTGGCCCCAGACAAACCAAAGTGATTTACGGCTGTTGTAACCAGTGTTAAAGGGTGAAATTCTAGGTCTGACTAATAAAAACTTGAGTGACTCAAGTCCCTAGGGTGGTTAGATTTAAAACAACATTTATAAGGTTTTGGTTATTAAGAAAGAAGTTAAACAGATATGTAACAAGTGAAATCCAGGTTGGACATACATGCTGAAACTGCTCCATCAAAAACGCAGCAGAAGATGCCCAAAGGTTTTGCTGTTTCTGAGATCTGTGAAATTTGCGCTCCCAACTCACTGCAGGAGACTTGAACGCACAAAACCATAAATTTGCATATGGAAAAGAAATAAAAATTCCAATTCAAATCACTCAGAAGACATTCGGCATCTTTCCAGTCATATCAGCAGGCTTTGGATGAGTTGCCATATGACCTTTCTTCCRTTGGGTATCCAATGAAGGGTGAAAAAAAAAAATGAAACAAAAAAACTGAACCTGTTTTTAGTTAATGTCCACAATGTTTTATTGCACTACAAAATTCTGAAGTAAGAGATCTCTGTTTGAAATGGTGTCCCAGGAATATCAATAGTATGACCTCCCTTGAACTGTATGATTCCCTAATCATCAGATAACACCATTGTTATAACACGTGCTGGGCATGTGCCATTGACCCGCCACTTTCTGGCACAGCTCTGAGGGACCAGAAAACAAACAAATAAATTAATCATACCATTTATGGAGCCAAGCCACCCTCCATGGAGTAAAATCTGATCAACTTCATAATAACATGCAGTGCCCATGCGTAATCAAACTGTTTAATTCTCTATGAATTATTCAGTGAGTCCTCCTGGCAGTTGGGGTAAGTTGTGTGTTYGCCTGGCTGCTGTTTCTCTCTGCAGCAGTCTCCCCTTGCTGTCCAGATCCAACATTTCCTGTTGTTTCCACAGAACCAGTGAGTGATGGACAGGCTGCGCTATCCTTGTGACCAAGCAATGTTCTGCCAATTGATTTCTTTAAATACAAAGCTTTTAATCGACTGCAGATTTTGTTTTCCAATCTCTCTCCTTCTCTCAAACTCCCTTCTGCTAATTTGCACTTTGTTCTTCTCCCATTTTCCTAATGACACAGCAGTTCAGACAGGAACTGTTTATTGATGTTGCTGCATTAGCAGGCAGAGCAGATAAACCTTCTTGYGACTGCTGTTCAGGAGAACAAACATCTTTCTTTCTTTTCCAGGTTCAGAAAAAAACAGCTAAAAATTCAATACAAGGCTAATAGCCCATTTATGGGAAATATAAAAAGCAGCCATTCCCTTTTAAAAATGTTTCCTTTTCTGCTTTCTCACATTCTTGTCTTCAAAACTCCCCCTTACGCAACTTCCTTAATTTAGAGCTCCAGCATCCCATTTCTTCTATGAAAGCTTTAGTGGTGTAATCCATCAATAGAGATGGACTTTGTTTTAATTACATGGTMTATTTATACATAATCATCCACAATCCAAGAGCATTTGTAACATGGATCCATTCTTAATCAAAACCAAGTAACCTGACTCTTACTCAGAACTAATGCTTGTTCAATGCTCAGTTGTAAGACCAGTCCCACTGAAATTCTCTGGAGGCAAAGATGATACCTTTGTGCAGCACTGAGCAAAATCTGTTAATACTGAATCTACTCTAAACACAGAAATTGCTGTTCCTTCCTTATTTCCAGTAGTTTTTACCAAGCAGTTTGGACATGAGCATGAACCTAAATGCCACTTGCAAAGACATTCTTGAGGTATGCACTTGTAGCTCATAATATCTTTGCTTACTTCTGGTAGTGCCAAGAATCACCTGCTCAGTCGAAGGTGGGGAGCACAGAACAGAATCAATAGAGCCAAACATCCCCACTTTCTCTCCATTCCTCTCCTGCAGCTGGTTCTGCAATTCCTCATCTCTGTGTGGCAAAGGGAGACCTAATGGGACTGAGGAGGGGCACTTTCATTCCCTTGATCTGAGGACTTTTAGGTTCACTTTTAATTCAGGYGCTGCTGCCCTCTAACTTCTGCCAGTCTCCTAGGACTTCACTGGGATACTAAAAAAAATCTTTGCCAGCAAAAAACCGCTCCAAATTACCTTGAAGGTGGCTTCTAGGCATAGACAACAGCATTTCTGGATGACCTTCTTCCTTGCTATCTGAAGTTTAAGACACCTTACACTGTATGTAAGCTAAAATGGCACAAGCCATTGGCCTATGGGATTCAGTGGCCATGCAATAACTATTTTGTGTCCTAAYACTGGAAAGCAGAATGCATGAGGTATTTTCCAAAGCAATGTCCATGTTGACCTTTCTTTCTTGGCCTGTGCTGAGATGTCACTGAGGAACTAAGGACAGAACCAGCTCAGAAGCAAAACTGTGCGTGCTGGACACATTTTTTCACCTTAGASTTTCCTTTTGGAAAGAGGGATGTCCATTTCATTCAACTACATTTGCAATCTGAATACTTTTACAAGGCTGAATTGAAGACTCCTTTCTTTGACCTAACTTGAATTTAAAAATAATTTTACCTGAGGAAAGGCTGAATATAAATGGARTAGGGATTTTAGAATTTGACCTAGAATGTTGAACTAATAGCTGACCTTTGAACTGCTCCTAGATTACCTAGGGTTTATGGTCATCCTATGTTTCACTGGAAGGGTCATTTCCTGTAGGACCTAAATCCAGTCATCTGACTTGTGACCTCTTGGATTAGATTTATGACCTTGCAAGGTCAGTCTTTAACTCCTTCTAGAGTGTTAAATTGCAAAGAGGACATTGTGCGTCGTTAGAAATGAGGTTTTCTCCAGCACAGTAATRAGGTTTTGGAATGACCTCTAATTCCAGTTCACAAGACACTACTGATTTTCAAACAATATTGAGACTTTGTAGTTATCCCTACCATTTCTTAATTTAGAAATAAGTAAATATATACTTTGAAGATTCAAAAAATTTGCCAGTATTTGCAAACTTGGCAAAGAGAATGTAGTCACCTACCTCCATGTCCAGGTATTTAAACATGAGACAAACTTGATTTTCAGCTCTGCTACGATCTTACTGGGAGCAGTAGAAACTCAACACTCAACTATAGAAATACATGCTTTATGTGTTTGTATGTGTAATTAGTGTCTGTAATCTGTTGGGCAGGAATCATCATTTTTCTTAATGTATCTACAATGGACAGTCCAGTTTGGGTTTGCTTTCAGATAACAATGAAAATAAATGCATCRAATAGATTCAGTCCTTCGATGTAGAGCTTTAGTAGAGTGAAAGTAAGAAAATACAAGGTTTCTCTTGTTARATATAAAATTCTATAGACTGGCACAACTGCATTTTCAACAGAAGTCAAAGTTAAGCACCATGAGCATGAGTTTTTCTAAAGATCAGCTCCTGAGTTAGGCACCAAACACAAGGACTAGATTTACTGAGAARCTACCTCGAAATTTAGTGTGAAAAGACGGAGCAGCTTTCCTTCGAAGGTGTCCTTTTGGATGCCAGTCCCCAGATGAGAACCCCAAACATTTGTAGGGTCGCCTGTGTTACACCATGAGAACTTCTGGAGAAATTCTACTTGTGGCGTTTCTTTTGCCTGTCCTTCAGATCCCGCGAGGCCACGAGCCTTCCGCTGCAGCGGCCGTGCTTGCAACCCTCCCGTGGGAAACCTCGCCACAGGAAGGACACCAGTGACCAGCACCACGTGTGGCCAGAACAGTACAGAGCTCTACTGCTTCTACCCAGACCAGAACCTCCTCCACCACGTCTCCCCCGGCTGYGGGCAGCCTCGCTGCACCAAGTGCAACGCCAACCAGCCCGACAACTCCCACCTCCCTGCTGACATGACAGATGATTTCTTTACAAACCCCGTCTCCTGGTGGCAGTCTGCCCAAGGGGTACACAGGGAAGAAATCCGACTGGACTTTGAAACGGAATTCTACCTGACCCACGTCATCGCGGTGTTCAGGTCCCCTCGCCCAGCTGCGATGGTGTTGGAAAGATCCCAGGATTATGGGCAGACTTGGAGGCCCTACAAGTATTTCTCTGTCAACTGTACAGCTACTTTCGGGCTCCAGGATGATCTCGTCGAGGAAGGCTCCATGTGCACCTCCAGGTATTCAGATGCAGTGCCCTGCACCAGAGGAGAGGTAAGCAATAATTGAGGTTTGGACTAAGTTTAAGTCAAAACTGCCTGAAAACCAGAGAGTTTGTGCTCAAAGAGATACTGTGCATATAAATTAAGAAAGGTAGCCGATCCCCAAAGGCTTTGTATTAAGRAAATAAAGGGGAAGAAGAACAGAAATTATATATCAATGAAAATGAATAGAAATGCTTTAACAAATTTCTTTTAAGAGAGCTGCACAGGATAAGATTAACATTGCCTAATTTTACACTGCAGATGCCCAAAACTGAACTAGAATTCCAACAAAGTAGGTGTAAGGAAATATACATTTGTAGAGTCTGATTTATCCAAACCATTTTCCCAGTTTAGGATGACATGAAATGCATGGGCTTTCTCTTTCTTCTCCATATAAAAAGTCTTAGATGATTGGCTGATTTTTAAATACATCATTCCCCTAAGTTGAATGTAACTTTACTTGCTGGTGGTGACTGCTGATTGTACGAAGCCACAGGCTCCAGAAATGCACATGAGAAGAAACTAATGTACTATACCTGAGACAGGGACACAGCAGTAAGGAGAGATTGAATTCATCTGTGTGCAGCAGGCTAAGAAACATCTCTGCATATTAGAAATCTGGAACAGATCATCTGACTACTCAACTGTCTTATTTCTGGAGTAGTAATTCTGCTGGTCAGTTATCATGATTTATTTCACRTCAAAGTCAAATACAAGTCAAATACATCCAAATGTCTTCTGTAGAGAGGTTACAATTTGCCACGTCAAGAATCTTGGCAAGTAATATATTTTTTCGCTCTTGTGTGCCTTCCAATCAAAAATCTGGAAGTACTTTGTAAGACTCAGTTAATGATCTTCAGCACACACACAAGGGTCCTGCTGCCATTTCACAGATGGGAAAAGAGCAGCACAGAAAGGTGATGTGTTTTGTGGTAAAACAGGACAATTCTGGTGGAGTGAGGGACAGAATGAAGGGTCTGAAGCAAATGCCTTGGCCTTAAATGCAAAACAAGTTTTCCTTCTCTCATACAGTATCCCCTCCACCATGTCAGCTTTTGTGCTTGCTTAACCTTGGGGAATATCATTAAGACCATGTGTTGCTGCTACAACAAACCTGAGAAGGGGATGGCAGATAATCAAATAATAAAACATTCATCCAACACAAGCCTTTGTGATTACAAGTGTCAAAGTGATTCTGTCAGCTTGGGCAGCACTGAAATGAGTAAGTGTATGCTTAATCAATCTATGCCATGGTAGTAGATGTCAGAAAACAATAGTAATARTAAGAACAGGCCTATATTTACAGTTTATACCCTTGCAGATCCCAAATACTGTCATGAACATGAATTGAGTACATGCAGAGGTCACTTCCTCCACAGAAGTGCTGAAGCTTTAAAGTAGCACACAGGAATCTGTGTGGCAACTTAACAGAGGACAAGACAATTACTGTTTCACAGCACATTAACCCAAAAGGATTGTCAAGTTCTGGACAGACTTTACAGGGACCTCTTAATCAATCCATGAAATGTGCCTATGGCAAGGGTGCRGAATCACCAGGCTTTTCAGGTCAGCAGTATGACACAGCAGATTCTTTTGTGAATTGAAATAAAGGAAGGGAGAGTGTAGTTATTTAAAGTGATACCTGATCAGATTTGCCTRAGTGACACTGCTACTGTTACTACAGCTCTCACGGGAGCTTTGCCCACACACCTCAGAACTGCAATTTTACACCTGATTTTGAAGATGTCASAAATGTCACCAGGGCATCCCTTCAAGCACTGACTCAAGTGACTTGGAAGGCAGCTGATTGAATCCCCACCAGTGTTTTCTTCAGTGTTCTCTGCTTCTTTTTCACCTCCACTCTGACCTATCCAGTTACTGATTCTGGCTGAGCCTTGGATTGCTGAGGGGCTCACATCACAAGCTGACAGCACTTCTGAAATGATCAAAACTGTTCCAACTTAAGTGCTAATTAATGCTCTGACATAAATGCCAGTTTTCTTTACCGAGGGGTTTGAAGTCATTTTCACCACATGAGACTCAGGTTATTCTTGGGTCCTATTCATTTTGAGAAAAGACACAAATTCCTTTTTTTACAGTCACAAAAGGAATCAAAAAAAGAGGTGGCTTACTGAGAACACTTAGGTTTAAAACCCATGCTAGGACACATCATTAAACAAGATTTCAGGACAACTAGTTTCCAGAACTGAAAATGTAGGTGTGAAAGGAGAAAGCAGTACAGCTGCAGTAACCTATATGCATCTGTAAAATGAGATGCATCTCCCTGAGTCAGCACATTCTGGTCTCATAGACCACTGAAAGAGTCTTTTCCTGGGAGCAGGGTAGAAAATTCGGCAGAAGAGAAAATTTTAGGAAACTAGAGTGGAGCAAAAGACATTTGGGTGAGTGATGTGACAATGTCACAACAGAACATAAYAGTAAGGCATGTCTCTTGTCTCTGGTAGATTGTCCCTTATTTTTCACCTCTGGCAGGGTCACATATCTCCATTCCATCTTAGATCAGATCCATCCGAGACAGAAAGTGTCAGGCACTGGGGAAGACCTCATATAGAAATGCAAGGAGATCACTCTCTAATATATCTTTTCTGTTTTCTTTTACCCATGCATTTGTTAAATCCCTTACTCCTGCTGAGATCCACAATACTTTTACAGATAGGATCTATCTGTCTGAGATCCTAGGATCCTCATCATTAGTTTGTGAATGAAAACCAACACCACATTTTAAGGTCTGTTCATCTTCTGTAAGTGCATCTACAGGGAATACTGGCACAGAGTCTTATRCATCAGCTGAGACCTTTTTTACCTACTTGTCCATCCATCTGTTTTTCTAACTTAAAAACACTGCACTATATAGTCATGGAGCCTAAAATGAGCCTTCAGGTCAGCTAATATAAATCAAAACCCTGGCCCAAACAAAAGGAGAAATTACCACATTGCATCAGACATTAGTGTGCGTTACAGTTCAAACATCATGTGGGGGACACAGGGACTGAAATGTTTGAACCTGCATCCTGACAGCACGTGCACTGAAGGATCTGAGAGATTAAGAGCACATTTTAAATAAACTGGAATATCAGGAAATGAAAACAAATGTTCTCCTCCATGGAATATGATGTTTGCATGACAGGAAGACATTAGCATGCAAAGTGGGGTAGAACACTGACCTGCTCATAGCCACTAGGTCCAGAAGGAGACCCTTCCCCTGTTGGGTCTAGCTAGTGGAAGGGAGTTCTGAATCAAAGGCTGGTTCATTTATGTGAGTGTCTGTGTGACAGATGACACCAATGAAGTGTGATATAATAAACCCATTACTGGAATTCACTGGGGGCTGGAAGAATTGTGTATGCCTGAATTAAGTAACTGGTTTCTATGGCAACATGTTAAGTGTGCCTTGCACAGAAGACCTGTTCATTCTCCGTTTTGTATCCTGTGGTGACCTCTTTAGGGACAGAAGTCCCCAGCAGTGCCTTTTGTCAAAGATGAGTGGACCCTCTTTGTAGCTAAAAGATGTTTAATCACTGTTCTGAACACCCTTGGTGAATGCCAGACCAGGACAGTTGTGATGGGTGCAGTTCTGTCAGCTTCAAAAGCCACCAGGCTGTTCAGACAGAAGCCACAGTCAACCCTATGGAAGGTCTTTTCTTCTGCACTGACACTGGAGCCTCTGCTGCCTTTCTCCATCCACGGGGGCTTCCTGAGCAGTAGCTGTGGCAGAGGGGGACCACTTGTCCCCAGGCACCAAGCCAGGCCAGGGAGAGGGCTCTGTGTGGGATGGATGTGATCCTGTTCCAAGGACCTACATTTTTTGCTGCCCTTTCTCAGGCTTTTCTTTTATTATATTCATGCCAAACCTTTTGATAAACAAAGAAGTATCCTCTGTGCACATACACACACACACACGTACCTCATTAAATGGCAACATCAATAATGCAAGAGGTCACCACTGAGGCTTCAGTGACTTCTTAGACAGTTCTGATCTCATATGGCAGTGGGGTCACTGAAAAGAAACCTGCTCAGCACATCACAAGGTTGAATTCCCAATAGCTAAGATGCAAGGGCAGGGTCTTGCACTGCAGTGAATTGCCCAGCAGTCATCAGGACTGGCCTCTCAAAGTTGCATGATGCTCAGGTTATTCCAGCTTCCAGCTGGGTTATTGCAACTTCCAGCCAGAAAGGATTCCAGGAGGGATTAGTCACTAGTGAAGGTAAGTGCCTGGTTGTTATGACTGGGGCTGTCTGCTCAGCATTTCGTTCAACCTGAGCTGCAGAGCAGATAGAATGCAGAGGCAAGCTGAGAGGAAGCAGTTAACACCAGCAGTGTAAACAGGCAGACAGCACTGCCAGGCCCTGCKTCCCTGGAGGAAGAATTAAGGGGCTCAAGGATTTGTCTCTGAAGGGAATTTGAGCTGACGAGACTAGTCCAGCAATCCCATCTCTGGCAAGTGAACTTGAGGAGGGCACCAAGTGTCCTACTCTGACCTGGTTTGTAATGAGCCATTTCAGAAACATTTGGAACATTATAAACCAGCCAGAAAGACAAAGCAGTGGGTTTTTTCACATTGCTTCTGCATTTTCTGCATTTCCTGAACATACAAGGCAGCAGATATCAAATTAATTTTTCTTCTCACCCTGTTTTATAAAACYTTAGTGGAATTGCAGCTATTACTTTTTTTTTCCACAAGTGTCAACTGTGAAAAAAMCTGTTGTCTAAAATGCTATGAAACTTAGTAATTTACTGTTGYAATTTTCAAACTCCAGGCAAAAGAACACTTAAATGTTTGCTCTACAGTTGTCCACACATCATTGTCATGGTGAGATTATACACTTAGCTAAGTCTGTTCATGTGTGAGATTTCAGCCAAGACCTAGAGATATAAGTGGCTCCACTTAGGAGAAATGGATGCTGTCCCAGGAGAACACAGCYTGGCTGACAGGGGTTGACACTGACAGTGATGGGTTGTTTTAGCTTTCCCTGGCAACTCAGCAAACAGGGAAATGAGTCCCCTGTTCTCAGTCCAGCTCCAGTCAGGCTGTTGCGTCACAGAACTCCTTGTGCTGCCCTGTGCCATCTCAGAGCAGGTACCACTGCTCGTAATGACAAAGAACACTGCGCTTTGTGGGAGCATGCAAATGTTCTCACATCCCCAGGTGAGCTCCTGCTATGTAGAATGGAAGGAGTTTTGCCTATTTCCTGTATACAGGTGCTTCTGCACCCTTGCAAGCTKAAAGGTTTTCTGTCAAATAACCTAGATTTTGTACTCCAACTACATTGTCTCACAGAGGATACTGCTTCTCCCTAMAACCCTTTCTACACCGATGTATATCTGCAGATAACCTAAACCTACAGAAAACAATTTGTTTGAGGAAGAGAAAAAGTCTGCATGGCTCTTCAGACTTGTCTAACTTCAATCATATTGGCAGCAGTGCCGAAATAGTAATATTAAAATACCACACCAACTGGATTACTGGAATAACCTCAAAGCAAATGCAAACTCAAGGCACATTGATCCTTTCTGATTTGGAGAATACAGAATCAACTCAAGATGCCACTGTCTTGGTAGTAGCTGAGTTTACCCAGATCAAAGAAACTAAAAAAATCGAAAGCACAGTTATTTTTTTAACAAACTACCATATTCTATACTGGTTTCTAAGCTTTGTTCTCTGAAAGGACAGAAAAGCAACGGATCCTAACTAAAAGATGCTATTCCATGAATTGTCAGAATAGATCTTCTAATGGCTGAGAGAATAGTGAGACTTCCTCTGTGCTCCAAACAGTAAATCAGGAAAAAGATTACTTCTTAGTTAAGACAACTGTACCACAAGATGGAAGTCCATCAAATAAATCAGAGGATATATGCCTGGGTAGGAAAAATTCTGAGACAATTGTTTACTGTTCCTTTAAGAACAAAATCAACTCACATGAAAATGTCTTAATGAAGAGGATTTAGGACTGATGAGAGTTTTTATTGCAGCTTCCTTCTGATGGACCCAGTATAAGCACACAGACATTTCTGACCTCATTAACCTGATTGTGTGCAACATGATGAACACAGTTAAGGATGGTTTGTAATATCAAATTCTTGCTCTGTATAAGGATCTTCTTTTGTAGGAGGCCGTGCAGGGACACTGCCCTCCTTTTATGGTTCATATTCCTTGACCTTAGGCTATGAGATTGCAAGGGGAAATCTTTGTTGTGTCCACATCTTTTCTGACTAATACTGGCTGGAAGATCAGGTTAAGAAAACAGAATTAGATGCATCGGGAGTGGAGAAGCAAAACCTATGGCAAGAAATCAAAAATCTGAGACACTGTCTCCGAGATGAAGATGATCTCCTGATTGGTGATAAAACAATGTGAGGCTGTGCCAACTTGAGTACAGCAAAACCAGTCGTCTAACAGTGGCTACCTTTTCTAGCTCTGAACACTTAACAGCATTTTCCAGACTTCCTTGCTCTTAGGAAGGTCAGGAGAGGACAGGGTAGTGACCATCTTTTTGAGGCGCAGCTGATTGACTTTTGAGAATGAGAATGACAAATATGCGCTCGATAGCAGATATGCAGATAAGCATGAATGTCCTACTCAGCATTCAGCTCCAGTGCCAGCTCCTGATTATAAGAGAAACTCGTGATCTAGGGTGTATTTCCACAAAGGGTTAAATTATAGAGGTGCTGAACACCCTCAACTTCCAGCCAGCTCAATGGAATTGGAAAGATTTCTAGGGTGTCCCTAAGCAGACTCAATCACCACCAGATTTTCTCCTGCAGCTGTGCACATCCTGCTTTTATGACAGCTGCACACTGATGTTTAGGGAAACAACTGGGAGATTTCAGTGCAGTCTGTTACAGCAAAAAAAAGAACAGAGCTTGATACCAGATAGAGATTTCATCAGACAAGAAATAGCTTTACGGTGAAAATCATGGGAAGCTCTTTTCAAAGCTTGCATCTTAATTAAAAGAAAACATTTGTATTTCATTATCCTCTCTTCATGTCTTTTACATGAATATAATGGAAAATTGAAAATTCACACAGTATCTCTGGGAAATGAAAAATTAACAATATTTCTGCCTTTCTGCAAAAGGCAGAAGTCAAACGTCTACCTGTATAGAAGGAATCTGTTTCATGAGCTTTAGAAATACAAACCTTGTGAACTGAAATAAAAGGACCCAATAACACAGTGAAAAGATGGAATATCTCGTCCTACAGCTCATGACTCTAGGAGTTCACTAATACTTAGATCTATTTATAATCTAATCTTTAGTACATTTATGCATCAACATTTGAGATGGCCAAACTCTTATTTTTTGCCTGTAATTATTAAAATTGCATGTATTGAACACCCATCTCCAGGGATTCTCAGAGAAATTTACAGATACAAGTTGATTAATATTCCTCCCATTCCACAAAGTACTTGAATACCTGTATCCCATTTTACAGAAAGAAAACAGTACATAAAAGTAAATTCCTACTGAACAATTCTGACAATCCAGAACAACATGAGGCCCTAGTTACTTGCTGGACTTTGTACAGAACAATTGTGCTGAGGCTGTGACCAAATAGTTGTATTCCCAATTCCATATTTTGGTCAAAGTGACACCTTCTCCTTTTTTACAGAAATAAAATTTTTCCCTGAATCATATAAAATCATCAACCCCTATATGAAGTCACTACCAATCTGTGTCTTAATTTAGGGTCCATTTTTCCTTAGGGAACTATAAACCCAAATACGTTCATTTAAGATACAATCATGTATTTTTAACACAAAAAAAAGTTTAGGGGGTTGGTTATTTATTTCTTTTTAGTTAAATTATGCATTTATGGAAGAATAATTCCAGGCATGTTAGGTGAGATACCAGTTCTTTTTTAAAAATTCATCCCACTCCAGAATTATTTGACTCAATACATTTAGTAGACTAATAAGCAGAAATTACGGATACTAACATCTTGTTCTTGACAGTAGGGCAATACGTATGCTAAAGAATCAATTTATGACTGGCACTTCAATGTGAGAAGAAACAGTCAATCAAATATCAAATATTAAAAATGAGGCAAGAGACAGTGATTATCTTATAGGATTCCCTGTGCCCAAGGATTTTAACCACCAATATTCAAGGAGAATGTGACATCAAGAAGGGACGAGGGAGGGAAATTACGTTTTCCAGTTTTACGCATATATGAAATAAAGCTGCTTAACTGATTTAATTATGAAATAAAGCCACTGTCTCTGTGCAGAATGTAGCTCACCTAAACCTACTTCTACTGGCACAACATATCTGCTGATACAAAATGTCTCTGATTTTTACAAAGTTAAGGAAGGTTGATTCCTTACTGATGGTTGAATTCAAGGACATTTAAGTGCCACTCCCAAAAGACCTCACTGGTGTTATGTCACCCAAATCAGATCTTTAACACTTAACAAGACTTGCCTTGGGAGAAATAAGGACAAACAAATCCAGTCTCACCAGYGAGCTTATTCCAGACAGAAATGTGTCATAAATTAATCATACAAGCAAACTCTTGTACCTCAGCTGGAATGGAATACTGGGGTTTTTTTAAAAGGATGCCACAATCCCTATGGGACTTCCAAGCTATTAATGTCTCTACTCACAAATGATGTTCTGTGTTCTACTGGGATATGGAAAATGCCAAAGCAACTCCTCTCAAGAGATGCAAGGCCAGAAATGAAAATATTTGCAAAACAATAAACCCACAGGAAACCAAACCTTTTTCCAAGCTGTCAAGCAAAGAAACAAGAAACAATACAGCTTGGTGAAAGCAAATGGCCCTATGCTGAGAGAAGAGCCCTCGACAGCTGCTCTTTGCCTAGAGAACTCAGTGCTCTCTGAATGCCAATTAAGACATGGGGAGGATGGATAATTGACTGGAGACCCCAAAATATGAATCAATCTCTTTAAACTTATCACACCATGTAAAAAAAAGGTTTCTAGTAGTGCACAGGATTTCCTTCACAGTTACCACAGTACAGTGCAAGACTATTGCCATCAAGCAGAAGTATAGTGCCAGAGAGTAAAAAGAAACATTTTGGCCTTTATCTGCTCATTTTTTTCAGAGAGGCCAAGTAAAAACTCTTGTTCTTTGCCTCATTCCCCCTTCCTCTCCTGTGAGGAGTGCCATAGCTGTGCACAACTGGGATCTCTGGCACAGAGACACGAAGCCTCTTGCCCAGCCTTGGATAAGGAGGTCACTGGTAGGATCAGTGCAGATCTTGCAGAAACCAATCATATATCAATTACCTTTTTTCAGATGTCTTTTCTGGAGCAAAGTACCTCTAGCATTTATGTTCTCAAGCCACTCATCTGGCAGGTATCCTCTGRAGAGCCATCTGAAAGGAGATACCATTTTTACTAAGCATGTGTATTAGAGAAGCCATAGACAAGAATGATAAGTGTGAGTAGAGCTCATAAAAACCAGTGACTGAATAGACTGCTTTACCCTTGATTCCCCTCTTTTATGCCAATTTAAAACAGTTTCACAGGGACTTTTAACCATTCTTTGAGATCTYTGAGCTTAGCAGGCTCTTCAGAACTATTCCACCCAGTTCACTGCCTTGGTCTTAGTTTAACTGACCATGTGGGAGGGAAATGTGTGTGTCTGTACATGATCAGGTGCTCAGGACTCTGAGAAACCACTCCCCCTCTGAGTGGTCCACAGGGGACTGGAAAGGAGAGAGGGTTCATATGATGTTTGTCACTAAAAGATCAGACCATCCTGGATTAGGGAAACTGGACAGAGGAGATTTGTTCTTTGTCCTGTGAATCCATCAGTAAGGGGAATGCTAGGCACCTGGACAAAACAGAATGGGCCATTTGCTTATGGTTCCATTGACCAGGGGAATGYAGACATGGGGGTGCAAAGGCTTGGGCTATTTTGTCATGGCTTCATTGGTCAGGGGAATGTAGGCACCTGCATTGCACAGCCTGGGCAATCTGCCCACAGCTCTTTCAAACAAGGAAATATGGGCGTCTCCGCCTCAGCAAGCAGGGCCATTTGCAGCTTTGTAAGTAGCTGACAATGTAGGAGAAGAGAATTAAAAGAAAAAAAGAACAGAGCTAACCAAATAGTAAATGCCGTGGACAGGTGGGAAAGGTACCACTGCCTTTGCTCTGTGTGAAGCCTGGCAGCTGATCCTGTTAGTTAAGGGGATTTGTCTCCCCATGTGCATCAACGTGCAACAGAGCTATCCCCTAGGCATGTACCACAAGCTCTTTTTTCGGCTTCTGCAAACAAAAAGGACCAAAAGTATTTTACATGCTGCAAGTATTTAAATTGATCAGTTCACTAGGAAGAAAGAAAAAGAAAAACTGAACGAGAAAGAGGGAATCCCTATGGAAACAAAGATTTCACTCTGCTGACACCAACAGAGTGAGTCAGATGGACACTGTGACCAGTTATAAAGCAGGGCCAAAGAATCCCAAGGGCAAATCCCTCTGCCGGGATGGAGGAAAAAACAGCTGTCAGATTGGAGTTAGCATGTCTAAGCCTGGGAACGATGCAACCAGATCTCTAGTTCACTGGCAAGACTGTGGAGCAGCCCTCCATTATCAACCTCTCTCAAAAGCAACAGAAACAAGCACACTCTGAGGGATAGAGAAGGGTAGAGTGGTGCACGAGCTAAAATACACCATGTCCTGCTGCTAAAATACAACTGTTAAACACCAAATTAGAGCTGTGATGCTCGAAACCCAGCTGTTGCTGCTCTGGAGAACTATCAAAGAGCAAAAGTGCTGTGACAAAAGAGGAACAACCTGCAGACAGACAGCAGGCACTAAGCACCTTTGGTCCTGTGAGCTCACTGCACTGTAGCTGCTTCTAAAGAATAAACCACCTGGGTTTGTTTGCAGGCAGGGTTCTCTCAGTGCTCACTCACCCTAAGCCAAGCTCTGTTTCCAGCACACAGTTCAAGTGACCAAGTAAAAAGTCTCACCACAGTTTCCACTTCTTTCACAGATCCCCTTAGAGCCTTAGCTTACCTGACTCTAGAACCCATGCTAAAGCCTTGCTCCTAAAATGCTTTGAGAAAGCTGGATGGCATTAACGCTGCRTTTATGCCAATAAACCTTGGATTTCTCTGTGTGACACTGTTGTCACTTGACTCAGAAACACAGGGAAGTAACTGTCCCTTGACATATTGGCCGAGCTGCAAGAAGTGTCAGGGCTCAGTAACCCCAGGGAGAGATGTTTAAACGAAGGCATTTCCCATCTCACACCCGAGATGGGATCAAGGCAGGTACAGAGTCACTTGCTGTGGCTTGGTCAGCTGGTGGTAACTCAGCTGTGATGCTCTGGGATCAGCCACAGCCCCACAACTGCTTATGTAGAGTCTTCTAAATAGGAACTTCTGCATTTTCCTGAACGTTGTCTCGGGATATTTGCTGTGTGTGCAGAGTCCTATATCTATTCTGGGATGTGAATCTTCTCTCTTTCAGGTGATTTATCGTGCTTTAAGTCCGGCTAACAAGATCGAAGACCCTTACAGTCCTGAGGCTCAAGATCTCCTGAAACTCACCAACCTCCGCCTCCTCTTGTTAAAAAGACAGGAATGTCCATGCCATGGCTCAGGATTGGTGGAGAAACCCCAGAGATTCGCCCACTATGCTATTTATGACCTGATCATCCGGGGAAGCTGCTTTTGCAATGGGCACGCAGAGGAATGTGAGCTTGCCAACAGGACGGGAGTCATGGAGAACATGGTGAGTTCCAGATATTCACCAGCTTCCTAGACTTGCTACTTGCTTCTGCTGTCTCAGCCTAAATGTGTATTTTGTGTATGATCCTGTCCCAGCCTCCCTAAGCTTATCCAAAAAAAGGACAGCACTGTCAATCCACATTAGTGAAACCTACACCACTCTGGGAAATTATCTCCTATAATCCTTTCTGCAGTTCTATGTATATTCATTGCATTGCTAAAAACACTGGACCTCCAGATATCTATAAATTGGAAAGGGCCTTTGTAAACGTAACAGAGATCCAACCCCAAATACAGTGAGTGAAATCTCCTACTTACAGGCCTGCACAGAACTGAACTAATATCTTTGATGCAAAGTCTGCCCTGAGCAGAATTTCAGCATCAGATCTCAACTGTCAARTTTTCTGAGTCTCAGACATGAGCAATTCTGGCATATTTAGGCTTTCAGCCTTCACTTTTAGGTTTTTCAACCTTCTGTGTTGTTGTAACTTTCACTACATAAACAGCAATGTTCAGGATGTGAAAATAATTTCCACTCCCCCACTCTTTTTTCCATGCATCTTTAAATGACTTAGAATTAAAAATTTAAAAAAAAAGCAAAACCTTGTAGTAAAATTATTCCACAGTACTAGGAGTAGCCTTTCTCTGTTCGGTCTTTTATCTGCACTTGACTCTGGATGTGCACAAGTTGTGTTTGAAGGCACACTCAGAGGGAATGACTTCTGACCCCTTTCTGGTTTAGCTGCAAGCACTATGTAGAGAACTGTAATAACAGTCACAGGGAGATGAACCGAATATCCAGGTACATCTAAACACATACATCACAGCTGGAATTTAAGCCACTTTAGTCAATGGCTCCACTGGATCCAGAAGGCTCTGTCTCTGTATTGGGTTTTGAAAACCCAAATAACCCTTAGAACTCTAGTCCCTGGTGCACTCTGACATAAAAGACTCAAGAAAAACATCCTAAGCTAATTTCTGTCCCTTTAGATATATGGTACACTTGACATTTTGGTTTATTTTATTTTGGAATGTGTATTCATTGTCTTCCTTTCAACTTTTCTAGGTTCAGAGGTAGATATTGTAAGATAATTAGGACTGTATGACTTCCACAATATTTGAAAATCATTTCTGAATCTGTTCCATCTGTGGTATAAATCCAAGATTTATACTACACCGTGTGATACTATCAGATTCAGATAATATAACTTCACTTAAATCATAACTGTGTGGAGAAAAGCTGTTTAAAGAGTGCATCCTCCTTACTGCAAACTGTTAAATATACACATAGTGAAATCAAATAGATGAATAACACACTAAATGAATACAGCTGGTAGGAAAATAAACATTCTGCCCATCAGAAAAGGAAAACACAATATTGTGTATCTTACTGGCACAACCACTGTAAACCATGACTGGATATTTTTTCCCACTGGTCACAAGGGAATCGAATCTTTTTGTGCCATCAATGACTTCACGGGGCAGAAGGTGAAATAGTTTTGATGAAATGCACTTCATGAGTGACTCATGTCCCAGGAGACAAGAGGGTGGATGGAGCACATGATTTGCACAGCCACAGATCTTAGCAAGTCTTTTTCTAAGCAAGGATTCAAACACAGCTGTGAAAAAAAAAAAAAAAAAAGAAAAGCCTTCCATAGTTTTAACTGCCTCTAGAATCCTGGATGAGGCCTGGAAAAGACCATAAGTGAGCTGGTTTGTGTCCTCACACAAAGGTATGATCAAGCACACCTAAACCATTCACTAGTGAATGCTTGTTGAACGACATTTTCCTGATGAAGGACATTCAAACCCTCAGTAGTTGTTCTGATTTTAACATTTTGAAAGCTCTCCTTGAGTGCCTGCCTTAATAATCTCTGCTGCAAATTAAGGTGTTTCCTTCTTGTCCCCTCTCCTCCAGTGACCAAAGTGAGCAGTTGATCTTCTGTAGACACGATTGGAAGGTTCTCACCTTAGGTTCTATTTTTTGTACTAACCACAGAAGTGTGAAACCTTAGGCAGTCAAAACTTAAAATTCTACTCCCGSGTAGAGGAATAAAGGAGGCCTGGAGTAAAGATGATCATGGTATTGTGCTCCTCTTTTCTGTGCTTTAGCCATTACACCCTAACTCTTTCTCAAATATGCAATGAAAATCCATTCCTGGAAGATGGAGGTCCCTGGATCCTTTTACATTTTATCTAATATTTACCAGTGGTGATATTGTAGTGGTGAGAGGAGAGTTGCCATGGGTACAGATCTTAGGGTTTGGTTTACAGAGCCAGCATGAGGGATTTTATCTAAGGGTACAACTTTGCATCTTACAATAATCTCCTTGCCTACATGCAAGAGGAAAAGGCCTTTGTTTCTGAGGGGTGAACACCAATGACACAGCTCCTATCAGCCAAACTACACTACACTTGTCATTTTGCAATTTCTTGGCAGAGGGAAGGTGCTCTGCTTTCAGTCACGTGGTAACTGTGACCCACATGAAACAGGGTGTGGAAAAGTTCTGCTAGAAACACTGCACATCCAGAAATAATCCGATTCGATCCACTGTCCACATCTAATATTTAATGTACACATGGGCAGAGCAAGTCCCAAGACACAGTGGTTAATGTGGCTGGTGTGGATGACGTCACAGAATGAAGGCAGAGCAGCTTTATGTTTCCTGGGCTACTGTCAAATAATTAAATAAAATGCTGCAAAAATACAGACCTCCACAGAAAGTCTTAAATAGTATGAGTTTCAGCCTCTTAAGACTTCAGAGTCTTCCTATGATGTATTTATGTTCTGTAGTTAACAAAACAAAAAGCAATTTCATGTAGAAAACAACTGTAATTGTTTGGCATGGGATAGGCCCGAAATCTGAGATCATTCTGCACTTAGGTCTTAGAAAATACATTATTGTGTTAACTTGTAAGTCTGCTCCTCTTACTCTGATAGAAATCTCTTTCATTTGTAATACTTCTAACACTACTAAACTGATAGTACAAGGAGGCTAAATAATGGAGAAAACTAAAGCAAATTTCTTGACACTTTTGGCCCAATCCTTTTCAACACCATTTTGGAGGGACTGGATGATCTACAACTAGTGGTTGTTCTGTCAATGATCAATTTRTCTGTGGATCTGTCAGTTCAGCCATGACAACCCCATTCAGCTTCTGGCTTCTCCACTGAGGCTGCCAGTAAGAAAGGCAGCTCTATGAGCAGAAATGTCACAGATGCCACAGTGTCATAGCAACAAATGGATACAAGAAAACTGCAGATTGTAAACCCAACGTCCAAATGGTGCATCATTCCTCATAGCTTGAAATCCTRCATAGTTTCATGCATATTTTCTCTGGTCATAAGTCTGTGAAAATACAGCGAGATTCAAAATAGACCCATTGGTTCCAATGAAAATATTCTCTGACTTCTTATTTTGGCAGCAAAACAAAAAAAGTAATAATTACTTTTTCTATGGGGCTTTTTGTTTTAACAAGCCATGCACCCACCTCAACACAATTTATCTAGATGACATTTCCCTTATGMACTACTGAGAATATCATGTCAGATAGGAGGAATACTTTGAGAAATTAGGATGGGAGCTGTAAATAGGCAAGATACTTCAGGACAAGCATATCTTCAATTTGGGGTTTGTTGCTATTGACAATGATGTTTTCTCGGTTTCTATTTAGCTTCCCTTAGACCAAAAAAAAAAAAGGAGACACAGAGATGTTATTCCTACCCAACTTCAGTAGCTTCTTATAGTAGCTAAGGACAACAYTCTCCTTTCTGAAAATCACAGCCTGTATTATTCAAACTTTTACAAATAGTTCCTCAATCAGTAAAGGAAATTAYTGAGATTGCATTTTGCCACAAAAACTAGAGAAGCACTTTTTTTTTTCGGGAGGGCATTAATATGCTSTTATAAGCAAAACAACTGCCAGGACCCAGCCACCTGAATGCATCTGGTCTTGTTCTATGATTGGATGCAACAGAACATAATCCTGTCCAAGGTATTGACACTGTAGGATGTACAAAGTTATGTGCTGCTCTACAGAGCTGTCAGGTTTAGGATCTGCTTTGCTGACACATTTTAGCTGAGTCCAAGGTGCTTCCAGAACAAAGTTTACAAAGCAGAAAGCACAGATGGACAGAACACAGAATCTAGACCAAAGTTCTTTTTGTTTGCCAAACATTTCACAATTCTCTTTCTAGTCCATGAGAAGTATGGAAAGAGGAAARAAAATGTGGATTAAAATGTTTTTGTATAAAGCATTAGGGTTTTTTTTTACTTGTTAATTATTGGTACCTACACTGCCAGGAAATTCTTACAAGTGGCCTCGGATGTTTCTTTTGCTTCTTTATCCTGTTTACAGAGACAAACTAGACTCCCTGTGGGTCTGATCCTCCACAATGAAGCAAATGGAAAGTTTTCCACTTACTTCAAAGGGAGCAGGATCTGATTCTAAGTAGGATCCCTTGTTTGGCATAATGGAGGTTACATAAGGTAAAACTTTCTTTTTTACATCAATTTTCTAGGTGACTTGGTTGTCGTAACCCTTGCAAATATTATCTACCTCCTCTTCAGATATCTTGTACAGTTCTATTGATAATCCCCAGCTAAGTTTTCACAATATCTGATTCAGGCTGTGCCAGTCTGTCTGATGCCCAGGACTCGGAGATGCAGGAGGTGCCATTCGCTTTCAGGAGATTTGAGCAGTGGTATTTACTCTTCATGCTGTGATCCAGGCATTCATCTCTTAAAATACTGAGTCTCACTCCCCCTTCTGCTTCCTCTATTCTTAAGACACTCACCAAGAGCTGGTGACTTGCTGTAACTCAGATGCTGCATTTCAGCCTGACAGCTGTTACATGTGTGCAGTTTGTTATAGATTAATAATGGAGTTATTGGCACTGTAGGCAAAAGTAAGAGGACAGCTTACCCCCAAAATCAATAAAAATAAATCTGGAATTCAGAAAGCAAACAATAGGAAAGCAGAATGAAATATGGACTGAGGCACAGCCAGGTGTCTGTGTAAAGCCTGAGGGAGGTGAACTCGGGCAGAGGCTGAAGTTGTGTCTTGAAACTGTCACAGGCTAAGTGATATCCCCACATGAAGCAGGAATTTTGTATCTCTTCCAGTCTATTTATCCTGTTCTTCTGTTACTGTTCAAAAAGGTCTTAGTGATGCCAGTCTGAATATTCAGGTAAACACTATCACTGATTTTTCTTCACCATTACCAATTCAGTGAATTTGGAACCAGCAACAGCTCATTCACTCACTCACTGCTATGGAGACCTAAACCTGTATGGGCTCAGGTGGCTCTGCCATGAGTGTCCCAGCTCTCTGTATCCCTGTCAAATTCCTGTAGACTTAATTTACCAAAGTCACCAAGAATGAGCCAGAAATTCAGTTCCCTCAGAAGACACCCATATGTGTACCAGTTTTCAGACACATACACTTATTAGACCTTTTCCCAGAAACCAGCAAGTGACATAGGGAAATAATGGCTTTTCTCATTCCTGATTAGAGCAGGAATTTGAACTGTCCCTCTGCCCATAGCAGGCACTGTAATCTGGGACTTCCTCCCAAGGCACCCGTTCTCTTTGCGAATTTGAAAAAGTTGAAGGAAACTTTTAGTTTGACCTCTTACGAGTTGCATGTGCTCTCCTTGGGACCTGATATTGAAAAATTTATTACAAATCTGCATGGCTGTGTCTTTTCRTTTGGAGAGAGCACAGAGCCCGTTTGAACTGTAAGAGAAACAAAGCAGAATAGCAGACACTGTTTCGTTTAAGCACTCAAAATGACCCATTTTACTACGAGCAGGTAAGGGATAGCCTCTGATGTCATTGCAAACTGCTGTATCCCAAATTTCTCTGGCGACCTTAYAGAGTGAATACAGAGTCCAAAGACAAACATTTCCTCCGAATCAGCAACAGTTGCTCTGACCTGGAAGGCTTCCAAATGTAACCTTCATTCATCAGGAAAAAAGCCCCCAAATAGACTGAGAACAGCCCAGGAGAAAGAGCAACAACCACAACGTTTACTGCGAGGGCAGTAGGTAAAGACACTAAATGGGCAGAGAGAAAGCAAGAGGCTGCAGGTATTAAAAAAGCTGAACAGAGTCTGGAGAAATTCAAAAATTGCAGAACAAACAGGTGGAAAATTTTCACTTGCTTTCTCAGCTGAGGATCAGAATTCAGGTGAAGCAACTTTGTGCAATCAAAGGTGAATAAGAATCATGTAATTTCTTGGAACTGTTGTATGGAAACAGGATATAGTTTTAGAGTATGTGCTATAAATCAATCAGAAGTTACAAAGCTCCATGGAAAAACTACAGGATGAAATTCAAGTTTATTATAGCAGGTCAAGCTAAATGATTGGAACTGATCATCCTGGCATTAAAATCCATGAAGCTACAACCTCCTCTATGTCCTGATTCAAAGCTGCTCAGGTGGTTGATGTACAAATCAAAGCCTTTGGCAGCAACACCAGACTTGTAACAGCATGACTGTACTGTGAGGCAGATGAGGGAATTAATCCAGATTAAAAATACTAGTGCCAAGGGAAAAAAAACCTCGGGTTAGCTTTTTCCCAAACATGGTTTTGTTTTACAGCCCAATTTATACATGACTCAGGGCATGATGCAGGTGATAGCATAGAAAGAAGTAGTAAGGAAATGTCTCAAAATGAGATTGCCCCCAAAAAGTTTACATCATGAAGCCACAGCTAAAGAACACAGCTGCTATACCGAAATACAAAAGGAGAACTTGCTTTCACATGGCCATCAAAGCCAATATGATGGTGACTGGGTGTAGCAAAACATTTGTGTTCCTTTCCTAGACTAATAATATCCTCTAACTGCAGGTATGTCAGCTTATAAAATTCTACCCTTTGCAAAATTGATGAGAAAAGTTGAAGCATGATGCAACCAGAATATCAGCATTTAAAGCAACAGTTTTCATCTTTCAAAGCTGATAGTCTGCATTAGTGACAGGAGTGACCCTAGCTGAGTGTTTGGAGAGCAGGACTGCAAGAATGCCAACTATTCCAGGTGATGCATGTGGAACTTCAGGCTGGTGCTATGAAATGGGGAGGTTTATGWGATCACACAGTCTGCCTGCCTGCATCTTGTTCTCAGATCCATTCCCCACAATAATTGTGGAAGACACCATCAAGTTTCAAAAAAATTTGTCAGAGCAACTGAACTCTTAATACAATGAATGGGAAAGAGCCTCGGAGACAATACAGTTATCAGAGCAATGAGGAAAAGCAGATAAAGGGAGGAGTCATAAAAATAAATTTCATAATGTTTCTGAAGTACTCAATTATTGCAGCAATGAGCACAGTGGAGAAGTCCATACAGGCCTAAATACTTTTGTATCTAAGGATCAGGATATGTCAGTGTTACCTATGGAACGATGGATAAAGTGAAATATGAGAGATATGAGACAGAAATCCTCTGGATCTCACTTTTTCATCTGCTGTACCCATACATTCATATGCATTCATATAAATCAGTGTCATAAACCACTCAGGCTTTAGCTAAAAACTGGCTAGTTTCCTAACTGATGGCATCAATCTTGTGTAAGCCTCTGTTGCTCACACCTTGCTTTCAGGCTTCCTCTGCCTGAATTGCCAGCTCCAAATCCAGAAAGCTGAAGTATTTTTTACCTCAGGTGCCTCCTTGTAGTTAGATATTCTAAAGATTCCAATGACWTTAATCCAGAGGCAATCAAAGTATCATTATTAGTGTCCTGAAGGCAGTAATAGAACTTTAACAGCCCTGACCAGCCCCACCTGGGATGCTTACCCATCCTCTCTGTCCATTGGCCTGGGGTTCTATTTAAGCTCAGTCCTGGGCTCTTACCCCCCTTTGAGCTATGCTGTGAATGTGTCTATTTGCATCCCTGCCTCTGGCCCTGCTTGCTGGATGGACCCTGGGGCTCTGGTGGAGGTATTGTCCCTCGTGGTGGCTTCTCCCTCACTTGCATGAGCTGTAGCTTGTCTCTCTTCCTGCCCTCTGAATGGACTTTGCACTCATGTTGTGAGCTTCTTTCTTGGCCTGTCTCTTGCTGCTYCTGAATTACCCCAGCCTCTTCCCTTTTTGTTTCTAGGGCTGTAAAGGGACTGTGGTACCAGCTCCCTGCTCTGCCCCCAGTGCTTGGGGTGGYGCCCCCTCAGAAGGGCACAGCCTGGGTAAACCCCAGCTTGTAGCTCTTYGGCCCTTAAAGAGCAACTGGTCCTTGATGCTTCCTGACAATTCTCTCCTTATTAATCATCGTCTCCCTGTAACTCTGACCCTATTTCTAGGGCACTGAGAAATGTCAGCATAGTTCCACTGGATTTGTACTTTTTTGATTATCTTCTCTATCTTGGCAGGATAATTTTTGTGTTCCAGTGAGAGCCAGTGCATCCTGAGGTCTTGCATTTGGTAGAGATCACATTTTTCTAATATTTTGGTCCCACTTTTGCRAGAGAAATGCAGCTTTATCTCAGCAGTGAATAACAACTCAAGGACACACCTGCTCTCTTCATGCTGGTGTTGAGTGTGGCTCTCACATTCTCCAGTCCCTAAGCAGATATCCCATTTCCTATTTTATCTGACAGCTTCCTGTATTTCATTCTTGTTCCTTCCTGGACTTTAGTCTCTGGCTGCCTCTCCTATCTCTTCCTCTGTAACAGAACAAATTGTGTCCTTACTTGCAGCCACCTCACCTACCCTTATTTCAGCTCTCACTTAAATGTAACAGGTCTCTTCCACAGCTCAGTTTTTCCCGCATTGGCCATTCTTTCTGTAATGGCCACTTGCATCCATTAATTGCTTTTCTTGTGTGTTCCATGTGAGCTATTCATCTCTGCTCTTTTCTCCTATCCAAAGCCTGTCTGTAATCCACTGTCACCTCATGTTGCGCTCTCTTCTGCAGCTGTTTCACTTATGAATGCTGAGATTACTCTCTGTGCAAAAACTCTTACTTGATATCCATGCACAAGATAACACACGGCAGACTTGCTTTTTCTTTCGTTTTCCTTTACCTTTGCACCACCACCTATCAATTGTCTTTTCTTTGCTCTTAAACCTATACAAAAAAGGTTAGTCCTCAAATCTAACACTTTCTAAGAGAAGTTCCATGCTAGCTTCCCTGTTTCCCTCTGCCTGCTCAATGGCTCTCCTGCTAGCTGGCTGCTTGGCTTTTCAACCCTTTTGTCTAAGCCAGTCACCCTTCCACATGTATTTGGTAGCTGTTCCACAGCASGGGTCACAGGTAGGAAGCTTCCTGTCTGCCTCTGTCCCACTCACAAGGTGCCGCAAACTACAACAGCATCTACAAACTACAGTGTACAACAAACCAGTGGGCAACGAGCAAACTAACACCTCTACTTTCCAAAGAATAACTGGACTTTTCCTTTCCTCTCTCACTGAATTTTCCTGTTTATTTTTCTGAATAATTGTTCATGAGTGTTCACACCATCTGTGCTGTGCACTGTAAGTGCAGAGTCCTGTGGAATAATGAATATTTGATCTTGTCATTCAAGGCTAAAGCAAGACAGCATAGTTTAATTTGGCCATTTCCCAACTGTACAATCTCAGCATTTTTTTTAATATAACGAATGCACAGTTTTTGTATATATTTCTAAAAAAACAAATGGGCCAACTTAGATTTTTGCATAGAAATACATTTCAAGAAGTACTTTCCTAAGAAGTGAATAGATCCAAGATTTTGTCCTGATCTGTTTTGAATGAGCTGTAAAATTCAGGTGGAGTCCAAAGTTAGGGGGTGTTCAAATCTCTGGTTCTGGGTCAGGCTCACTTTGCTTTCTCACTCCTGGCCCTTTTTTCTGTTCTCTGGCTTCTGAAGAGCAGTCCCTGTGTCCATGSCGGAGAACTTAAAGCCTGAAATGTCAAACCCAAGCGGGGAGGAGCACAACACCGTTGTATTAGTATTTCTGCCTCTTTGATTTGTCACCCTATTCAGTGCCTTGAACGCGGGTGCCYTTCTGGTGCGAGGGTGCGGGGAGGCACCACGCTCCGTGCTGCGTGCCCGGGTGCGCCGGTGCCGGGCTCTGTGCTCAGTGTTCCGTGAGGAGGCAGCGCCCCTGCCAGCTGGCCGCGGAGGGCCGACGGCATCAGCCGCAGCCGAGCCCTCTGCTTGCTGCATCACATTTCTGCTCGGCGAGGATTAGGAACCAGGGGAGCGGAGAGCAAATCGCTGCGGGCGCATGAGTTCGGGGGCGGGGGAGCGCACCCGCGCGACTGCTCTTTTGAACGCTTCCCTCCCGACCCCGAGCTGCCTGCTGTGTCGGATGGGGAAGGGGGCACTGCGGAGGGAGAGCCTGACTCGCAGGAAAGGCCGTGGAAAAACGCAACTCTCGTTAATGGTGAGATTAAAGGATTAGAGTCAGTTCGCACCCCAGTCAAAATGAAGTTTCAGCCTCTGGTTTTTGTGCGATGTGCAGCGGGGCAGAGCTGTGCCAGCGGTTACAGAGCTCAGCATCCTCAACAGCCCGCAGAGGGACAGGGGTCTAATCCCTGATTTCTGTGATTTTCTGCTCTAGCACAAGTGTCTCCTTGCATGTGAAATACATCAAATAACAGCAGCTGCTCTTGTGATAAATGTAGAACATGACTTAAGGTACCACCCTTCCCTTTCTCCCACACCCTATGCTGGATATTTCCTCAAATAATTAATCTGTGAAATCCTTTCTCTGAGGCATTGCAAACAGATATTGGAATACTATTTCTTTATTAAAAAAACCAAAACAAAGACAACAAGCAACAACATAAAAACCCTCCTGTAAGGCCCTTCTTGGATATTATGGCCTGATATTACAGAATCTTGTGCACCAAATCTCAGATTGTTTTGGAAGTGGCTGCTATATTCCTGGTGTGTAAAATGACTTGAGAACAGAAGTAGTTTCAATAGTAACTTTCTGTTTGAATTCGGGACTCACCAGGTTTCTGGTGCTTCCAAATCTGATATATATTTGAATATTTCCGTGACTAAAAATCATTATTGTGTTCCAATAAAGGCAGGTAAGTACAAAAGAAGGAAGTTCTTTCTTTAAGTAAAGTTTCAAGCAAATAGTCACAGAGAGAACTTAGTCAAGAATTTTGCACTTTGTTTCCCCCTCAAATATTATGTAAATTGTTGTTTTCTAGCCTAAGTGGGTTTATGTACTTCAGCCCGACAGCTTTTGCTCATTTTTGATGAACATCTAATTCTTCATATATCTGGTAATAAGATGCTCAAATCTGAACACAGTGTTGCAAGTACAATTTCCTTTCCAGTTGGAGTCAAGAGTGCTCTTAGTTGCACAGCCCCAAATTTTACTGGGCCTTTTCTGCTAACCTAATTTTTATATATTCACATATAAGTTGGTAGGCTGGTGCCTGTTGTACCTAAGTTCAAATATCAGTGCTTTCCTCATAGGATGTGTGGTTTGGATTACTTTTGTGTGGGAGTACTGGTTGGTATTTTTCCATTGTTAATATTTTTGCTAGGTTTTTAAGTGTGCTAGGATGTCCAGGACTATTTGCTCATTCTTCTAACCACTTATAATTTAGTAATTATGGTGATTTAATTTCCCTATATTTACATTCTCTTCCAGATCAGTGTTAATGTCAAATAAGACAGAACCCAGCATCCTCTGTTAGACTGTGCTCTCCTGTGACTCAGCTCTGCTCACCCAGAGTGTATTTGACACTCTTTGCATGCCCTTGCCCTTAACTTGTACATCRAAATAACACCTGTTAGCTTACCCAATTTAAAGAGTCTAGAGGTTGTCCATCAGTGTAGTAGTTAAGTAGTCAACTGAGAGTTAAAAAGAAATTGTTCTGTGTGCATTTTGGAAGATGGAGGAAAAATTCTACATCATTACTAACTGTGTGAAGAGAGAGAGCTACATGTTTTAGCTCCAGGCTCTGTGGGTTTCCTAAGAGAGCCAGGCAGCAGTGTGGGAATTGTGCACGAGTCCCACGTCCTCATGAGGCTGTTGGGGACTCCACCTGTTCTTGTTTGCAGCTATTTGACTGTGTTCTCTTTTCCCTGACAGGTCCATGGGAAGTGTGTGTGCAGACACAACACGGCAGGGAACCACTGTGAGAAATGTGCTCCCCTGTACAATGACCAGCCTTGGAAGCCAGGAGATGGAAAAACAGGGGCACCAAATGAATGCAGAAGTAAGTGGAGGGGAGTTTAGTGACCCAGGCTCTCAGGATGAGCACTCGCCATGCCAGCGGGCAAAGCTCCCTTACAAAGGCTTCTGTGACTGACACTAATGGTGATGTTACAGAAACTGGGGATAAATTGCTGGTCATGGATAAAGAACTTCAGTGTGCAGGTTGTTTTTCTGCAGCTGACCCACTGGGGCTATTGGGAACTGGAATTTACAAGCCAGAATCATGGTTTTCAAGCAGCTACATCCCCTCACATTCCAGGTCCTAGCAGGGTTTAAGATCCTGTCAGATTGGTTTGGAAAATGCTACCGTGATTGCTGTGTCAGTTTTAAAAGCCTGAAGGACATTCTCCTGTCCCCACCAGAGTGTCGCTGTCACAACCACGCCGAGAGCTGCCACTTCGACCTGAGCGTCTGGCTGGCCTCGGGGAAGCGCAGTGGGGGAGTCTGTGACGGCTGCCAGCACAACACGGAGGGACATCGGTGCCAGAGGTGCAAACCAGGCTTTTACCGAGACAGAGGGAAGCCCATGTCTTCTCCAGAGGTCTGCAAACGTAAGTGACCGTGTCACATGTGGTGAAAACAAATGAATGGTGGAAGAATCATTAAAAGAATGAAATAACTCCTACAGAGGTAACTCATCAGCTTTACTATCTTTCCTTTGTATTTTTTTCCTAAAGTACAGGGGTTTTTCATCAAAGGTGACTGTCCTGATTTTTTGTCTCTATTTGTCCCCATGTTATCACACATTGTTTTGTGATAACTGATACAGTTATCCAAGTGCATTGCCTTCTGGGGAAAGGTACATTCTTCTTGTGTTTGGTTTTAAATTAATATGGTTCCTTTTCTCTTGATGCACATATTATTTACCTGGGTTTTTTTCCTGTACTTCTCAAGACTTTGTGAGCCTATGGGCAAGGTGTTGTTAAATTCCATTTGATTGTGCAAWCTCTGTGCACATAAATACATATAATGGATGCAGGAAGCACGGGATGATGCATATTCGCTTGAGAACAAATACAWCAGAACTCAGACTTATCTCTGGACTCTACAGCTGTATTATGGGRTGCTCTGTCCAAATTAATTGCATCATTAGCACTTCAGCAGAATGTGTTAGGGAGCGTCTCGGGCACAGAGGCACTAATGGCTGCACACAGAGGACATACAACCTCTGGATCAAGATGGTTTGCATCCAGCCAGTCTGGCAAACAGCCCACATCCCCCTCACTTAAAGTAAACATTTCCTGAGTATCCTGCCAGGCTTCACACTTCTGATTGCATCTCACATCTATTTGGGAGGTTGCTGTTTCCAACAATATACCTAATTTCATTTTTCCTTTTGGATAGTTTTCCTTGCCCATAGCTCAGACATCCGTTGCTAGCACAGAGAACTTCACCCATCCTCTGTTATCTAACCTCTTGCCCACTGACATCATAAGCTTTTGAAGCTTTCCTGATCCTTTCAATGTTCTTCAACAGGAYTCCTCTTAAACACTCAGGTTACTCCTCTCCCTAGGACTGTGTGTCCTGTGATACTGCTTAAACTTTCTGTGCCCAACATATCCAATGTTTCTGCTCTTTTGCATTCTTCCCACTGGAACTTGGTGACAGCACAGACTGCTTCCACACAACCTTTTCATTGTCACAATGTTCATCATAGAACACAGATCAGCAGACAAGGCTGAGGGTGAGCTTATCTGGCTCACTCTGTATCCTGTAGTGTTCTATGGTGGCCCCTTTCTAGTTCTGCTTCTACTCTGAGCAGATTTGCTACAGGGAAATATTGTAATGAGAACAAATTGTTGTGCCAGAAGATTAGCTTTCAGTCTCATAGTACCTGAAAGAACCTGTGTATGAACTCTGGTGCTGAGCAGCAGGGTGATGGTGCRGTAACCAGCATCGTGTGTAATATTAGATAACTGCTAAAGTCAAGGAGCACTGGAGAGCAGCAAAGAGGGAAAAACATTGTTTGGAAATACAGCCTGTGTGGAAACCCTAGAACAGTCTGCCTAGATGAAATCAAACCTTGACTCTGCCTCTTTTGTCTGGTCTGGTTACAGGTCTCTCAGTAACCCCTGCCAATACTCTGCACAGCAAAAGAAAAACTGTTCAGAAATTTACCTTGTTGAAAGAGCTTTATTCCTGTTGTGCCAGTCAAGCACAACAATGTTCTTTTCACCTGGGAACGTGCTGCTGCCAGCAGAAGACCCCTAAATGCAATTTTCTCCACTCTGAGATGCTCAGGCCCAGATAGCTGCCATCCTGCTTTGGTCACTGAAAGTTATATGTCTTTTCTAGGCTCGTATTCTGTCAGCAGAGATACAGTGGGACCTCCGGGGAATTATTTATTGCAGTCTAAGGTAGATGCCTGAAATAGATGGACTGAATTGCCCTCTACAGCATATCTATTTCCCTAAGAGGTACTCTGGATCACTGGCCTGCGCTAGAGTTTCTCTTAGTCGAGATGAATCTAATGGGTTTGATTCAGCATTATTGCAGAAGTAAAATAAATGTTCTCTATCCCTTAGGATGAAAACTTGCATTGATAGTAAACCTACTCTAGTGTGACCTAAGCTGTTCAGGTTGCGTGATCCTAAAACTAATCTTGGTTACTCAGTAAAAAGTTACCGTTTTGAGCATTGCTATTATATTAGACAATTAAACCACCAGATACATTTTTGTCATACCTCAGCCTCCTCATTATAAATTGAAGAGCTGCCACTCGTGGATTAGCATGTTTTTTAGGATTTAAGTGTACCGATTCCAAGGCATCATCTCACTTCGAGAAATTCATGCAAACAGTGCCAGACTAACAACACTAAATGAAAAACCCACCCACTGAGCAAGTGTTGAAAAGCAGTAATAAACTGCAAACAGCAGCCTGAATGGATGGTTTTGGTGAGAGCAACCTGGTGCCCAGCTTCCCATTTTGAACTGGGAGGAAAAAAAACCCTTCAATGGGAGATCAAAACTTGACCCTTGTGTACAGTAGATACTGAGCTGGGAAAGGAAGTCTGATGAAAAAGCTGAATGAAATGCTGTGCTAATCCCTTTGAGAAAGCACGCTTGAAGAGTGCTCTGCCATCCAGAGCAAAGTCTAGGTTCAGCTGTGACATCCCCCTCAGGCTCCCAGAAAATTAACAGGACACTGCCCAGGCCCAGAAACAGTCTTTAAGCATTAGTCATAATAATGAATAGCATTCTCTCTTAATCTGCTAGGAAAAAAAAAAGTTGTATAACAATTGGATCTCCTGGCACTATCTAAACCACCCTTAGCTGACCCTCCAGTGCAAGACTGCAAAGACATTCCCTTGGAAAAAAAAAAAATCTGCTGAAGTTTGATATGTTAAGTGTGAATCTGCTATTCCTTTTTGTCTGCAGAGGTAGCCTGCCTCTGATCCCTTTGCTTCTCCTGTTCCTCCCAGCTGGGATGAATGAGAGCCGGGTCATGGGCAGAGCCTTGTTTTGACACTGCTTAGATCTATATTAAAAAAAAAAGGCATGAAAAGAGTCCCAGAGCAAGGCACACACCTGCCTGTTATTGAGGGTGACAACACAGGATTAAGTAGTTTGGATATAGACTTGTATGGGAGCTTTGACTCAAAAGCCTAATCGTTTCCTAACCAATGGTTAGAAAAGCTGCTGTATCCTTGGCTCTTTCCTGTGGCTTATTCCGAGGCTTAAGGGATCCTTCYGAAATGGCAGCATCTTTTGTACTCACCCTTTGCTTAGCTTAAAAATAATACAGGCATGTAGACTCGTTAAAAAGGGTCTCCAGGAAAACAAGCTTTCTTACTCAAAAGAACGAGGGTTGAAAATTAAAATGTGCCCAGATGCACACACACGTGGTCTGAAAGGCTCTGCTTCTCATCCTTTTACTTCTGACCAGAGGGAGTGAACTTTTAATACTAATATCACAAAGGCCCCATCACATCTTGGTTCAAAGTCTGTCTTAATCAGCCCTGACCACACACAGAGCTGTCTCTCCTATTTCCTTCATTTAAGAAACATCACTGGCAGAGTCAATCCCCACACCTGACATGCTTTAAAAATCACACTGATTTGATCATATACTCCCAAGATGCACATGTATATATTTAAAAGACTTTGCTTTTTCATTTTGCATGTTTTTTTATCAAATAGCCGGAGTCTGCTCACAGCTATATCCTATATATTATTATTAGATGAAAGTTTAAGGCAAGATACCTCAAAGGCCATTGAATTACTTGGAGCACTTGCTATTTTCCTGTAAGTTGGGACCGTATTGTTACAACCAATATTATTTTTTACATCTGTGTCTAATTACGTGAGGAAGACAGCTGTGCTGAGGCCAGACAGATTTATTAAGGACTTGAGTGGAGATTGCAGTATGAATTATTCATTTTTCATTATTTCTTGTCTCCTCCCTTTTACAGTAGTGTCTGACAAAACACGGGAGTGAGACTAAAAGGCAGGAGGATGCTTTGTGACCAACAGCCAACTCTAAAGTACAATGATGAAGTTTTTCACTGCACTGCTGTCGAGGGGAGAACCCAAATAAACCGCCCAGCTCTGAGCCAGGACTGTCTGCACACCGTCCCTAACATAATTGATGATGCCTTTGACAAACAAGGCCATTGTCACGTCGGCTGCTGTTTTGTTAGACAGGGAGGTGGATGGAGAGAAAACGAGGGTTTGCCAGGAGAAAAGAAGCAAAAATCAGTGGGAAAGGGTTGTTAAAGACTGGTAAATGTAAACGGGTGAGGTTTTGGAAACTCACTTTTATGTTTCTTTAATTGTGAGGTTTATTTGCAAATCCACGCTACTGTTAAACAGATAAAAACCCAGTCATCCACAGCTGCCCCTTCAGCATGTGACATGTGGGCTCTTATTTTAGGAGTTACCTTAGATGCACAACTGGGATTTTGGCCGTAATACTCTGGAAGCCAGACAATGTACCCACCCAAGCTGAAATGCTAAATAAACACAGACTGAGCAAAGCGTTTGCAAGCCACTTGTATAACTCATCTGAAAGTGTTGTACATGTATTGATTCAGCTTGCTTTCTGATCCACCAGAAGCTGTCTCCGTTTCTAACTGGAGAATATGTCTCACAGTTCATCTGGGAACATTATTTTTTCTGAAATGTAGTCTCAAAATAAAAAAGGCACTTTTTTCCCCTACTTTTTCATCAGCTTTCACCAATGCTGTCAGTCACTGTGCTGTAATATTTTCCCTTAGGGATAGGATGGGAGAAGGTCTCATCTTCCTGAATCAGGTTCCAGTCTCAGCTGGGGTAGGTAGACTAATGATGTCAGTGATTTACCCATCTGTTATGTGACTCTAACTGATGAAACCTGAAAACTGGAAACAAGACGGGAGATAAATACAGACACAGAACTTGCAGAAATCTAAGATATTTTAGGGGGAAACTCCACAGGTGGATGCTACATACAGTGATACTATAGTGACAACAAACCTGCATTCAAGCAAACCCAGATGCTGGCACCCTCTTACTCCTTGACTCAGACCTGTCTGCAGTAAAGGGAGGGTGTGCTTCCCCTCCTTATCCCCACATCTGTGACATCCATTTTTTTCAGTGACTGACAAACTAAGTGTCTCTTTTTTTTTACGGTGATTGTAGTTGGCCCTGCAAAAATCGGGGAGGGGGGCAGTGGGGGAAAAATCAAGTTTAGCAGCAAATAATCAGAACTTGCCTTTGAACCTGTCAGTGCTAATGAGCACTTCACTGCTACACCTGCTCTCCAGAACTGACAGCACCAGCCTGGGTTTGCTCCCAGCGTCGAAGCTGCTTTGTGGCAAACAGGCGAGGCTGCTGCCCTGGGCCAGCCCGCTCATTGTGCCGAGCACATTGCCCGTGACAGCACGCTGCTCTTCTGTCCCTAGGCTGTTGTCCTAGAGTCCCTGAACACAACGGACCCAGATCCATCCACAGCAGTGTAATAATATTATTAAAATTATTGGCATAAAGAACACAGGGCATGGGGGAAAAAATAACTATATGGTAAGCAGATCATAAGAGAAATGCCCTTTAAACAAGATTGCTCACCCTTCTTCTTGTACTATTTTCAAAAGATATTTTCTTTTCTTGAAGTTGCAGATGAAAGTGAATCTGTCCCTGCTACACTTTAAACTCTTTATAGTCATATATTTGCCCCTTTCCAGTTGGAAAATGATGTGTGGAATCAGAGTGTTCATTTGGTCTCTTATCTGTGAGCTCATGAAGAAAAGTAGTTTGATCAGAAACAATGATGGGCAAACTTCAAAAGCTTTGTAGATCGTGTTTGGTTCAAATAAGCATCCAAAAAGGCTGGCCTCTGATCCAAGCTATCTAAACACCTTGGGTGTCCAACATTTAACTGAAAATCTCTGTTAAAAGCCGGCCTGAGCCACAAGATTTTTATTTCTGCCCTCTTCCAGATGGATGAAGTAGTGATGCATTACCTTTTCAGTCTCTGCTACAAGTAAAAGCCAGGGCATGCTGCTTTCTTAATACAAAAAAGAGCTGAAATATGAAGGACTGGATTTAAGCTCAGTTCTCACTTTAATCAGACTTGTCCGAATATCAGAAATGAGTGGGTTTGTTTACTGCTTGTATTTTACCTCTGTGGAGCTGTTGGCATGAGGCTTGATCATTTCAGCCAGGTTCTGCCCTGATGGAGAGGAGTCAACTGTGCTGGCTTGCACCTCTCTCTGTGTATCCCTCCCTGATGCTGTCACATCAGGAATGTACTGGTGGTGTGGGATTATGACAACTTATTGTCTGAGCAGGAAGAGTTTGCCCACAGGAGCTGGAACTATCTGTTTTCCTGCCAAGTTGGCTTGAGTTGCTGGTGTCAAACTAGCAACAGCATTAGAAAGATTTGGGTTTTTTTCCACCCATTTGCTCATCTTCAGCTATGTGTAAAATAAGTCTAGTGAGTTTAGAGATCTTATTCTGTTTGCCTTCCTTGTAACAAATCTCATGTATTTGTAAAAAAAAAATTCATTAGCTTCTTTGCACACATACAGTACTGCATGGTGAGATGTGTCCCTTGGAACTTGCACTGAAGGAAAATCGCAGGCAGAAACTGAAAATATGTTTCAGGTCATCTGAACCACCTGTATAAGCTGCATCTACCCCAGAGGAAACAGTAGTTTTGTGATCTCTGTGTTTACAGGAAAGGCAATGTAGGCAATAGCTATTATTTTTACCTAGTCCATGCCAGTGAAACTTTCTGCAAAACACTTTTGAAGTGTCAGGTGATTAAAGAATCACCTTCAAGCCCCCTTAAAATAAAAAACCACGCAGTGGAGGCTTCCTGGTACCACTTCAATACCCTGTATGGTCATGATTTGTGTAGTAGGGAAGAACTGACATTCATGCATAAATGCTCCTTTGCTGTGTCTAACGAGTTAAAAAGAAAAAAATATTGCAAATGTAGGCTGAAATGCAATGTTTACCAGTTCTGACTTAAAACAACTGAGCATAAGGAAGAGGTGCAAGTTTATGAGCCTTGCAAAAACGTCACTTAACCAGGTGACCCCATAATTTGAGTCACCTCTTGCCGTGTCTCCACAGCCTGTGCCTGCCAGCCCATGGGTTCGGCCAACGCCACGTTCAGCAGCAGCTGGAGATGCCACCCCCGGACGGGATTCTGCTACTGCAAGCCAGGAGTGGCAGGTCCCAACTGTGACAGGTGCCTCGTGGGCTACTGGGGCTTTGGGGAGAACGGCTGCCGCCCCTGCGACTGCGCCAGAGACTGCGACCAGCACACTGGCACCTGCTTCGATGGGTAAGGCTTCGCTTGGAGATGGGACTCTGTGAAATGAAACAAAGATTAACAAATACCGCAGCAATTACAGTAATCGGAGGGTGCACGGTCATTTGAAAAGGTGGCTGTAAATCATAAAAGGTTTCTTAGATTACATTTGGTGCCTGGCACATCTTTAAGTCCACTGCATTATCCAAGGCAGTCTTGAAAAGATGACTCTTTGCAGTAACAATTTCCACAACCCCATGGAAATATGTACAGCATCTTTAAAGACACCTATCTGCTTTGGAAATAGATGGAAGAGTCTGAAAAGCCTACCTCTCATCTGTGTCCAGGGTAAAACGAATGAAAGTCTACCCCTTGTTCCTGGAGGGCCAGGCATCTGTACCCCAGGCAGGCATTAATGTGATTTGCTGAGCCACTGCAGTTCTACATGTCCTGCAGCTGTCCTCAGGTCCCAGGGACATCAACAAGTGGTTGCTAAGTTACATAATTCTCTAAAAACAAACAAACGTAAGCAAAAAAGACCCAATTTAGAGATGCTTTAAGACATGCCAAGTCAGCAGCAAAAGGCCTAAATGAAAGCCGAACTTTCGTGATCCCTCTATCTGACATGAAGTCTTGCTCATATTTGCAGTCCCACTCTGAAGAGAGCAAGCTCATCTGTCTGGGTACAGCCAAAACGAGCTGTTGCCCACCCATGTCATGTCCTAACCCTGTGCTGTGGTTTGTGTGTCCCCCAGCTACGACAGTGAGCCTTTCTTCAACATCCCCATCGGGGGACGAATCCCCGACCTCATCCAAACGCCGACCAATGAGAGCGAGGAGGAGTGGAAATGGAACGACCACGAGCAGGGATTTTCTGCACTGAGGCACCCAGGTACAGCCCAGAGTCTGGGAACATTTAGTTGCAAGTTCTTTCTTCCCTCCACTCTGACTGAATCTCCACCACTCATCTCCAGCTTCTTTGTAGTATTTAAAGAGTTCTCAGTTTTGCCTGCTCTGTAAAGGTCAGCACTTACCATCACCAGTGGCTTGGCAGAGGTAACAGTGCCACTCACTCCATAGCTTGACTTTTCTGAGACGGATATTGCCTTAATACCAGGAAGGATCAGCATTTCTTAGATTATGGGATCAAACAAAAGTGTCATTACTTACAAGATTTACAGCTGGATCTAATTCTTACAAATCTCTTCATTAGGATCAGTTTATTAACTGTACAATAGACCTCATGTGAGCTGCATTTTACTTGACAGTGCTGATCAGATTTCAGAGTAATTGTTGTATCATATAACAAGGAACACATTTGCAAATAACTGAGCTCACTCTCAAACTTAAGGTCCATACAGATTATGGGAGCTATAGACATCTAACTTTGTAACCGAGGATCATTTGCTCTTCTTTTCTCTCTCATGTCCTGGCTCTTCTCCAACATTTTGGGTTTCCCTGCTAGAAAAGTGTGTGTGCAAAGAAAAGGTGCTTGGAAGTGTCAGTGACTTCTGCCAAATGAAATATGCATATGGTAAGTGGGTAACCTGCCCCCAAGGTATGATAATGTCACAGTTTTCTCTCTAACCATGTTGTTAGCTGGTAGTTATAAAAAATGACAGGATTGGTGCAGTCTTGAGAGGTAGGATTTCTTCAGCATTTTTTGTCTAGTGATATGTCCAACTTCTGATCAGAACTTAAAAGCATTTTTCATGCAAGGCTCCGTGGTGTCTCCTTCCCACCCGGTTAGTTTCCCTCTTTACAGCAGGAGGGCTGCTGGAATTACAACTCAATGGAATGATTGACCTCTGCATCAAGAAAAAATGATAAAAACCCTCATATCTAAACTGCCATTGCTTTTGCACTCATTATACAGGTTCAAATGGCCATGATCATTTACCAGGAATGTATTTAATACTGTTATTTATGAATACCTGGTTCGTGCCATCACATGAAGCAAGAAAGGAAAGCTCTGGGATCCAGAGCTTTGATGTKCTTGTGCCAGGACACAACAAGGCCTGTTTGTGGGGATGATCTACATGAGCCTGTCCTGACAAAAAGTTATGGGAGCCTATTAAATTAAAAGGAACAGAAATTTATCACGGCAACCAGATGTAGGACAAAACAAAAATACTTTTTCTGGTTTGTTGTGCAATCATGGAATTCTAGCCATGGGATATGCCTGATGGGAAAATTCCTTACTTCCTTCCTGTAGACAGTCCCTTCCCACAGGACAGAATTTTTGAGAGGCCAGTGTTAAAGCTCAACACAAGTTTTCAAATGGGTGTAAAGTGTAGAATCAGTGCACTTAAAATCAGACTGGTAGCTGCTGATCGGGGTTTTTCACCTTTCCTTAGGTATACAAACAAGTGCTTTCCTATGATTTCCCAGTGTTTGACATCAGCCYATTAAAAAAATAGTTGCTAAATAACATGGTGAAAGGATGAGTAACTACTTCAAAAGAAAATCTAGTTTTTCTTCTCCAAATATAAGAACCACAAGTGAAGGGGACAAGCATTGTACTTTCTGTACAACCACAGTCTGGGTTTTTTTCATGTTTTCTTTCAAGGTGTTAAAATTCTACCTTTTAGCAGCATAAAACAAATTTCTTTTAGAAATGAATTGTTTGTCTCTATCCGGTTATGTTTTCTGGCAGTAATAAAAGCAAGAATCCTATCTGCTCATGACAAAGGGACTCATGCAGAAGTTGTTGTGAAAGTGAAGAAGGTCCTGAAATCAGGCAAAGTGAAAATTGCTCGGAGCAACAGAAGCATTTACCCAGAATCCTGGACCAACAGGGGCTGCACATGTCCCATTCTCAATCCTGGTAAGGACAAAATGCTCACCAGGGGTTTTGCTTCACACCTGGTCATCTGCACATGGAGGCGTTGAATTTGTAAGAGATAAGGCCACTGGAACTAAATCAAGGTGCAGTTGTAATCCCTGAGCACAATCATGACAACAGTGAATCCGTGTGCCCAGGAGCCAGCAGTGACAGTATGTACATGGATGTATAGGCATAAGATGGCACGTGCATAAACTGGATGAAGCTGGCAAAGGTGCTGTATGCCAGATCCTTACGAAACAGTGAAGTTCTGCATTTGGTTCTGGTTTATTCTATTTATTTACTGAGGGTTTTCCTTTTTTTCTTTTTTTCCTTTCTTTCAAACTAGGTACTGACTATCTTATAGCAGGCCAGGAGGACTCTAGGACTGGCAAACTCCTTGTGAACATGAACAGCCTGGTGAAACCCTGGAAGGCATATTTGGGAAAACAAGTATCAGATATTCTTCGAACTGGATGCAAATAATTTCTGCTTCAGAAGTCACAGTGCTGGACTTTGCCTTTTAGTGACACTGCAGTGAAAGGTGTAGTTAGTTCATGCATTCCCATTCAACATGCTCCTAGCTGAAGTGAGGAAAGCAGACTTGCCATCCCTTCTCCTTTCATGTGCTTAGACGGGAAACTCGGGACATGACTCCTTTTTCTTAAAAAATGCACAGCCTTATCATACAAAATTAYCTAATGCATCATATAGAGGTCACAAGTCAGTTCTTCACTTGAGCCTGATTCCACCCAGAGAATCATTTTACAAGGCAAAACTAAAGAAATAGATAAGTGTTTCCATACTTCAGGCCAGATTCTGATGTTAATATGCTTTCATAATGCATTCATTACTGGGGTGTAGTTTTCTTTTTAAGTGACCACTAAAAGGCTGCAATTTCTTTCAGCTTTACAAGTGGCATAATACTAAACAAGCATATAAAAGAGCTCAGACTGATTTAACATCCGACTGCAATTATGCCAATATAACAGGTTGCTTTCTAGAGGACAATATTATCCCACTGCTGAACAGAAACAAACATGTGGTTTATCTGGGGGCAATGTCCTTTATAGATGTGTATTGCTATCATCAATGCTTAGTGCTGAGCTCTGCTGCAGAAACCACCTTGGCTCAAACTCCATTCCAAATCCAGTTCTTTGCTGTAGTACTTAGTCTGTAACACCACAAAGGTTTCGCAGCAATAACCACAAAAAAGCCTTAATTATAGGAAAAAGCCAAAACGTGAGGAACTAGCAGCTGCCCTGATGTTGAGATTGTGACACTACAAAAGCTACAAAGCAGACACAGGAGGTAAATGGATTGGCTGGACTATGTATCAAATGAGGTAAGCTTTAGTTCTGGGAGAGCAACCTGGCTGCTTCAACTGTGCTCAAGACCACTGGCCTTTGATTGCCCTTAGTGCTTTCATTGTGCTTTATTTCTCTTGGTCACACTTCAAGCTAAGATCTTGAAGCTCTGCTTCCTTCCCATTGTGCTTGAGGATTACTTCTCCCTCTGCAGAAGTATAGTAAGGGTAACATCTGCACTCCAGGTAAAATTAGTTCTGTTCTRCAAATTCATTCTTTCCAAATCAGTTTTGCCCTACCCTATAGTAATCAAGAGGTAGCTACTTAAATCCTTCCCTAACACAATATTTTGAGGAAATTGTAGTTTAAGACCTGTGTCCCCTGTTTAAGGACTCACGACCAAATGAGGATGGTTGGAACGTTCTATCTTCAAGTAAAGCAGAAATTACATTGAATCAATCTATGTTCTTTCAGGGGGTTACAGAGAAAAAGCAGGCACATATGCTACTTTTGCATATTTCATTTCCATGTCTATAATTTTTAATGCTCCTAGGGAAGAGGAGATGTTTTATTTAGCTTTGTCTGACTGGCACATGGGGTATCTAGAAAACCCTAATATTAATGCAGAATGATGGAAGTCCCAGCCTACAACTTAGGCCATTGATTTGTTCTTTTTACTACTGGGAACCTAAAAAATCAGCTTCTTTCGTTCTATTTATTGCTGTTTTACTTTTAATTTCACGTTGATTGAACAGCAGAAATCCTCAGCTCATTTGGAAATGGATGACAGCCATATCTTTACAAAAGAAAAGCCCCAATTTCTTTCCCAACAGGATATAAACAGTGTTTCTTCATCCCTCCTTTTCAGGAAATTTCCCCTCCTCCATTGCTCTCCTTCTTTCACTTCATTATTTATTTGTTGTTACCTAAGGTGGTATCCAACAATGTGGCATCTCCAACAAGCCACTTAATTAATGCAATAAAACACTTTTTAACCAAGGAATTTGGCAGAATTTGAAATGCCAGCTTAATGMAATTAGGAGCACAGCAACTGCTTTCTTTACTGTCTCCAGAAATTGTCTCACAACAAAAAGATTGACTAGTTCTCTTTCAAATATCAATAAAGACCTGTACATGAATTTACAGTCTGTTCTCAAAGGGCCTCTCACGATAAACAAAGTTCGAGTGTAGGTTTAGAACTAAACTAAGGAACATGCTTTTCAAAAGAGGCCATTTTACCTGCAGGGGATCTTATTTAATGACAATGAGGATATCCCATGTTGGTTTATAGTCAGCACCATATTRAAGCAAACACCTCTATTCCACTTTTCGTGCCAGATTGGTGATTTTGTGGGGAGGGTAAACATGTGCATAGTTCCTTTCTGTGGATGAAAGTTATTTTTTGACACGGTCATTTACAAGCATTACCAGATACTGCTAGTAGAAATACTACTTGGAACAAGAATATTGATACCCTGGTGTGTTCTCTCGAGGCCTGTGATAATGCAGTGATTAATGACTACCAAATGAAACAGTTGTATGCAAACAAGGTAAGTCATCAATATAGCACACATTTCTGGTATCTCAAAAGTACATGATACATACACAYACTTTATATAAAGTTGACTGCAATTTGATTTTTTATTGATATCACTACTTCTGCTAATCAGATATCTCTGAGTTCACAGAGAAGAAAAATAAAAGAAGTTTCAATTCACACAGAGCTATCACATGCAATCTTTGTTTTGCAGTGCTACAATCCAGGTAGCGTGTCTGAAAATAAGAATCTAAATAGAAATGTTCTGCCCAGATCACATTAGAATAGCTTTGTTGAAAGAAAAGGTGGGAAAATTTAAATTGAGACTTTGGAAAGGAAAAAAGTTATTTTCTTGCGTGGTGGTATGTGAAATCAAGATGAGCATGAAACAGTGCAAGATGACAACTGAACTCCTAGTAGAAGCTCTTACATGTTTGTCAGAACAAGCAAGCAGGTTGTACATAGTAAATTAAAAGAACTACCACAGAATGTATGGTATTCCTGTAGCTGCGTACAATGTCCTTGTGATCCTCCCCGTGACTGCGTGTCTTAGGTGGCACAGTTAAGACAGAGAATACCAGTGTGGAAAAAAGGATGAATTTGCCCAGTACAAAGTGGCTGGGCAGCTTCTTTTAGTACATGTAAACTGGAGCCTGTCTTTAGGATGGCCATCTGAACACTCTACAGCACCCAAACAGGCAGGGTGGCTCACAAGCAGCAGCAACCACATACCAAAGAGCAGCAATGATGTACCACTTGGAAATCCTGCAAAAGGATGAAATAAAAGCCTTTACTCACAAGAAAAGAAGTGTGGAAAGCTGTGGAAAATTTCTAATAAGGCAGGTGACAGTTTGAAGCAGAAGTAGATTAACTCTTCCAAAAGCAGCAACTTTGGGATTGCTGGAGGTCGATGCAGCTCTGGTAACAGCTGTGCAGCCTGTGTATCCAGGACACGTGATTCTTCTGGCAATGTGGATCCTTACGGCATCAAATAGTTCATTAAATGGTCATTGTGAATGCTGAGCCCTAACTCCCAACGTACTGACATATTGCTAACAATGCTTCTCCAGCTTGTGCTCCCGGCAAGCAGTGAAGAAGGAAATATACCTACACACAGCCTTYGTGCACTGCTCTTCTGAGAGGGGCTCATGCTATAAAGAGTAAGTTTTCTCTGTAGCATTTACCATGTCTCATAATTTTTCCATGCTGCTTGATGTAAGCTTTTTTGAATTCATATCATTCACATGATGTGCTCTCTCAAGTCCACCAGACCTGGAAAAGTTAACTGTGTTACTTGTTATGTGTTGTAGCACTTTTTTTTTTTTAATTAAAACTTCAATTAAAAATACTCAGATACTTCCATTGATGTGAGGCTTGGGATCTATTTTTAAAATTTTAAACCACACAATCCTCAAACCATATGCACAGTAATTAATAAACCACAAATATTCCAAACATCAAGGTCTTGTTTTGATAAGAGTTAGCACAGTGCCAGGCAAATGGAGGAGAGCATTTAGCTAATAAGGCAATCATGATACATTATTTTTCCACTAAGCAACTTACCAAAACCCACGTATTTGGTAGAAYACGCACAGATGAGAAACACAAAACAGGTCCAGTTAATTCTTGTAAATGGCATGTTAGTTCAGTAACTATTCAAACCCCAATCCTGCAAAATTTCACATGTAGGTATTGCAGGTACTTAATTCCCATAAGAAATACACACATGAAATTTTACTGGTCTGAGATCTAACGAGGTCTAAAAATATACTTAACAGGTCCTAAAGCTACTCATTTACAGAGCTGACTTGTGGGATGCAAGGCATGAAAACAGAAATGCATTGCAAGTAGGTGGAAAATGCACTATTTATAAATGTTCAGAATTAAGGCAGACAGAAGTTTGCTAGTGGCAGTCTCCATACCTAAAATCAGGCCAGTTATTACAGAGCCTTGCAACTCTCATTGTAACTGCATGTACTCTTCAGGATCCTGTGCAGGTTCTCACCTTACCTCTATGATGCAGCTGTCGCTCCTTACACATTATTGACATAATAAATATTGCCATCATTCTTCCATCTTGTGGCTTAGTGGTGAAAAACATTCTGATGTACCATTTCCACAGGTCTGAGTCTTCAAAGAGAATCCTGATCCAGGAGTCTGTCCCTGTATATTGGTACTAAATAGAAATGTTCTGCCCAGATCACATTAGAATAGCTTTGTTGAAAGAAAAGGTGGGAAAATTTAAATTGAGACTTTGGAAAGGACACAGTACACAGTTCTGGTAGCCCAGATTCTCTGGCCCTTGAGCCAAGTAAGGGAACAGAAATACCTGAAAGGAGAAATGTGACAGGCTGTAGGGGAAAAGAAAGCAATACAGTACTTGGGGATGCATGAGAAAGGGACAAAACAGAAAGCAAAAGAAACAGGGTAGAGGCAACAACACTCATAACAGTAGGAAAAAGGTCAGGAGTCACAGATTTAGAAATCAAACACCCATCTGCCATACAGTATCCTATGAAGGGAATGAGTGCATTGTGAGGAAATGCTTTCACTTTCTTAGGTGTAAGGAACTTGTAATGTTCAGAAACAAATCAACTGGACCCGTCATTCAGATCTGGTACAACAAATCCTATGTCCACATACCCTTCACATCATTGTTGTGTCATCTGGGTTAATCTTCACTGTGCAATCACTACAAATCGCCCTGTGCTCTTTGTTTTGGCCTTCCTGAGCTGTCTGCTCACAGACCATCATTATCAATTTGCAATAAGCCATTTTTAAAAAAAACCACACTGGTGCTATCATCATTGCTGCACTTCTCCACCCCTCCTCTGTTGGGTGTGTCTTCTCTCAGTTCCACGATCACCCACAAAACATCAGCTCCAGAGGGGTTAAAAGCAGTTGAAAAACAATTGCAGACAGGCTGCTGTTCAACAAAATGAAATCATGTCCAATGAAGAGAGCTGACTAATAATAAATGACAAACTGCTGGAAGCTTCTCTACACTATCCCAACACTAACACTGCTAGAATTTTAATGAGGTAAAACAAGAGTCTAGAAGCACATAAATTCCTTTTTTACTTCCCTAGGAATAGGAAAGTAGGTTCATTGACATGTGATCAGATAAGTGCCTCAGGTAAACAGGAGACATCGCTGTCAGCTTTAACAAGGACACTCTCAGTCAGAACTGCATGGGATATAGATCTTGTTTCCAACACAGCCCTGCCAGATCCCCAGATCTAATGAGCCCTACAATGGCCTGCAAGATAAATGTCTCCTTCTTGCCACCATTTTGTTCATCACTCCTTTTACAGAGAGGAAGGAAAAAAAAAACCCACGTTCTTTTTGCACCTGAAGCAAGGTCACAGCTCTAGGAAAGTTACTACATACAAGTTGAAGCCAGGCCTCTGAAATGCCCTTAGGCTGTACTGCAGAGAACAGCAGAAAAAATTACTGAGTAACTTTTAATTCTGAAAATGCAATTTTATCTAATTTTAACTACTTTTCAGTACTTTTATACATTTTAGAATGTATTTTATGTTGAAGGATCACCTAAAAGAGACAAGTTCTAGAGGTAGTCAGAAAGAAGCAAATCCATCCTAAACACACCTTCAAACATGTCAGATTATGCTCCAAGTTCCCTCTGTCAGTATCAGGTTCAGGTCCCTACCTATTGTAGGCCAGGATTCTTGCATTTTATGTTTTGTACACAGATGGCACACATACTAGAGAGGATAAATCCAAGCGGAGCACAGATGTAATGTGGGAAAGAAAAGCACAGCAAAAAAGAAAGAGGCAACTCGCTAGAACAGAGCACCCCTTCACAAACAGCTCTTGCTTCCTTACAAAGAATGCACTGGATTTCCATTTGAACAACCAAAAGCTTGGGTGCATGTGATTTTTTTCTTTTTTAATTTGGTGCCCAGTGTTTATCTATTGCCTAAGATTTCATTTTCATGGTCCAACTGCCTAAGTGCCAAAGTTTATCTCTGCTGTTTTTGTGCCTATTCACTCAGGTTAACTTGGCATTGGGCTTCCTACGCCTGAAAGAGTCACACTGAGAAGTTCTGTGCCAGTTTGTTTCTTTGAAAAGCAAAGATGCCAAGAGTACCTGCTCTCCCTGCCTTCAGAACTGAGTAGTTGTCAGCCACTTACCTGCCTACACATTTTTTTTGAGGATCCAACAGCTGCACAGAAATACAAACAGCCTTAACACACCGTAAAACTTTACATAAATTCACTCAAACATTCAGAAACATCAGTAGCACTGAAATAACTTAAGCAAACAAGATACCAACATGTTCTATGGAATCAATGTTGCCGAGCACTTCAGACTGCTGCCCACACACACAGGCAAGGGTTTAAACATGATCCGGTCTACTACAGCTASTGAAAATGCTTTAGAGTTTTTATGCCCTCCCACGTGGGGCTGCAGAGAAAAGAAGAMGACAAGAATACACATCTGACAAACTGGAGCAACTGATCTTCACAACCCACAAAYTGACGCAAGGTCTGCTTACGGCGCAGAACAGTTCTCAAATCCAAGCAGTGTTAACAAAAAAACCAACCAAGCAAAACACCACAAAGACACAGGAGCTTCCAGTGAGGGTAAAAAGTATTTGCTTTTTTAATATGCACTTAAGTCACAGTATCTGTTTTGAGATCATTACACCAGGTAACAATTTACTGTATTCTCCAAGTATTTTACAAGTGCCCATCTATACACTGAAGGAGCAGGAACTGAAAGGAACCCAACAGCTGTGTTTTCAGAGCAAAAATAAAGCCAGTGACCAACATTCTTTTCATTCATCTTTATCATCCGTTGCACAACACACCATTTTTATAAATGCAAAACCCATCACAGTAAGTAAATTAAATCAAAGATAAGCATTTCAACGCTTTCCTGGCAGTCCTGATCTGATGCCAGTAGTAAAATGCAATGCTAATCTAATAAGACCATTTGAAATTATTTTAGAAGTTCTAGATCTAAGCCATTTTCAGTGTCCTGTACCACTTTGGCAAAAAAAGGAAAAACAATCACTTAATGCAATTTCTATTGATAGAACAGAATACATTAAAAAAAAGCAGCTATTGATCAGAACATACTGAAATGAAGACAGACCTGGTGTGCGAGTGGAATTTCAGTTGAAAGCTATGTACTTCAAGACATTATTCAAGTCAAAACTCAAGGAAAACTTGAGGGTAAAGAACAGCTGTTAAAGTACTGTGTCCAACAGCAGGTTACACAGTACACACACACATTGTTTTTGCAGTACTTATTTGCAAGGCTGTAGCTCTGAGAKTTCTCCTTCAGCAATAAATTATTTATTATGATACAGTGCACAGAACATGGTGAAACATTTCCTCACTACTCAGAAGACAGACACACTGCAAAAGTCCATGTCTCTGAAAATGAGAAATGGAGACGACAGCCTCCTTGCATCTTCATTAGCTGGATCCCTTCTCCTCTTTGGCAGCAGAGGCCTCCATAGAAGCAGCTTCCAAATCTTTGCTGGGCTTCTCGTCGTTTTCATCCTCTTGAGGGTAAAGATCTGGGTATTTTTGCATGCATTCCTGCATGGCACGGAATTGGTCCACACAGTCYGATCCCTTTATTTCTTCAGTGCTATAGTGGAAACAAGAAAAGGCTGACTTGAACTGCTCCCCACAGGGACCACTAGCCATTCCACCCAGACACGGGCAATTCCAATTGATATCTCCATTGGGCAATATCAATCCTGAACAAATAAAAGAGAAGAAAAGTTAGCGTTCCTTCCAAACATTGATTTCATTCAGTCACAGCTGCTGGGCTGCAGGTGTGAACTCAAGTACCAACAATGCCATCTTCGTTCTGCAGCTTCAAGGGTGATAAAACACCTTTCACCTCCCAGCCAGTCTGCTTCTCCCTCTGATCTGTATAATCCTTTAATGGGCACAAGTGAGATTAGCTCTTTATCCATCTCTGAATTAAGTCTTTCTACCTGGACTACAGACCACAGAGAATATTCTAAGGGAACTGCAAAACAGAYAGAAGTCAACTCAATCCACCTGCCACTCTGCCAGGGGAAGAAGCACGCATTAAAATCATGCCATACAAATAATAAGAATTTAAATCCAGTATTAAGTCTAGAAATCTTTTAAATCAAGTTGAATGGATGTATTTTTCTTCTTGTTTTAAATATACTCTGAAATATTAACCCATGACTTTCCCCCTTCAAATTCGAACTGAAAGACCAGAATTGCAAAAATAAAAATCAGTGTATTTGTAAAGCAGAGATTAAGTCAYGTGCCACAGAACACAAGGAACAGTGAGAGCAAGCCTGCCTGCCTGGTTGCCAGAAACCAAATTGTACTTTAGAACACAACTGAAAGGAGTTAAGTCTCACTTAAGACTCTGAACTGGAACACCGGTAAACTGCTCTGGAACAGTTGAAGTCATGACAGAAATACTTCACTGATGGAATGGCAAAGTGAAGATTTAAGGGTATATGTTCTTCRAGATTGCAACTAATTTGCACGATGAAGGTCAAAGAGCAAGGTAGAGAACTCCTTTCCTCTGATTTTAGAATTTCAACGTAACAGACTTGGTTATGTGGGCTTCTGGAGTCTCTGACAAACTTCTCTAAGGCAATAAATATATCTCCATTTCCTTCCTCTACCTGGTATGAACATACACAGATATGTTCATCTGTGAAGAACAAGAGAACTACTGTGCTATGATCCAAGCTGGTTTCTTCTCCACTTGAACAGTTTGCTCTCCTCCTCTTCAGCTGACTTTTCTAACTTCATTTCCAGGTTGAGTTTCTGCAGAAGCTGACAGCATGTACATAAAGTTTAAGCACTTTCCCTTTAGAAGGGGGCATAAAAATACCATTGGCAGATAAAAAAGTTACACTAATTCCGATTCAAACACGAAATTATATTCAGGACCTGATACAACTTGGCATTACCTAAAATACTGCCATCAAATTCAATAAATATATTTATTGGTTTTGTTCTGTGGTGTCAGGAAGTTCCAGATGTACATTTCACTCCCAGGTGCAATTCCTTGGACACCAGGCTGCAATATCATGAATCTCACAGACTGATACAGCRAAAGCAGCTCAGTCATTTATTGCTATATTAAAAGGAGTATTTTACAGTGATTTGCAATTCATCAATGATGTGCTCTAGCTCAGCCAACACAGTTCAGCAGAAAATTACACTGTGTCAGTCAAATCTCAGCACTGATCAGACTCTTTCTCATTACAGAAAGTAACAGTGTCCTTAGCATGATTTAGTCAACTACAACAATACTGTCATTTTCCATTGATCATGCTTTATTTGGCAAGACAGTTTTGTAAAATATCTGTAATATTCACTGTACTGAGAAGATACACCTAGTCCAGTGCATCATGGCACCTCTGGCTGGCTGGAGGAAAAGCAGGACTTCTGAGACAGAAAAATGAGTGGCTGGTACCAGATTCCTCATTGCCAAGGATGACATAAAGCAGAAGGTGTCAATCATACAGTGTAGAAGAAATACAACTTGCTTTGTAAACTAGAATTTGAAGTCCTGTAGTCCTTCTCACTAACATCAACCAATCATTTTAAGGTCATTTTTCTAACACTTTAAAAAGAAAAAAAACCATTTTGAAATGTTCCTGAAGACACTACAGCAATAACATTACTTGTACAATAACTGTCTTAAAATAGATTGCTCCTTTTAGAACCAGAACTGCCTTGTAAACATGCAAATCTTAACAACGTGAGTTATGCCATAAACAATACGTTCTATGTTATCACAAGAGCATTGACTTACACCTATTTGATCACTGAAATAGCATCAGTTTCAGATGTTCTATGCACAGAAACCATGCTTTGGAAAACAAAACAAAAATACAGATGAATAAGGCAAGCATTTCCTCATTGATAATCACAGCAGAATTCACACRTCAGTAAGTCCATCAGCAAGCTTAGAACACAATTAAATCAGAAACAGATTTCATCCAGTGCTCTCCCTGAATTGCAAGCCTGYAATAGATGGGATTACTATTTTTAATCAAAATTGAATTACAACTTCTTTCAAATGCAGCCTGAACCTCACCGATGGAGTGGGTCATAATCTACTTGAGCCTGCACTTGTGGAAGAAAAAACAACCCTGTTTACATCACAGCACATCAAGACTTGTGTCAGCAATTGTGCTGACATCACAAAACCTAATGTCTCGTGGCTCATGGAATCTGTTCATGTCATGGACAAAGGCAGGCCCATCTGCATCTATGTCAACACTTGGCTTTGGACTTGCTGTAATGAAGTCCCACTGTTGTTCTGAGAAAAGTTTCTTCCCTGTTACATGACAAACATTCCAGTAACAAGTTTATCACAGTRTAGGATGACAGACATATAGGAAGCAGGATTGAAAGGGACATCATCAGTYATAGAAACAGTCCTGTACATCTGATCATTCATCAAGTTCTTTCTTAAAAAGAATTAGGGGTTTTGCTTCATCAGTCCCCTCTAGAAACCACTTTAAAACTGTCTCTAAAATAAGATGACAGGAACAAGTCTGGAAAAAGACTTGTCTGGAAAAAGAAGGGAAAGACCAGCAACAATCTGTGTTTGAGGTCCAATTCCATAAGCGCTTTTATCCAACTTTCCCATCACAGCTGTAATACCAATAAAAATCACTTTGCATGCATAAAACTCATCAGTGCCTTCTTCATATAAGCTTAATAAAAAAAAATATTCTAACRGATGGCAGCCAAGATGTCAGTGAAAACCAGGAATCTTTCATGTTTAAATTCCACCATCTGCAAGACATAGGACTAGAAACAAGCCTTACAGTAACAATACTATTTCAAAACCATGCAAATGAATTCTTAATTTGTTTCCATCAGCCACAGCTGTCAAAAGGCACAGACAGTGAACTGTGAGCTTTGCTGCAATATGAAATGCTAACTTGAACTTACTCCGGTTTTTCTGCCTTTGCACTTCGCATGGCTTTTTTTTCTTTCAATGTTTTTAGCTTAAAGTGAGTCATCGACATTTTGCCTACTAAAATCTCCCAACTGATACAACAACAACAAAAAAATATTGACAAAAAGGATAGTATACAACATTTTTTCTCCCAAGGGAAACAGAACAGAAGTTTTCCTGAATGATCTACTGACTCAAGTAGACAGCACAAAGACTAATGTCTGTTAATGTTCAGGGCAAAATGAGAACTATCAAAAAATACCAAATACCAATCTATGTGTTCATCTTAAGTACAAAAAAGGCCTCTACAAAAAAACAAACCTCTAACGAAAGTTTTAAGTTCATTAGAAAACAAGGCAGACTACAGTAAGTCTATAATCTATTCTTTCCCAGATATGACTGGTCTGTATAGCACAGCAGAAGAGATGAAAAGAGTCGTTACAGTTAATTAAACAACAGAATTTGAACACTGGAAACCAAGTCTTCCATTCCAAGTAGAAGCTAAATTAAAAAAGYTTGCATGTTACATTAGGTACAGCAAAGCCCTTCCAAATTTTCTTTTAAATAAAAGCCATGCAAGCCAGAGCTTCTGCACTTCACCATATCCCAAACCACTSTGCCCATGTCTTTCCTGCCCATAAGCTTCTCTCCCATTAGATGCAGCCACATTCTGTGATAAGTCCATTTCCTCTGTTCTGATCTAATGCATTGTAGCCCTACGTCATTCACAGAAACTTTAAATAGACGGCAGTAACTTACCACATGCTAACAAAAAAACTAACAGACTAACAAATAAAAGCAAACAACAACAAAAAAACCCCTTCCAAACTTATTAACAGTATGTAAACAGAGTTTCTTGTTTTGAATCCCACAGACACACGTTGTCACTGTAAGGTGTCCCTGACATAACAAGTGCTGGCTTTCCCTCTCTTCTTCTCTGATCTGCTGTTGAGGAAGAAAGTSACCTAGCATGCTGTAAATGCAGGATTGCTAGGGAAAAAAACCCATCACCTTTCCTCCTCACCACAGCTTTTCCATATCCAGCAAAATACATATAAAAGCAATCAATTAATATGGCATTTAAACAAGAAAGTGGTTCTTTTAATTTTGGTTAGTTTATTACCCAAATATATGGCACACTGGGTCATTATAAAACGGAACAGACTTCTCACTGCTGATGAGCAAAACTTTTAGATATATAACTGACTACATACAGTTGTAATGAAGCCAAAATAGGTGGACAAATGCAGTATCATTTCAACACAAATCTATGTACAAAAAAGAAGTTATTTTAATGACATAGGAAAGTGTGGTTCAAATTGCACTACACACCGTATCAGCTAACAAAGAGATCCTTCGTGCTCCAGCTGCTAAACTGCTTAAATGCTGCCCTCTAAAGGTCTCAGAGCCACTGGCATAACTTTCACTTTCTAACTAAATTTCAAAAAGTCTGAAGAATTTACTTCAATCTGAGTTGAAACCAATGAAATCACTTCACACAAAGTGAAGATGCTAAAAGATCTGTAAATGTAGAGGCAATTAGAAAAAAATTAACCTAAATTCACAGATGTTCATGATAATTATTAACCCAGGCCAAAATTTATTTAATCATCATGATAGGAAGATTATTTCATTTACCCATTAACAACAATTTAAAATATTGTCTGTGCAACCAGAATGTTATAAGTCTTGGTCTTAGAAACATTCTCTCTTAAATCTCTGTTTGCAGRTTAGATCTACTTCACAGAACTGTAATCTTCACTGAAAACTATCTTTTCAAGGCAAGATGATTACAGGTGAAAACTCAGTTATTTGAACTTACCTGTCATGTACCACTGAAAGATATTGATTATATTGCCACCAGTATAGTATAGGATTAGCCAGATATAATTGATATTGAATCGGATATTCAGAGACCACCAAATTATGCAATTTGAGCTGCACACAGCCAGGTGAGCAACTCACATCAATAACAGTGGTATATAACTCACTCCAGCTTCTCTGAAAATTGCATGGTGTTACTTAAAACAGAATTAAAACAACCATGATTTTCACTGATTAAGCTCTAACTTTGTCAGTAAGAGAAAGAAAGGAAAAGGTTTTTCTGGATATCCCTGGCTACTAACCAAACCTAAAAGCCACCAACTGATTATTTGAACAGGCCACAAAGAAAAATCATTACAAGTGTAGAAAAAAAAACACTATAAGGAAAGTGTGTCATTTGTGATGTCCTAATCTGGCAGTTAAAACTGTCAAGAGTTTGGGTATTTACTGCATAACCAGCTGCCCTCAGTCCATAAAAATGAGTAAGTTATCCTAATTCATACAGGGTTTGTTTTCTGTTGTTTATATATGACGTATCACCCCTTACTTCTATTCTTCTGCTCACTACTGACCTTGTTCTTCATAAGGGTCATCGGGGTCATCTGCAACCAGCTCAGCACTGCTTGGTGTCTCGTGGTCCTCCTTGGTTGCAAATATGATTCTGTCTTTTCCTACCATGTAGGAGACAAGAAGCAAAAGTTCAGAGAAATCAGAAAGAGAAAGACTCATTTACAAAACTGCTGAACACCACAAGGTAATGAGATATTCAACGTGATGCACTAATGTTAATAATGAATGAACTGTACTTAACAACTGCCTTCAACTAGAACAGTCACGAGTTCAGAGGAACACACACACACTGAAATTCTCTTCTCCTAAAGTTCCAATTTTCATAGCAACGTCCTGTAATGGCTGCAGATCACAGTACAGTTCACTGAACTGTTAAGCTAAAAGTTGCTTCAAAACAAGTTCAAACTAATCCAGTACCAAGACTAACAGTGATGAAGGGATTAGACTGAAAAAAGGAAGAGTGAAAGAAAAACCATAATAAATAACAGTAAAGTGTTCAATAGGAACTTATTAATAACAGTGCTCTTCATTAAAGACTAGTGTGATATTTTACAGCAATCATCTGAATTAAACACTGAAGAGAACCGTCACCATGTAGAACTAACTATAGTGAGAGGTGCTGTGAACATGACAAAGCATAGAAATCCAACACAGCAAACTTCCTGCTCTTGATTTAACTAAAAAGTTCTATAGTGGGGTCGGGGAAGGCTTAGTTTTCTAACAACTCTGTAAAGCTGTAACATCCTGAGGCATGCACAAGAGGAGAAGAACAGCCAGCTGAAACTCTTTTGAATGCACAACTGAGTATTCCTTCAGCAGAAAAACCCAGTAAATTCCCCCAAAATTCTCCAAATTCATAAAAGCCACTACAGTGACTTGGCATATTAGGAATTAGTATTTTCTGGCCCCTCAATATGACCTCAGCCAGCAGATCTTCAGTAACTTAACTCTGCTCAGTAACCAACACGCATTTAAACATGTCTGAGAAACAGGTACATCTAAAATTTTTATAAAGGGAAACAGTTTTCTGACAACTCTGCATTGTACTCGAGCAAACTTTACAATGTGGAACGTTCAATCATTTCTTATATAAAAGGAACTAGAAACACATGAACTCTAACCTCTGCCACTGCAATTTTGTAGGGTTGCATAAGGCAACTTACAGATCTTCCAAAATTAAATAAAGCACAGCCTAAAGCATAAAAGAGGTCCATAGGTTATGACCACCCTGCCACAGTTTATAATCTGCAGTCACTGTGCCGAAGTTTGTAACTTAAAAATGGCATTTAGAGCTACAGTATGGCTTTTTCCAGCCCTGAAACTTTACATTTAGACACTTCCATTACTTAAGAGGGCAAGTAAATATATATATAGATATACATATATATCTATCTATATAGCTCCCATTTGAACAAGCGGTCAAGCCTCAAACGCCACAAGCTGTACAACATAATACAGATACAGAAATATAAAGCCGGCGCTCTACTCACCCTGTCCATCTACTCTTAAAAAAGGTAAAAACCCACACCTCTGGCCACTAAGCCAAGCTAGGATAAATTTAACCCCTGCGGGCAGGAGCCGCTCCGCGGCCGGGAGCTGCCCTGCCCGCGCGCCTCAGTCACTGCACAGCCGAACACGATTCCTGCGGGGCCGCACCGCTCCCCACGCCCGGGGCTGCGGGGCCGCGCTCCCGCCTCATGGCTCCGCCGCCCTTCCCGCCTTCCGTGAGAAAGGTCGGCGGGAGCGAGGCAGCGCTGCCGCCGCCACACATGGACCGCGGGCGGCTTCCGCGCCTCTTCTCCCCTCCGCCTGCGCCGTCCCCTCACGGGCTGCGGGGAGCGGGCCGTCACCCCGCGGCTCACCCACCCCGCGGCTCACCCACCCCCGGCCGCCTCACGGCGAGCCCGCCCGGCGGGGTGACATTGGGAGGACGCCCAGGCGCACCTTCCTGCCTGCAGTAGGACATGGCGGAGCCAGCCGGTGCCTTGCCCGCAGCGCGCCGCACACGGGCCCCGCCGCTCCGCTGCTGCCGCCGCGCCGGCTCCGCTCCGGGCAGCGCCGCGCTGCTCCTCCACGCCGCGACCTCCCGCCTCCGGAAGCGCCCGCCTGGCCCGCCGGTGGCCGCTGACGCACCTCCTGCGGGCCGCGGGGCTCCGTCAGGCCCGGCCCCGCCGCACTACAGCTCCCGCCTGCCCCGCGCCCGGCCCGAGGGAGGGAGGGGAGGAGGAAGGGAGGACGGGAGGACGGGCTTCCCAGCCGCGGCGGGAACTACGGGTCCCGGCGTGCGCCGCTGCGGGCGGGGAGCGGCTCGGGGGCGGGAGAGCCCTGAGGCTGGAGGAGGGCGCGGCTGTGGGTGCGCGGCTGTGGCGGCCCCTCTGTGGTGGTTCCCGGCGGGAGTGAGAGGCTCAGGATGTCGAGGAACGTAAGTGCTGCTGGCTCCGGCCCTGCCGCTGCTCCGCGCTCCGTGTGGCGGCCGCCCCGGTCGGCCCGTTCGCCCCCGAGCTGCCCGGGCTGGCGCCGGGGCCCTGGGCCGGTCACAGCCCCCCGGGCATCTCCAGAGGAGCCAGAGAAGCCCCATGCCCTGCCTTGGCTGTGTGCCTGTGCTGAAGTTGGATCTTGGTAGTTCCCCACGGCCCGCGTACGCACAGATGAAGCCCTGGGCTCTCATGTTTGTCCTGTGTCACTGCCATGTTTTAGTGTTGCCCTGGATATAATTATTTTAAAGTGTGCAGGCACTCTTTTCACTGGTGAGGTGAATCATAATTTGTTATTTATAACTGTGTTTTAGCTGGTCAGGAATTCAGGGCTGTTACTCAATTTGTCATGGCCTGAATGCAGGGCGTGGACACCAAATACAGAACCTGGAGACAGACTGAGAAAAGCTGGAAGAAACGTCTTGAACCTCTATAATAGAAGTTGGGGTTCTTTTTCTATCAGGCTGGAGATATATTTATTGATCTACTATCAAAAGTGTGATGAGGCATTTAATAAGTGGGGGAAAGTTTTGGTCCAAGGCAAGAGGTTCTACTCTGTAAAGCAGCAGTGCTAACAAAGCTAAAAGACTTGTTTTGAAACTGAATGCTTTCCCCTTTCACACCAGTATTGCACTTTTGGTTTACTTCCAACAGTTCTCTGACACAGGCAGCAGAAAAGAGCATGTTAAAATCACAAGTGAGCCCAAACCAGGGTTCCTGGAGCGGCTCAGTGAGACTTCTGGAGGCATGTTGATGGGACTTGTTACATTTCTTCTGGCTTTCTACGTTCTTTTTACCAATGAAGTAAGTGAAATACCTTCAGTGTTTGTACATAGCTTTATTATTTCATCCATGAGAAGAGGAGGTTATGTCTGAGGACTGGTGCTTATGCTTGGTATATAACAGAAGAGTGAAATCACGGGGCCACAGGTAGTATTTCTGTAGAACTGGGTGTAGTAGAGAGAGTGTGTGATGAGAGATAAGATCCAAAACTTGTAAACTGATGCAGGAACAGTCTGTGATATTATTGTAAGAGAGTTGCATAAGCCAGCCACGTTCCGGCCTCTCTTTTTTTAGAGAAACAAAAGGTCCTCATTTCTTGTGTTGTTATAATTGCAATGAAAGAATTCATACACCATGTTGCAAAATTGATGGTGTTACTTATTCATTTATTCTCAGTATTATGTCTTGGTTTTAGATTAAAAAAAAAAAAAAAGCCGGGAATCCTAACACCCTACCATTGCAAATATACATGTTTTGGCAGTTTTGGAGTGGGGAGCATGATTCTGTAAACTTTCACCTAAGACTTCCTTTTATATCTCTACAAGAGGAAAAATAACTCCTCCCAATTTCAATGACTTTGCAGAAAAAAAGCACACCAGGATATGATGGTAAGGCAGGGAAAACGGCTAAGGACTCAATATGGGTCTGTGGAAAATTGAACCATAATTTGTATCATTTTTGCATCTATTCGTGAATGATGAACAAGGTAAGAGGAGACGAACACTGCATTTGGACCCCTGTAGGAATAATTTGGGTCTGTTTGAGAAGCTTAGTCAATGATAATGGTCCTGCTGCTTGGGTAAGAAGTACTGCCCCAAACTGGTCAGACACAGAGAGTTGAGAAGTACAACTGTGGTTTGAAAATCTGCCTTGAGCTGAATATACAAACATTCCTTGTGGTTATCAGTCCACTTGTCTGCTAACCTTGTTCACAAAATACTGCTGTGCCATTGATTCGCCACAACTTGATTTCGTTTTTCTTCATTGCAGGGACGAGCTTTAAGGACAGCCAAATCTCTTGATGAGGGTCTTTCACTTGTGGTCCCTCTTGACAGCATCCACAGTATTTCTCAGCAGAATGAGGGGAGACTGGTACACTTGGCTGGTGCTCTGAGTACTTCTAAGGTAAATAAAATAGTACCTTGAAGATATGAGTACTTCAAGCTTGGAGGGAAGGAAAAGTCTTTGCCAGTTGACGTTACATTTGATATCCAGGAGAAGGCATGTAGCTTTTCTCCTCTGTAAGCACTGCCAGATACCACCCAAGCTTTTCTTGGCCTGGAATCAGGGAGATGCTGAACGGCTTTGGATTCCCCTCTCTCAAGCCACATGCCAGCTCTAGCTGTGTTTGCCCTCACACTGCCTTTCGTGGATAATTTCAATTGCTATTTGTATAGGGAACAACTGAATTGTATTTTCTTTTGTTTTTGCACAGCCTTTGTTTGACCCCAGCTATGGGCTCTCTATCCAGGCTGTCAAACTTAAGCGTAACGTGGAAATGTACCAGTGGGTAGAGTATGAAGATTCCAAGTAAGTGGAAGAATTTTTTTAAAAGTTGTTTATGAGGCTGTTGTGTTAACAGGATCTTATTACAATTTCTTTCTCTCTCCCTATACCCAAGCAAAAAAAAAAACCAAAAATGTCTTTATAGCAAGAGAATTCTAGAGCTCTTGGATATTTTTTTTCTTTTAGAGAATCACTGTAATTTCCCTGGGAGATGTTAACTGCTCTGCTAACAGTTGCAAGCCAAACTGGGAAACCCTTTCTGCTATTACTAATAATTCCACTGATGGTAGTATGAATGTTATTAGCAATCATGTAGGTGTGACTGCACAGAATTCATGTTCCAAATGTCTTTCATGTCATATACAAAAAAAAAAGTCAGAGGTTGTGAAGGTGTGAAAAATAATTTCTCAGTTTTAGCATGCTTATGGTGCAGCATCTGTTAAAGACTTGATTTGGGCCAGCTTGTCTCACTGTATTTAGTTCCGGTTGTTCCTCACTGATTTAGTCAACTCCTCCTTGTTGAAAACACGGAAATAAAAGGGTCGTGGCTGTTCAGCGTTTGTGTGTAGTTTTCTCCTTGTGCAGAGAATCTCTGTGTTCGGAATAGGTAGTTCAAAGAAGAGATAGGTTATATGTAAAGATAAGCTTGTGTTGTCAGGGATCTGTCTGTGCATTTCACTGCTCAAGTATATTCTGCCCTGAGCAGGGGTGTGTGTGCACTCTCGGTTCTCATCCCAGCCCCTTTTCTCTGCAGGGAATATGAAGAGAATGGCGAGATTAAGAAAGAGACAAAGTATTCATACAGTAAGTTGATCAACAGAAATTCTCTTTTCTTTTGTGCATGTAACTTTGGACTTTTATATGTGTGTATTTTGATTTTTGTTGTAAAACCTGTATTTTCTTCTTGGAAAAGGAAGGAAAGGAGCCTGAAGAAATAAGCAAAATTTTTCTTTCCTGAACAGATGACAGAACCTCCCTTTCTTGAGATAACAGGTGAAAGGAGATGTGTTGTCAGCAAGTGCTGCAGAAAATCTGAGTCTTGTTTTGGAACCCCTAAAAGTTCAGAGGAACATCCAGGGATACGATGTCCCAGACACAGGACCCATAAGGTCCTCAGTGACAGGAGATGGGCAGAGATGGGAGTGTGTTCAAATCTACACCTGAGATTACCCTTCAGATGTAAATGGGAATATGTCAGCTGTGAGCAGAAGAGAATAGGCAGGGAAGAGCAGTGTAGCTCGAGCCTGTTGAGAACCTGTTTAGATGTTGATACCAGCTCATGGGAAACACCAGCACCTTCTGATGTGCACTGTAGTTTTTGCCAAGTGCTTTTTTGGCAGGAGCAGAACAGGCATGTTATTCTGATCTACCCAGTGGCAGAAAAGTACTCTGAGTCATCGTATGTTTGGAGATTGGTCTCTGTGCTTCGTTCATCTCTGATTAAAGCACATGGATGGGTAACGTGGGCGTGCAGCAGTTTCTGGGTGTGATCATATAAAAATACTTAGCTCAGTGAAGCTTGGGGACCCTGTAGCATGGAGGTACATCAGGGGCAAAGCTGGTGATTGTAAGCTGTGACAAACGGACTTCCAGTGGCAGAGAACAAAAAGTAATGCCATTTAAAAAAAAAAAAAGCTGCCCTGTCAAGATTGATGGATTCTTTCCAGTTAATGTCTATGTATTATTAGCTGYTGGAGGTTAGCCTTGGCTGACAGCCATGGACCCACGCAGCTGCTTGCTTACTCTCCCCTCAGCAGGACTGGGGAAGAGATTGGGAAGGACAGGAATGAAGGACAGGTTGAAATAAAGACAGGGAGATGGCTTTCCAGATACCATCATGGGCAAAACAGACTCACCTTGGGGAAAATTTATTGTCAATTAAAATATTTAATTACTGATTTGGATGTTGGCTAAAAACATTTGGTCTCACCTTTACCCAGGCTCAAATTCACTCCAGACTCCTCTCCTTTCACTTCCTGCTCCTTGTTACCACCACAGGTTACACTCACTCCCTTTGCTGGGGCAGTCCAAGGACTGGGGGTGGGCTTACAGTCAGTACATAGTACTTTCTGCCACTATTTCTAGCTCTGCTGCTTCCAGSAGAGCTCACAGCCTTTCCTCACAAAACCAGGTTATTCCCAAAGAGTGGAGCCAGGAATCAAAGCCTGATCTTGGAAGATGCCAACAGCAAAGTTGAGTTACAATTTTATCCCTCAAATCACTTTATTTCCCCTAAATCCTGCCATTCGCTGTTAATGTGCTAGGAGGATGTCTCTCAGTACAGACTATCACATGCATACCTTGATGTAAACAGTATTACTAGAAGCGTAGCCTAGAACTGATTAATTGATTGAGAGGTGTCTTCAGTAACTAAGATCTGAGTGTCTTTTCCTCAACCTTCATATCATTCTGTTTAGACACAGAGTGGAAATCAGAAGTTGTGAACAGCAGAAACTTCGATCGAGAAATTGGACACAAAAACCCGAGGTAATGAACCATCTGGCACAGTCTTGGATTCTGTCACTGGATCTGATCAAAGATGAAAGCTAAATGACTAATTTCATAACAGAGTGAAGTAGATGGAAATTGTTGTTCTTTTGGTAGTTGGGAGAATGAAGGCGTAAAGAAATCAGAGCAGTTCAGAGCGGTCATGCCTTGTCTTAACTTATTTTAACGACTCCAACAGTATGCAGTCTGGGCACAGTTTCTTGATGGATTTTTTTCATATGACGATAGTCATTTAGCTCTTTGAGTTTCTCCTGATGTTTCCCATAGTACCTTTTCTGTGCTGTATATTACATGTTGCAAATCAAGAGTTTGGTCATAATTCTGGGACTAATCAAGGACTCTCTCTGTTCCTCAGTGCCATGGCTGTGGAGTCTTTCACTGCTGTTTCTCCTAATGTCCAGGTTGGCAGCTTTGTTCTTTCCAAGGGTAAGGATTGTTTTGTACTGTTTTTGTGTCTGCTGTTGCATCAGCAGTGGACTTTGGTTCATTCCACAGTAGCTGTCATGTCAAGTGATCATCAGGAAGCCGGCCAGCGAATTGGCTGTTCCAGATTAGACACCGGACCTCAGCTTGATGCCTTTATTCTGCTTAGGTCTTGTGGACAAAATTGATGATTTCAAGCAGTTGAGCTTGTCACACCTTGAGGATCCCCATGCTGATGTCACCCGAGGAGGAGATTACTTCTATCACAGCGAGAACCCCAGGCGTCCAGAAGTAAGATGGGAAAGATAAACCAAAGCAGGAATTACTCGTATGTGAAAAAGGAAGGGGGGCATGTCCCATTTCTATTTAAATGTCTAGAAAATGGTGTGCAGACCAGCACAGAGCATGACTCCCTTAGTGCAACCCTTCAGAATGAGTGCTTCTCTTACAGAAAGCTTCTGATCCCACTTTGTTCTCTGTTTTCTTGAGTCTGCTATGCTTTTAAATGGAAAGACATGGGATGGTGCTGGGAGGTGGGTTCTACCTCTGCCTTGCTGTATTGAGGAGTACAATCAAACAGCTTGTTGTCAGTTTGTACTGCCTGCCCTGCTCTGCCAAAAAAAAATGACAAGGGATGAACAAACCATATAATTGGTGTTAACATGGTCCTGCAGCTTAATCAGAGGGGATATTGCAAAACAGTATTTGAGGTCTGCTGTTTCAGCTGTCAGCTAGTCCTGAAAAAATTACAGCTTGAAAATCATTTTGGCTATCCTTTTGCTCGATATAAATGTTCAGAAAAAGTATTGATAAATAAAGGATGTTCCCGTGCTGAGTTGTCTTTTCTGTGATTCTCCTTCGTAAAACAATATTTCTTGACTTCCAATCTTCCTTTGTTTGTAGGTGGGAGACCTTCGTGTCTCTTTCTTCTATGCAGGTCTGAGTGGGGATGATCCCTATTTGGGCTCTGCTGATAAGGTGAGTCTTCAGCTGTTTCTGTATTTTGAAAACTCTGTTCCCAACTCAGTACCCCATAAATACTTTTCCCTTCCTTCCAAGGTGACTGTGATTGCTCGGCAGCGAGGTGATCAGCTGGTGCCATATCATACCAAGTCTGGAGATGTTCTGCAGATTCTGTACCCTGGGGATCTCTCTGTGGAGGTGAGATACCACACTATACTAGTGAAGGGTTAAACTGGAGGTGGTAGTGCAGAAGCAGCAGAGGAAGAAGCCCTTATTCTTCTTCAGACCTGCTCTAGAGGAGGAGATACTCAATGTAAATGCTGGCTTTTCTCTCTCCTTCTGGGACATTGGGTTGTAGCCTGTGTTTGCTTCCAGGTTTCTGCATGTTCCGTGTGTTGCAGAAAATGCCATGCTTTGCCTACTAGCAGTAAATAATTTGGCTATAATAATTCCTGTGGGGGGTGTTAAATTTTCTAAAGGAATTCTGGCTAAGGTAGTTTTCTTGCTTTTTTTCTGTGTTGGTGTTGAACATCCTTTGCTTTAAAGACTGTTTCTTTGCCTTCTCATTTTGATTTTATTTTCTTCTAGGTTGTTTCCCATTTACACATGCAAGCACGTGCTCTTGAACAGGTCACGTGTAAAAATAGTAAAAATCAGGCTTTAATTAAATAAACTGTAAGAGCTATTCTTCAGTTCCTAGTAACAGGAGTTTAGGCTTGTTTGAAACGTTTATTACTGTTCTGGCTGAGAAAGAACCTTCAGGCAGAGCATTATGCTCCAATAAATCCTGCATGCTCCAGCAATTTGATGATTCATTTACTCCTTTTAGTAAGTTTGTTTCCATTAATGATTGTTTCATGCTCTGCTGTAAAAAACCCCAGGTGTCAAGAGTTTACAGGGGCTCTCAAAAGCAGTTAAAAAGGCTTTTGTTTTGACTTGAAAGAGTAGCAGTAGAATCAACCCTCTGCTGTAAGCTCTGAATCTTCATTAGATACAATTTTATTTCATTGGAAATTAACTCATTACAAGTGAATTAATATACAGAGTATTTGTATGTACAAGTAATCAGTCTTCCACATTTCTTACCATTTAGTGCTTTGTAATGTCCCAGCCATCTTCATGTGACTGCTTTGTTGAGCCAGAGGGTCACTCAACCATTTTGAAAAAATCTTACTCAGAATTCTTGCAAATAGATGCATTGCTTTGCCTGATTAAATGCACACATACCTTTTATCTTTTCTTCCCCGCATCCAGCTTGCTCTCTTTCACACACCTTCCCTTCAGCCATCAGTGGATATTGTTGCTTCTCTCTTCCCCCAAACACAGTGAAGTTGGACCCTTCCTTCCTTGTTACAGTTACTTATTAGTGTCTCATTTTCCACAATAATGTTGAGTGTATGCAACTGCAGCAAAACCTGTGTGCTTTTTGCCTGTGGGTAGTGGTGAATGGCGCTTTTTAGGTTGTTTTAGTTAAGAAAAGTGCCAGTTTCCCTCATGCATTGCCATGCTGCATAAACAGACCCTGCAGCTCATTCTGCAGGGTATCTTCTACATGGGAAATTGTACTCCTAAAATGCTCTTGGCTCTGATTGGCTCATAATATACTGGAATTAAGAGGATCTTGAAAAAAAACAAGAAACAGGCTGCCTGTCATGGTGTTTGCTTCCAGGAAGTGTTCCAGAAGGAGCATCAGAGTAACACCATGAAGACCTGGGCCCTTCGTGCAGCAGGCTGGCTCTCAATGTTTGTAGGCATCAGCCTGATGACCCGAATCTTTTATACATTAGGTAAGTTTTTTACAGAAAGGTAATATGATCTAGAAATAAGATCATAACCTCTAGAGAGGTCTTCTTTTGCTCCCATATGCAGGTAATTGGAGAACAGGAGAAATCTGGTTTGAACTGAGACTGGATTTGATCTGAAAGGCACTGTAGACAACTGAAAGTGAACAAGACCCCCCAAATCTTCTGGTTACTTTGTGACCATTAAAAAAACCCACACAAACATCTTTTGCCAGTCTCAGAAGATCCCAACCCAGTGCTTACCAAAATCAGAAGCTGAAGCATGTGTTGGGCTGGTTCTTTCAAATCTAACTCAATGTGCTGCAATACAATTACTTTCTGCACCCACACACACCTGGTCTCCCCAACAGGTTCTAATTGCCAGTTGTATTGAAATACAACTTTGTGTCTGGTTATTCTACACTATTGTAAACAAACAGCAAAGAATGTTTTTGTTTATCCTTTTAACATATAAAAATGCTGGAGTAAGAACAGAAAAGCAGGACGATGCCTCAATCTTGTATAAACTTCAGACATCAAAGATATCATTTGCTTTGTAGCTGTGAACCTTTTTTTTCCCTGATTTATTTATCCATATACATGCTGCTGCAAGATTTCTTGTTGCCAGAAAGGAATTTTTGTGCTAGCATCTTGTATCAGTTGCCCTGGACTTGTTCCATAGCTGCAGGGCTATCTGTCTCCTCTGCCTCTCAAGCCTTGGACAAATCTCCAGGCTTCATTTTGGATTACTTCCTGTCTGAAGAGATGAGGATAGCACTGCCTTGTAAGTTCAGCTGTTGTTTAATTATCAAATGCCTTGAGGATACTCTGCTGAAATGCCTTATCCAGTGTTCTTGATAAATAATTTGAGTCTGTCTTTTGATTGCAAGGGTTAGTGTGCAGATGCTAGGCATGAATCAGAGTTTCCTTTAAACTCTCATCTTGTCAACTCCCTTATGCCATGTTTAATTCTCTCTGCAGTGGACTGGTTTCCTGTTGTGAGGGACCTGGTTAACCTTGGGTTAAAGGCGTTTGCCTTCTGCGTGGCCAGCTCGCTGTCCCTGCTGACCATCTCGGCGGGCTGGCTCTTCTACCGCCCGCTCTGGGCCCTGCTCATCGCGCTGCTCTCCGTAGTCCCCATCGTGCTGGCAAAATCCCGAGTTCCGCCCAAGAAGCAACAGTGAGGAGGAGGTGGTCTCGTCTTGAGCTGAGGCCTGGTTAGAACCTTCTCAAGTGCATTTCTGTCCTGGTTGCTTACAGCAAATCACAGCTCAGCAGCGAGCACCGAGAGCTGGGGAGGGGGCTTGAACGTGGTAATTGGTGCATGTTATCCATAGGACTATAGGATGCTGTTTGTAGGAAGTCAGTGGCACTGCTTTGGGGAAAAAAGCACTTTGGAGTGTGTGTGTACTGGTAAGTTAGTGAACAAGCAGATTTGTACCTCTTCCTGCTTAGTAATTCCCCCTGATGTGAGAACTGGCAAGTCCTTGCTGGGTGGGGCACCTTGTGTGTTTTGGAGAAAGTGCCAGCTGCATCCCATGGACCATGGTTATGTATCCTTAGGAAATACATGTGTGTACCTGTCTCTGACAAACCCTCCCTCTGCTGCCTTTTCTTGTTTGCACAGTCAGGAACGGTCCTTTGGCTGATGTGTTTGGCAGCCTATCCGTTCAAAGAGAAAACACAGCTTAGGTAAATTCCACACAATACTCGTGTAAGCCCTGTGCTTTTGGACTGAGGATTTTCAAAGTCATTGATGTAATGAGTGGCCAGGTTAGCAGTGCTTTGAGGTTGGGCAAATTTAACGGGAAACATTGATTTCCCCCACCTTTTTAAAAGTCTCTCAATTTGTTCTTGGTTAAGCACCCAAAATGATAGTGTGGGTTATAACATTGCAGAACTATTTCAAAAATTTCACTTCAAATTGCACTTATAGGGATACTCAGAGGTCATTCACCTGTAAATATAAAACCTACTGCCTTGAAACAACATTAACTTTTATAATTGAATGTGTAGTCTTTAAAATAGTGGAGGGTTTTTTGCTGTGTATACTGTTCCTTTCTTGAATTTCACTTAGTAAGGACAATGAACATACTCCATGAAAATAAGTAATGGAAATAGTTTTGCTTGATTAGTTTTCATAGATTTTAGTAGCCTAAATTGTTGGTTTGGTATCATGTTAGAGGAATGCCTTGTAGTGTTGTGACGGCTCATGTTTACATACTTCTGCTGTAACCAGTACTTGAGGTTAGAGACAGTCTTGTAACTGTTTCAAGTCTCTCCACCAAGCTGGAGTCTGCCTTCCAAATGGGCCCTCCCTACGCCACTGTTCTGGGGGTTTTTGTAAGTATACACAATTCAGTACAAAAATAATGTCTTCAATTATGAGATCTATTTATGGCCATCATAAGAGTGTTCTCTGTACCAAAGGAACTTGACTTGAACATACATAGAAGCAAATGTTTGCTAGAACTGGTACTGAAATAGAAATCAGAGTTAGAAATCATGAATGTTTTGAGAAGTCCCAATTACTTTATTAGTCTTAATTACTTTCATTCTTTTGGTATTTGAATGTTGTCAGTTTGGTCTCTTGGCTCGGTCCTGCTGGTGAAAGCAGGAGCAGTGAGTGAAAGGGTGCAGGAGGTGGCCCTGTGCACGCAGCTGGCACATGCCAGTGGTACTGCACAACCTTCCTGCTGCTCACCAACACCTTGTGCTCAAGCAGTCAGGAATTGTGTTCCACCAGGGGAGAGAAACAGGGTTTGAACTGCTGCTTTTTTACCCATGATGCACGACACAAACTAGCATTACTTATTGGAGAGGAAGATACAATTTTCTACAGAAGTGCTGAGCTTTTGTATATTTAATAAAATACAATTTTCAAAAGGTTGGTCTCTAGGCATTTTTATTAAATGTAAGTATTGCCTGTTTAATATCTAGGAATACTGTCCAGGTGGCTGGAGGATTAGTTTGCAGCTTCCACATGAGCTAGTTTTCTATTGTTGGCTGAGATGCACAGTTGGGTTTTGTTTGTCCTGCAAATATTTCCCTGTTTTGGGAACCGAGTTCCTCAGAACAGCACAGCTGTTCTGGTCTGTGTACTGGTGTGTGATGCCAGGCTGCTGCCAGCCTGCCATGCTTTTACTCCCCACTACTGCCCACTGAAGTCGGTCACTTCCTGGCCTCTGTAAGATTATTTGAAAAATATGATGGTTCAACCTGACTGCTACAGCCTCCTGTATTTTTAAGGAGACTGGGGGTTACCTGGGCCTTCAGAAAACAGACAACATATTCCTTTTTTCAAACTTTATTTTGATCTACAAATACAGTATAAAAATAGATTTTTTCTGAACATAATTACATGAAAGCCATTTTCTTACATTTCAACCTTTCCTCTGTGACAATGTCCAGCAGTGACTAAATTGTTTTCCCCTCTATTTTTGAAGAGACTGTGTCAGTGGAATTTAAATACATAATACTGCCAAAAACAGATCAGTATTTCTACTACGAAAGTGCAGGAAAAGCTTATGTAGATTTAACATTCAGTTTTTTTAATGCTACAGTATTGGATAACAAGAACTCTCTGGTTTTAGTGAATTTTGTTTCAACAGTGACATTCAGCCAGTTTTACATGTTTTGCTCCAGAGCAGGATCTTGATAAGAAAGAAACAAATATGTATATATTCAAATTATTTTAAAAGCCTTACTGAACCTTAAGTTTGTAATGAGGACAGGGCTTCTCCCTTCCAAAGCACAAGATTTCTGAAAGCAAAGGAAGATGGCAGGCTGAAAAGCCAAACTTGCATCACAAAATGCAAGTATTCTTTAGAAAGTATTGATTCCTCCATATTCTGGTGGTGGGGTTTTTTTTAGACCTTAGAGGATATATTTCCCCTAGAAACAGAAAGGCCACAACTCTACCTCACTGCTGATCTGGGTAAGCCATGGATCAAAGCAGGCATCAGCATTCCTTTGGCCAGCTCTCCGCAGACAGTTAAAAAGCAGCTGGATGCTTTAGTTCTGAGCAAGCAGGAAAAAATGAAAATGAGAAAACTGGGAAAAGAGACTGCCAACGAAAGGAGTGCCTCAGGAAGCTCAATTATTAGTGCTGAGTGATACAAAAGAGAGCAAAAACCCCAACACCACAAGGTGATCTTCTCAGAAGGTGCAACTGTTTGCTACTTCTCCCAAATCCAAGGATAAAAGAAAGAATCTACATGTGATACCAAAGGAAACTGGATACTGAATTACGTTGGTCCCTGACAGCTCAGAAACACAAGTGCACAGGAAGACTTAAGTCCCTAACTGGCAAAGGATACTTTTAGCATGACTATTGTTCTTGCATCTGGAAACAGCAAAGAAAAGCTTGTCATCACAATTTCTCAAAAGGGAACAACTGTGCTGCTTCTCCTCTCTTTTCTCGCTTGCTCCTTCTGGTTGTTTTCTCTTCTTTTTTCTCTAACTGGCGATTTTGGGGCCAATAAATGTCTGTGTTCCCCACTGCGCTCTCAGAGCTTGGAGCTCCTTCTTCATCAGAAGAGAATCCCTCCCCTTTCTCTGTCTCAGGTACTGATGGCTCAGTCTGGAGAAAACAGGTGTGAAAATCAGAAAGTTGCTCTAGGAAGCACTCATAACTACCCCTTTCCAAAAGGGCTTGTCTTTGGTCACAGTGACACTCAGTGACCTCACAGAAGTTGGCTGCTCTGGTTTGGGCTTTTCCCCTGAAGTGGTTCTATTTCTGGACATCAAACATTCTTTCAACACAAGCAAAACATTTCTGACAACCCAAGAATAAAACCAAACCTGCTTTTAAAAGATCAGGCTTTTCACCTCTCTCCCTGGGGAGAAGATTGGGAACTAAAACATCTATCTTCATAAGAAAAAGCATTCCACTCCGATCCTGTTACCTACATGCTTGGAGGAATAAATCTAGGAAGGGGGTATGTCAAAACAGAAAATAGTACTAAAAATACAAATATTGATCTCTTGTTTAACAGTAACAAATCTTTGATGAACATGACCACATTGAATTTCTGGTATAGTTTTTTTGACTAGCTAAAGATTTTTGAGCAACTACACTCTGGAAATTCCATTCTACGGTTAAAGTAACATCCTGAAAAAGAAATGACTAATAGAAATGCAGAATACCTTGATGGAGTAGCGTTGCTTCAGTCTCTCTCTGATGAGAAGTCCTTTTGTCAGCAGCTTCCAATTCCCCAGAGCTCTTTTCTCACGCTTCTGTGGGGGGTTGTTATTGGAAAGAGAAAAATTTACTGCTGAGTTTCAATGSATTTATACCCATGGAAAATGAAAGCTTGAAGATTTTTCAACTGCCATCAAAAAAACCTCTGTGTTTGTTACTTACACAGCCTGCAGTGTTTGACTGCCCACAGCTTCAATGAAATTTACTTCATAAATATAAGATTAAGGAAGCTGCAAAAATAATTCTCACCTCCTTCTCCTTCTTTTCCATTTCTGCCTGTTCATTCTCCCAGGCAGCAACAAGGACCTCTTTATACTCCTCACACACCACGTAGCCATCAGTACTAGGAAGGAGAACACAATCCTGTCAGCCAAGAGAAGGAAAAAGAAAGGGAGCAAATGCCTGCTGACCCAGCCCAAAAGCTACTGAATACTGACAGAACTGTCTGTCTCAAAGGATCTACGTGTGTAACTGGTCACATGCTCCCCTTAACTCAAGATATAAAACTTCTGAACTTCTGCAGGACATCAACATCTGGCAGCTGCAACAAAGCAGCTTTTACRTACACTGGGTGTGAGTAGCCGCCATGAAAATCAAATCCAGTGATGGCCTGAGCACAGTCAATGTTCAACTTYCGTGCCACTCTGTTCAGGTTTGGAAGTTTCAGCTGCACACAGCCAACGGGTAACATGGATGGCAGGAAGAGATAGACGTTTCCATATTCATTCCGAGGAACCTGTTATGACAAAGAGAGATGGTGATAATCCTGCTTTCTGGAGAGGGGTGAAAATCCCTGCTGCAACTAGGGACTCTCCCCTCCTGACCTGCTACATTCCACTCCAGTACTCGATTAATATTCACATGACAAGGTACAAGCCTAAATTTTAGCTGCATGGTTATCTCCTAGCTATGTCCTCTGCCCAGGCATTGTTACTCAGGCTGTAATGCAGAGCATTAGCAGAGCAAACATGGTTTAGGAAAATTAGATCAACAAAATTATGACTTTAGCAGTCTGCACTGCCAGCACTCATTATCTCTACTTGTGAAAGAAAGGCTTCTACACTAGAGTTTTGACCATTTCCTCCTGGGTACAGTTACCTCTGAACTCTTAATGCTGAATCCAGATGTTACTGACTGATCTCACCTCTGAAACATGCAACTTCTGGACAAATAAAGCCCAGAGCTCCACGCAAAACACCTCCTTTAACACCAGCCCTCTGCCTTCCCAGCTACCTTTCCATCCACTGCTATGGGAGGCTGATACTCCTCTGTCTGCCAGCGGCCGAACAGTGCCAGGTCTGCCCAGTCCCGGTTCGCTGGCTCCGCCCGGCGCACCTTCCTCGCGTGGTTGGAATATCCTTTCACCATCTGCAAACACAACAACCGAGCCTGTAACATCACAAAAAGCTGACAGAGATTTCAGATTTTCCTAGGACACCAAAGGAGAAGGCTGTGGGACAGCAGAAATGCTATTTCCTAGCTTTAATATCCACAGCCTATAAATGATAACTCATGACACCTTTTATGCAACAGGAAGAGATCCAGCAGCGCATAAAAAACACTGGGATGCCTTTGAAGAAGGTGAAAAGAGAGCAGTTCTGCCAGATACCCTTGGGGTGGGCTTTGAGTAGTATGTAGGAACTATAGGCACAAAGGTGGACAAGGCCTGCAAACAAGTATGAACTCTACATCTGCTGACAGAGAAGACAAAAACCACAACAGAACTGAGCTTGAGCTTTAGAGGGCAGGTGGCTTGCACAGGAGGAAGTCAAACCCTCTTACCTTGTAAGGCACTTCCCCAACCCTCACCACTCGAGCTTGCTTCAGCCAAGTGTCCCTGGAGTGCAGCGTGTGTATGCAGTCTCTAAAATGGCCAGAAAGAAGCAAACATGAGAGTTTTGAAGTGATCCATAACAGACCCACAAGAGACTTCTTATCACCTTAGGAGTAATAGAAAAGCTGTATCTTAGTGACACGCAAATGCTGTCAGAGCAGCTAAATGCCTTGCCTGTTTATGCATGTGGCCCAAGAACACTGCTGATATCATCATGCAAATGAGCTCTTCAATTTGTTACAGAGATCACGATGCAGATGAACACACATGCACAACTCACCTAGAGTAGACAGCCTCTCCCCTGCAGTACCCCAGGATAGCAGCTGACTCGGGATAGATCGCCTGGTATTTCAAGAGGTGCCTCTTCAGTGCATAGAGAGGGTGGTTTTTGTACTCTCCAATTGCCGTTGGTAGGGGTTGATCTTGAAGCTTCACTAGAAACTGTAAGAATTATACAAAGAGTCATTTCACAACTCTCTTGCACCATCCTTTGTAAGAAAATAAGAATGACTATAATACAGACCAAGGGAAAAAACCACCAGAAACTTAAATCAGATGAGCCAACAGAACAAAGCATTCTTACTGCAATAGCTACCTGGATGTGTACCCAGATCTATGTATTTTAAAAACTCTGAGAAGGGTAATGCTAAACTGTACACAAACCTCACTAGTAAGTTTCCAGCACGAGCTGTGCAGTACTTTTGCTATGCATATTTCTCTGAAGAGCCTCCATTTGTTATTATTTTAATTCATCATCGTCTATTCCCTTTAAAACATGCTCAATCTCAACATTTCAAGTTCAAATACAAACCTCCTTCTTCATGGAAAGATTCCTAATGATTTTTGCCTGAATGAGAATCCAAGGACTGGACTCCTGGCACTAGATGTCCTGAACAACCTATTGCCATTTACCTCATTTTGTTCCTTTCTGTCTCTTTCCACATAGGGACTTCCATATGGCTGCAGCGTCTCTTCCCACCACTCGGCGTCCACACGGCTCTTCCTTGTTGCGGTCATCCACACTGGATCGTATCTTTGCGTCACATCCCTGACACTCCCGTCGTTGTCAAATCCCACAACGTAGAAAAGCGGCTTTGTGGCATGTGCGAAGCACAGCTGGGGCTGGCCAACATTGCCATGAACACAGTCTACACAAACCCATTTGTCCTCAGGTTCAAGGAAAACCTCTAGCCACTGGTCTGTGCCTGTTGCTTTCCTCATCTCCTGCTGCCCATCATCCTCATCACTAGAAATGATTTTGTTTCTCTTTCTCTGTGCTTGAGGCAAGAGAGCTGTACTTTTTGCTGGCTTAGACTCGGCTCCACATGAATTTTTTGATAGCCTTGATTCTGAAGTCTCAGGTTTTGGGCTTTTTATGGTTGTCAGCTTTGACTTCTGGGAGGCCAGTGAGCTCCTCCTCCTTTTAGTGACAGTTTCAAAATCGTCATCAGAGAGATCACTCTCCTCCTCTGAAACCTCAAAGTCTGAAGCACTGCCCTCATCACTTCCACTCTCCTCCTTGTAACACACTTTGGAAGCCACTCGTCTCCGGCGGTCGTTCTTGGGCCTGACTGGCACATCTTTTTCTGCTAAACTGCTCTCATTACTTGATTCCTTCTGTTCCTGGCTGCCTTTAGTCAGCTTTGACTTGGGTGTCCTTTCGCTCTGAGAGGTTTTGGGTTTCTTTGGCTCCTTGTGGTCTTCTTTGCTCTCTGAGGATTTCTCATCCTGCTTGGCTTTTTTGCAGGGGCATTTTTTTGTCGCAGCTTTGGGTGTTGTGGCAGAACTCTCCTGCCCCTCAGAGGTGCTGCTGAGAGACAGCCTCTTGGATGAGCTCTTTCCCTACAAAGAAACAGGCCAGGTCACTTTTATCACCATGGCCAAGAATATGCTAAAAAAACAACCCTGAAATCAGCCCGAGGTTCACGCTGACCAAAGGTTGGCAGGCATGCTCATTTCACATGTCCTAGGGACATGAAAACTTCAGGCAACTGGCTGAAGAGAGGTGTACTCATGCAGCAAGTGTTGCTGTCTAAGTTTTAAAGAAATTTAAAACATCTGAAGCATAAGAAATCTTTGCTGGAGCACAAAAATGAGTGGCTTTTTTAAAGAAGAAATCTAAAAATTAAGGGTTTGCATTTTTTGCACTGTAGACAGAACCCTGGTTCATGCAGTAAGGAATTCACCGCAAGTTGTAACATTCGGAAAGTTTTTTTAATTCTACTAAATGAGTGACCTATTCCTTATTCCACACAAACAACAAAAGCTACCTTTGGTCTTGTCTCCTTGAGAGGAATAGGCTGAAAAGACAGCACAAGGCGACACAGCAGCTGTAATGCTCGCAGAATAATTAAAAATATCTGCAAAACAGTTGAAATTGAGTAATTTAATCACAGAAGGTCTCCAGATAAAAATACAAGAAAAGCCACGGAATCACGTAAGTCACCAATCTGCTTTCTTCAAATCCACCACTCTCACCACTTTGTGGGATGACCTGGCACACAGCACTAATCCAGCATCCAAACTCAGCAACCAACCCCGCACTTCCCAGTCTCTTACATGAACCAGCTCCTCCTCATCCCGTGCAGCATAGATGGCAAACCTCCTCTCCAGGGTCGACTGAAGAGGCTCTCCTTTTTCTGTGGAAAGCTCATCATTGACAGTGAAGGTTCCAACAAACCTGAAATACAAGACCTGCTTATTGTCTAGAGTTTGTGACTGTATTCTTAAACTTGTGTGAAACTTTCACATCTCCTTGTGTGAAAAGGACAGACCCTCTCACCCTTGTATTTAAAATCAAAAAATCACTGAAAATTGGTAATTACAGTTACCCCTCTCCCTCAACCTTGGCTCTACATTCTATGTGACAGCATGATCAGAAGAGAGTTTTACCATTTCACCAAGTTGGAAAGGTAGGGAAGGCCCACTTGGCCTGCAGGCACTTGGGTGAAGCGGGTGGGGACGATGGACAGACCGATGGCAAGAAGATCTGGCTGGCTGCAGATCCTGTTCCGATAGAGACCGTTCGCTAATAAACACAGGAGGTGGACCTGAGAGAGAAAAGTTTGTAAGTGAGTTCACAAGAGATTTTCTTCATTGCAACTACTGTCCATTGTAAAGACAAGAAATACTTCACTGCTCCTTTTAACAGAGACAGGCAACAATTAAGCCTCCCAAGCATTCACAGTGCTGTCTTCAGAAGACAGTAAAGCCCTGAAGTCCTTGCAAATGTCTCCTGCTCTACACGACTGGTAGTTTAATCCTGACAGAATGATATTCCTCAATACAGAAATATACATCCTACTCATTAATGCTTTGAGTCAGAATTTTACTAATGCGGGCACTGGTGTTTCCAACTCACAGTTTAGGAGGAATCTAACAAGCACCTGTCAGGACTACAGCCTCTTTAGTTTTTCACTTCTAGCCATGGTCCCAAGTTATTTGATAAAAATTAGTTTCTTTTTCACTACAAATCAGTTCAGACATCTTTGTGCTCAATTTCTTCTCTGCCAGGGTTCTCTGTGACAAATACCTTATGTGTGTCCTCACGAACCTCCTTGCTGAAACGTTTCATCATTCTCCGAAGGTACATCTCAAACTCAGCTTTCCTTTTTTCTCTGCAGATTACAAAAGAAAAGGGATGTTGTAGAATTTCTGTGGACCTGCCTTTCTAGATTCCTGAATTGGGTCAGTTCACAACAAGAATCTATCCCAGAGAATGTTCTGTGTACACTTAAACAAAGGTTTAGTGACTGGCTATGTGAACAGGCCTGCAGGATGAATATGACTGTGAACTCCATGTGCCTGACTACTGAGAGCCAGGTATACTCAGATGGCCTGAATTCTGCCTAACTTCATGTGCCTACAGTTTTCTACCAGAGAGTTTTGGACAGCTCCATACTAAACTTATCTGAATCATCTGACTTAGATTACTGCTGGCATTCCATTCAGATTTTTCTTCTTTGATGAAGTCTTTTAACTTACAAGGCAACAGATCTTCTGGCTGCTCTGTTATGAAGAGCAGTCTGGGACAGTGCGCATCCTGTAAGAGCAGGAGACATCATCAGTCCTCCAGCCACCACTCAAAGCCAGCCTTCCTTGGGATAATGCTCCCAGATGCTGAGGGCATTCATTTGACCCACCTATTCACACATCAGGTATGGGCACACAGAGGACTCCACCTGAGCTGCTAAGATTTTGCAGTAACACAGTGCCATTCACCCACAGCTCTCCTTGCAGGGATCTACTGTTGTCCCTTCATTGGAAATGTAGATACTAAAGCACACTAAAGTTACACACTTGATTTTCAAGGAAGCTGAAAAGCCTCCAATCCTGCCAACTTCCACTGAAGATTTCTGGTAGAATTGTCAGTGTGTTCTTCATCAGTTTACACTGATGCACAGTTTACACTGATGCACAGTTTACACTGATGCACAACCCTGCATCATTCCAAATCAATGGTCTGCACCAAGTGGGGATTTTCATCCAGAACACAGCAAATCAATGACAGCCAAGACTTAGGGTATTTTTAACTTTAGCCTTTACCAGCCCTCCACCACCTCCTTGTTCTTACCTCCTCTCTCTTTTCTTCACCTGCTCTGGGGTTTCAATCTCTATCTCGACAGGATTGCTTGGCAGCCCCACTGATGGAAGAACAGCAGCTTCTTCTAACTTATCCGTGGCAGGTTCCTGGAGTTCTGGAAAAATAAAATATTACTAAATTAGAAGAAAACATGGAATAGATTCTCAGGGATGACTGATGATGGGATAAGAACCTACATTKTCCTTCTCAAGTGCTCAAACAACCTATAAACAGAACACCTCTAGTAACTACCAGCTTCTGGATCTTCCATAACACTGTGTGTGCTAAGTTATTTCAAATAACTGAGATGCTGGTCACCTGCTGTTGAAGAATCAGCTCTGAACAGTTTAATGGCAAATGACTGTCACAGGCAAACTCAATATGGAGAAAGGTGAATGAAGCAGATGTGACTCCAAGGGTATTTGTAGAGTACCAATGAACAAAACTGACAGCTCTTCACTTTAGAAGGCATAAATCTGTAGCAGCAAAATAGGAAGATTATGATCATCATGATTTTTATCACAGTTTGTCAATGGCCACATAATCAAATGGCTCAGTTAGTTTCATCTTCACTCTCCTTTACTGCAAAGCTGAAGTTTTGAATCTTCAAACTGACTCATTCTTACCTGCTCAGTATCAGCCAACACAAGCAGCTGAGAAAGTGCTCTGTGCATGGCAGCATAATTATAATGTAAGCCAAGAAATAATCAAATTCAAGGTAGTACCATCAGGACAGTAGCTATGTTGGTTTTTTCTTCTTTGGAACCTTTCTAAAAGTATTGTGATACATGAGCCTTTAAAGATATATATATGCACATGGAGCACACTTTACGTGTAGAGGGTATATGCACTTACCCGAATCCAAATGAGAAACAGTTCAAAAATCAAATTATAAGTGCTCAAAATGAATAAACATGCAATTGTTACCTTCCACATCCTCCCACTCATCTTCACTTTCATCATCATCATCGTCAGTGTTGTCTTCATCCATCTCTTTTTTAACAGGAGATTCTCTCTTCGACTTTATCTCCTTCTGAGGAYGCTTCAGTGAGTCACTGTTAAGGTCATCAAAACAGTGTTAGCGTTAGCATCAGCAAATGTAGGTGCTTGTTTATTTAAGACTAAAAATAGGGAAATAAATGAAGCATGACCTCTGCATCAGTAACAACAGATTTAGTATGTGACAATAAAACCACAGAAAGCTTCTCAGTAGAGCAAGCTGTCTTTGCCATAAACAACCACAGGCTCAATGGAGCAACGTGTTTTCAGTGCAAACTTGGGTTCTGATCCTGCAAGGATCTTTAGGAAAGAAACAACCTAAAGCTGAACCATGCCTGAACCTACAAAAGGCTCCATCCTTTAGAGTCACTTGTACAAGTGAGTCCTTGGAGAAATGGTTCACTGCATCATTTGCTCTTACAGAGTACTGAAATTGGACCTGTTTTCATCTTCCTGCATTAATACCCATGGCTCTGGCTGGCCAGTGAAATGAGACTAATCAGTTTAATTTATTTTTACTAATTCATTTGCTATAGCAATCTACACGTGCAGACTATGCTGATACTGTATTTGGATTCCAAAAACACCCATTAGAGAATATGTTTAAAGATTTCTGCCTATCATTTTAAGCCCAAATCTCAAGAAAACATTTATTTATACTAGACTCCATAAAGCCTCCCTGGTCCCATGTAAAGACTTTAACAAATGAAATAAAATTTGCTATTTAAACCACTGAATTTGAAAAGGCTCACAAATTTCCTTCCCGTGCAGACTGTCTTCCTCAAGATTGACTCTGCAATGAATAGGATGGTACTCCTGTTCAGCTGTCTGACACAAACATACTAAATGGGACCGAGAGCCTAAAATGCACTGCTCACATGCACATACACAGAACCAGGCCCTAAAGAAATAGAGAAATAGAATAGAAAAGAGAAAGCTCCTATAGACTGGAACGATAAATAAACTTACCTGCACGTTTCCTCTTTGTTACAATACTCTCTATTTCTAGCATTCTTTTTACTTTCTTTTATTTGTGATTTTGTTTCTTTTTGTTTTGAAGGTTTGGAAGTTTTTGCTGATTTGGAAACTTCGGTATCACAATCTTCTTCCTTCTTCCTAGCTGAAGCTTTTGAGTTCTTTATACTGGGCTTTTTCTCTTCGAAATCATCTGCATGTGACAAAAGAAAGGAAGATTAATGTCAGAGGATGGAATTTCATCTCCATGGTAATCTGAAACAGTATCTCCATGGACTTCATTAGAGGCAGCTACAAAAAAACGTGAGCACTCACAATGCTGAGCATGTCACTGTTTGTTTATAAATAGGCAAGATTTGAACAATGACGCTTGTTTAAGGAAAACACTTATGTAACTCACAAGAAGTACTTAAAGATTCCTGTAGTCCTTGCAATGGGATCGGCTAAAAAACAAGCATCGTGCTTGCCACTCACAGCAACTCCTTCCCACGTGAAGCTGCTCCGGAGAGCGCGGCCGAGGTGAGACAGCCCCTCACGGGCTGGCTCAGCCTTTGCCAGCGCTCCTGGGCAGCGTGCGGGGCCCGCGTCACACACGGGTTTAACCCCCGCGATTTGGAGCACTGATAACACCGATAACGCCGCCGGTAACACCGCGATAACACCGCGATAACACCACCGATAACATCGCCGATAACCGCCCCCCCCCCCAGCCCGGCGTGGCGGCCCTTCCCAAGGGGGCGCTGGCACCGCTGCCCCCCCGACCTCCGCGGCCCCCGCGGCCTGGAGCGGCCCGAGCCGCGGCGGTGGCGCAGCCCGGCCCGCCATGGCCTCCCTCGTACTCACCCTCCTTCTCTTCCTCCCGCAGCCCCCCGGAGCGCCTCTTTTTGGGGGCCGCGGGCCGGGGCGATGCTCCGCGCTTCCTGCCCATGGCGCTCCCGGCCGCGGGATGGGGCCGGCCCGGCCCCCGCGGGGGAAGGGCAAGGGGAAGGGGCCGGGCCATAAAGTCTCGCGGGCGGGCGCGGGAGGCGGTTTGAAAGATGGCGGATGAGGTGGACCAGGTGAGCGGTTCCTGCTCCTCTCCGCGGCTGGAGATGGAGGCGGCTCTCGGCCGAGCCCCTGCGGAGCGTTTTCCGTGTGCGATGGAATTCCTGCCCGGCCTCGGAGCTTGTGCCGCTGCCGGGGCGCGGGCAGGGTTCGCTGCAGGCCCGCTGGTCCCGGGAACTGCCGGAGGAGGGAAAGGGAGGAAAGTTGCCGAGGGCAATGCCCTTGGCTCTGCCTCACGGAGAGGGAAGGAAGGAGGTAGCAAGAACGGAGATGCGGGATATAGATGAGATAGGGCAGATGTGGGGTATGCTCGGAGGTCTTCACCCTTTTTAGCCGTAGTCCTAAGAGTGTGCCTTTCTCACAAAAAGGGGCCTCAGCCCGGTGTGTGTTGAGGTTTCACACCGGCCTCCAGGCCTGGCCTGGCTGCTGTGTGGCCGAGCCAGGCCTGGGGAGAGGTGAGTGTGTGTGGGGTACCTGAGGTGACCCGACTGTGCTGGCACCGGTGTCAGCGTGGGTTTGGCTGTTCCAGCCTGCGCCATGGCACGGGTGTGGTGCTGGTTCACGCAGGGTGGGCTCTCTGCTGCCGTGTAAACAGTGGCTGCTGGTAAGGAAAACAGAAAATAGAATCATAGAATGGYTTGTGTTAGAAGGGGCCCTAAAGATCGTCTAGTTCCAATCCCCCTGTGTGTGAGGAGTGATTTGCTACAAACTAAACTGAAGTCTTTTGACTCATATTGTTCAGGCTGGTGAGTATCAGTAGTGGTAAAARTCAGCTGCACTCATGTTCATCAGGATGTGAAGGAATGATTTCTATCTGTGTTCTTACTTTGTTCTCTGTGTCTCACAAACACTRAAGAATGGAAAAGTTCGCAGGCTTCTTCTGTACAAATAATGCTTTTGTTTTCTAGCAACAAACAACAAATACTGTAGAGGAGCCACTTGATCTCATCAGACTCAGTCTAGATGAGCGAATCTATGTCAAAATGAGGAATGACAGAGAACTTAGAGGCAGATTACATGTAAGTAAAACTTTCACAACGTTGTCATACTCATTCAGCTAAGCACTGGGCAGCCTTCTTTTATGTACAACAGTCTGTTACACAAGTTTACTTGTAGTATTCCACTGATTGTTGAAAAAATTAGTTTAAAAACATGAGTAATTGTATTTCACAGTTGAAAGTGGTTAGGGAAGGTAAGTTAAAAATCATCTTAGTTACTAGAAGTGTAATGCTATTGGTGGGAAAATCTAACTTGTTTAGTATTTTGTCTGCTATTAACTGCTTTTCTAGAARGTCTAGAGGTGTATTTTGTTTTTCTTGTCTCCTGAATGATACCAAGCAACTCATTTTACTGCTTTTGGCTTCTATTTCTGTGTCTGTGAAATAAGCAATAGTGCTGGAAGCCTCTTCTTGTGATGTAGGCTGAGGTGTCTTCAAGAATTTGTCATTATCAAACAAGAATTCCTTAAGGCACACCCTAGGAGGTGTGATGGGATACGTACTCAGCTGGGTTCTCTGATTTTTTTGCTTTCTATGAAGTCAGTCATCCTCCCTGAGTGCTGTGCTCTGCTGGGGAAGAGAACCAGTTGCACCATGTGTTTGCTGGGCCTCAACTCCTTTGAACACAGAGATGAAGAGAGATCCATAAGGGGCATGTGTAGTTTACAACATGCTTTTGTAAGGCTTTTGGAACTTGTGATTTAAAGTTTTGTAGYACTGTATGAGAAACAGCTTTCATATCCTTCAAGCTGGCCCCAGGCAGTCAATTCCAGGAGGCTGGACTGGGAGCAGACAATGTGTAGCTGGTTTAATGCTAACAAAGTGTGTCTGTCTCTGAGTTCTTGTAAGTGTTCTCACAGAACGCTTCACAGAAATTTCCTAGAAGAGTGTTTCAGTAAATGTAAATGTCTTTCCCTTTTTTTCCTTGCTGCAGAGTTCTCATTTGTTTATGTTTGTGTTGAGTTATAACTAGAACTGTTACTACTTTGTTTTGGTCAAAATCAGACTAAACTATTTATGTCTGAAAGTCTTGTTGAAGTTCTCATTTTAATAAGCTCATGTTTGAATTTTGGAAAACATAAGCTGACTTTATTCCTGCAGGCATATGATCAGCACTTAAATATGATTTTGGGTGATGTGGAAGAAACTGTGACTACAATAGAGATTGATGAAGAAACCTATGAAGAGATTTATAAAGTAAGGACATAATGTATTTATCCCCATAGAATTTTTATTTTTAAATTACACTCTGTTAAACTGTTAAAGGAGTTTATTGCTGACTGTTTTTTGAACGAAGCTCTAACAGAAGTTTTGGACAAATTGTTATGAAAATACGCAGGATATCTGAAGACCTGCTATTAGTTGTATTGATCTCTTCAGCACGCCAGAACATTGTGTGTTTGTTGTTTCAGGTGTGTTTTTATGATTGAATTTGGTATTAATGCTTACCAGAGATGTTTTGTAAACTATCCTTTTGTAAATGTAATCTTTTCTTTCCTTCTTCACAGTCTACCAAAAGAAATATTCCGATGCTCTTTGTCAGAGGGGATGGCGTTGTGCTTGTAGCTCCCCCGTTGAGGGTTGGTTGAAGCAACAGAGGATTTAACCTTCTTGGGAAGTTCCAGACTTTTGGACAGTGGTTCATATTTCAATCATGTGTTTCAAAATTCTGTGTATGTTTTTTATAGGATATTTTTGTCCGTCCTTTTGGAAAGGGGAGGGAAGGGGAACCAGTTTGTCTTGCAGAAAGTACATGTAGTCAACTGAAGCAGTGTAAACCCAACCTGATTTTCTCAGAATTAATGTAACTGCTGTAAATTGGCTGTCTTATCACATTCAGTAAAAGAATCCTTCATTTTTTCTATCTTGGCAGTAGCACTGTCTTATTTTTGTTGTTTTAAATAAATTTTCGGTTATCTTTCAGATTTGACTTGTCATGTTTTTGTGTTGAGGGTATATGTTCTTCTGTAGAGCTAGTGCTTTATTAAGTTATAGTGTGCAGCCTCACTTTCAGAAAGTAGTATCTTTAGTGTGTTGTTTTAACTTCTGTCCTAATACCCAAGTCTTGGGGTCCTAATACCTTGGGGTCCTAAACTTCTGTCCTAATACCCAAGTCTTGTTTCTGGGGGCAACACTACATAAATCTATGGTGCTGTAATTTTTGGCTCTGTGTTCAAATTTGTGCTGTGTATCTTCATAGCAGAGAAATAGTGTTTATATGAATCTTCCACTTAAGATACATAAAGGAGGTGGGCTTCCTTGCAATGTTTTCAGATGTTTTCATTGTGGCTTTGTTAACAGCTATGGTTTGCAAGGCCATGTTTCTCACATGCTGTTGAGTTGCCTGCTGCCTGCATTCATTTCCCACCATCTGTAGCCTGTTTCAGTTCTTGAACACATTAAATCCTACTGGATGCCTTAAGATGCTCATTAGTTATCTGCAGTAAAGGTGCACTAGAACCTGAACAAAGCTCTTTTTCAATATGTACTTTTTCAGGCCCACCCTGTTTGTGATTTATTCTTGTGTAGAAAAAAAAGGCACTTATGCTATAATTATGTTGTAGAGTCATATGAGAGATGTAGGTCTGCACTTACAAGCTTGACTTGTAACTTAATAAACTTAATTATCTGSGTGCTCTGTAGAGTTAGCAAAAGCAGCTTGCTCTGGCACTTTCTCCTACAGTTAAAAGTCTTCATAACTTAGTCCATAACTCGTGACAGTGGTGAGGAATGCAAGGTCTGTCAATCATTTTTGATGAAAGCTGCTCCATTCCTTTTTGTACTGTATGATTTTTTGTATTGGAGGACCGACATGATGCTCAAAGTGCTGGTAAATCAGGGCCTTCTGCCTTGAGAAATTTTAGAATTCGTATCTGTTAATAACACTTGAAGACTCTGAGAATGACAATGGATGTGTTCCCCATATCCTTTACTTGAGCCACATTTACCAGCATAACATATTTATCTGTATGTACAGTATTTTTAGATGACAGACTATCGGCTCACCTACATGATTACCTGAAAAACTCTTAGAAATTTTCTCATTTGTCACCTTCTGCTTCTTTTGAAGTTTTAAGTGAGAGGTCATGTATGGTGGTTGGTTATTCAATTATTGTCTAATTGATGGGTATTTAGTGAAAGATGTGTTATTTTTTTGTGTCACTGAAATGTCCAGTAGCCTCCTTGACTCTAATTTGAAATGAACTGTCTGGAGTGGGAGCCAGTCTAAGCCTCTCCACGATGAATGTGGATTAAAAACCAAACAACAACAACAACAAACATCCTCTCACAAACAAATAAACAACAACGGAACACCACCCCAAATAGACTCCCAAAAAAACCAAACACACCCTCCCCCCAAATAAAAAAACAACCCAAACCAAACTCCTGACCCCAAAACAAAACTTTTGAAAAGCTCTTCTGCACTCTAATCTCCTTACTGTTCTTTCTATTCTTTGCTCATCTGTTGCCTGTACTAACCCTTTGTCAAAATTGTCAAAAGTTCTSTTCCTGATGAGTTGGAAAAAGAATTTGTTGATTTTCCTGTTTTCTCAAGATTTCTCAAATGCCTTTTCATGTTATCTTATGTTTTCAGTCTGCTAGAACTTTTCATATTACTGAACTTCTTGAAGCTTGGCTTTTTGGTTTCTTTTTTTATAGACAATAAGTAGCTTTTAGTCTTTGGACCATCTTTTTTATAGATGGCAGAATAATTTCTTGGTTTGTCTTKAAAGAATTTCTGTTCTGCTTGAAAAATCTCACTCTCAGCAGCTCTTTTTTAACAAAATTTTTATTATGAAATTCCCTTTATTGGAAGTGCGGATATAGCTAAACTTCTGGTGTCCTACTGCTTTTKTGAGTGTTGGCTACCTTGAAATTTCTGTGTGGACTCGTGAAATTCGTGTTTTGATTCTAACTCCTGTCGGGCACTAGAKGGTGCTGCTTGTCCTCAAATTCAAGCTTGGTTGGCTTTGACTGATTTATGTAGCCTGTGTCAACAGGCCCTGTAGTTGTACAATTAGTCATTTGTTTTTAATTAGGATGGCACTTGCTGACAGTTTTAAATTAACTCTGCTGCTCACCCATAAGTAAAAATCAAAATATGTTTTGATGTTTTATGTAGGCACAGAGCAAGCCCCCGCAAGAGCTGAAGCAAAGCAGTGTATGTGCCTTCCACTGTCAGAGGTTAGGATGCCTAAGCTCCAGCCTGGCAGCTTTACTCAGAGAAGAATTAGCTGAAGAATTGCCCCATATAGAATAAATTGTGGTTGACCACTCTGCTGCTGAGCCCTGCTTGGGGAAGAACAGCACTTGTGTTGGTACATGAGGCTGCTGCTGCACCCATTGCTTCAAGTGCTGTCCAATACCTTCACTGCAGTTAAAATTCAGCAAGGGGGTAGAGCCTGCGCTTAGGTGTTTGTGTACATTAAACTCCTGAAGAGACAAATATTTCAGCTTATTTCGAGTCATCGCTGCTGCTGCCTTTTTTTTGGACCCATATAAAAAGATTTTGATCCATCCTACATCTTTGAACAAGATAGTTTTGTTCTAAGTCATGTAGGGTTTGGAGTGATGGGTTTGGTGTTTTTTAAACTTGAACAGAAATTGCATTAGGTGTTTCATTCCTATTCCCTAGCACAGGACGAGCCCAAGATTTGGATAATCGGTTATAGTAAGCCTTGAGCAGTGTGAGCATTGGCAGGCTGCTGCAGGGATTCAGGGCTGGAAAAGCAGAACAGCATGGATCATCCTGAGAGTTCTGCAACAGCACTGTCTCCTCTTGGTGCTTCTGTTTCTGTTCTGTGGGCATTGGAAATCTATAATTTGAAATATTGAAGAGAAATAAGCTTATAAGCCTTCTTACTAGATTTTTCCTACTAGAACCATAGGACTGGGAAAGGAGCTGATTCGGTGCAAGATGACAAAGGCTGTGCATTGTTTTTTGGACTCGTGATGATGATGACATGTACAGAAAATCCCATCAGGCTTATTAAGGTTTAAGGCATTCATGCCAAGATCATTGATGGGCTGAATACATCATTACTGAGGGTGTAGGACTCCCATGTTTCTAAACAGGAAGCTCCTTTCATATTCTAAACAAAAAGAATGGGAAAGAAAAATAGAAAGTTCTACAGAAAATTKAAGCACAGTGTCCAAGCCAGCCTTTTTTGGGGGGAAGAATGGGTGGAAGGAAGAGAACAGATGATGTGGGCTGGAGCGGAAAACAAGAACCACTGACGGAAAAAGATGTAGTCAGAAACCCTGTTCATGAGTGAATTTTTTCATTGTTACCCAAATTAGTTTGAATGGAAGAAAGGCCCACTCCCAAATTTTGGAAACTTAGTCCAAAAAGCCTATTTAGTTGTACAATGGCATTTGATCGGTTTATGATGTGACTGCCTGCAACAGCAGGGGACTAGGCAGGCGTGCTCACTGTCTGCATGGGTGGACAGACTTGCAGAAAGCACTGCATAAACCTTAGGAGAAGTTGATTACAAAGAGGGCTTTTAGCAAAGTTTTCCTCTGGGTGGCACATGTAAACATGGAGGTTCACTTCCTCACGGTGCACATGGAAAGGATCAGGATATTCCAATGCAGGCACATTTTGCAAGCTTCTCTTTGTTTTTAATGATGAAAATTGCTCCAGGTTYTTAGAACCAGTTGTTTAATTAATTTTGCTGATAAAGACTTACGTTTTATGCACCTGTACTAGCTAAACGTGATGCTCTTGTCAGTCTGTTGATTCAGTCTGACACAGCCTGAACCAACAGATCACAGTCTGTTGGTTCATGTCACCCAAAGCCCATGTCAGTACACAGTTGCGCTCTGCAGTAGATGACCTGGTGCTCTAGCCTGCTTCTGGGTGATTTGAGCAAGGAACTTCCACCAGTGGCCTTCAACTGTTTGACAAAGGGAAGCCTGAATTTCATAAACTCTTGCAATGGTGGATCAATTGTAGCCTCTAAAGGAGTTGCTGCAGGCAACTTAGTCCTGTTCCTTTCTCACAGCACTCAGCTGTGCCACAGAAAAGTTACCACCTTTGCRGGTAAGGGAGGCTGCAAAAGCCTTTGCTATCAACAGCACAGTTTATTATGTGATTCACGGTCTAATTGCTACCTAACAGAACTCACAGTTTTGGCACTTCTACTACAGTGAATTTTCATTTGCTCTTCTTGAATCCACTAAACTGTTGGACAGTAAAACCTCCAGCTGAGTGTACATCATGGCATCAGCTGTGTGTGTCACTGGAGCTTGTCACTTAGTACTGATCAGGGTAAAATGCTGTGTAAAACTTCAACCAAACAAGTCAAGTAATGCCTTCCCCAGTCTATTCTATGGACATCACAGAGAACTCTCATGGAAACAAACTATTTCCATTTAAAAAGAAGAAAGAATGCTGCTCTAAATTTAAGTATGTAGAATATTAAGTATAAAACCTGTGGTTGTCATAGTGGAATGCGTTTTTGAATTCTTGAGGAGCCTTCAAATTTCAGTGGCAGGGAAAATTTGAAACAAGTAAATGGTGCTCCAAATCTTGATTTCTTTAAATAACTTCTGCAACAGATGACTAACTTTGTCACTCATCCTTAGCACATAATTGCTCTGATTAAGTTGGCTTTTTATGCTGTAAAGATGACACATGTTAGGTAGACTGAATTACATTTTTCACAGCAGGTAACTGTTCCCAGTTCGTCCTGTGCTGTAGGTGGTGTGGTAATGCAGCATGTTGTAATTTGTTCTGTAGCACCTATATTTAGTACTTTTTAGTAAAACAGTTGCCTCCCTCAACTGCCCAGATGTTGTGTTCCAGTGGTTAGAAGTCTCAGGAAGAAACGAGATATCAACAGATAACATCTGAGAGCTAATTTGATTAGTTGTACATTTGTAATGCATTCCTCTAAGCTAAATTCTTGTTGACTGACGTTCTGCTTATAAAAGGCAAGAGATCCAAAGCTGCACTGCAACCCAGGAGGATACACTATAGTTAAATTTAACACAATTCTTAACAACTTTCTTATACCAAATCTTCCAATCGTTACTGCTGCCTGTGGGTGCAATTCAAATATTCAGAATTGTTTCTGATTTAATGTGGTCCTATGCATAAAGCACGGGCTCTAATCTCAGTGGAGCCTTTCTAATACAATGCAGACTATATTCGTGTTCAAATGTTAAGCCTTTAGAACTTGCCTTGAGTTCATTCCCTGAAAACCAAGCTAAACCCAGCAATGCCGTTTGCTTGCAGCTTCCAGGATCGCAATGTGCTGTGGGTAATGCAAGATCTCTGTCCGCTGTACTCAATCCTAAAGCCAGCTGTTGTTGCTATTTTTTCTTTCTTGAAGCACTGTGATGTCCATACAATGATTTTTTTCCCCTCCCTCATGCACAGTCTCATGAGTTAAGGAGAACTACATGTGGTSTTTCAGGTGCTGAATATGAAGTTCACTTTAAATTTCCATTACTTCTGCTTTCCTCTGGAGTTTCCTTTAGTACTGTTGTCCCACAAACAGGGCACAGGGTTTCCTTCTTGTAACAGGCCCTGACATAGCTGGGTTGAAGCTTCCTGACAGGTATCTCACTGGTACCAGCCTTGATACACAGCTCTGAAAAGCAGGGAACACTGATCTTGGACTTGCTTAGCTGCACAGAGAGGAGTCACACAGAGAAATAGCAGTATCATCACACTTGCAACAGAGATCTGCTGGTTCTTGAGGTAGAAATATATACAAGAGAGTTCAGAAGAACTGAATGTGTTGTGATTTGTGGTCTCAAAGAATAACTCCCAGGGGTTATATGGAAGGTTTCCCCTCTCATCATACTCAGCCTATTAAAGGTTTAAACATTTTAAAAACAAAGCCTCCATTAAACATGTGACACTTAAAAGACTGTTGAGTTGAAATTTCAGGTAGGCATTCACTAAGTTGTTTGATTTTTTCTTACTTTATCAGGAGATATTCACCCACAACTTATACAGCAGAATTGTGAGATGCCTATACAGAGAGGTTGTAAACAGAGCATGAAAATATATGATGTAAGCAGCCAATTGGCCTTAAGCAGTTTTTTCTCTTTCACAGGCTCTGTTGCATAACTGTTCCCTTCTGCCTGGCTCTGGTGTTTATGGGCTGGATTGTTATGTGAGAAACTAATCAGAACAATTTCTACTTATAAGGACTATGAATTTTTKGAGAAATCTGGAAGTTCTGCATGTAGTAATAGCATCCAGAGAAGCAAGGGTTGATTTCCATAGGATTCCTTCGCAGAGTTTTCTCCAAATAAATACTCCATAAGTTAGGAATGAACTCAGTATTTTGTGTCCTTTGAGCAGTAAGCTTGGGACCAGAGGCTTTATATTATCTTTTTTTTCTTTTTTCCTTTTTTTTTACTGTTCTGATGGCCAAGGGAGTTGTGTAGAGTGACTGCTAATCCTTGGTGGGTCTGAGAGCAGCAGAATCACTGCAGGTCATGCTGTCCCTGTACTAGGTTCCTTTTGGGTTTAGGTTGCTAATTATCACCCTTCTAACCCAACATCCTTTGTTTCTGACAGAAAGCCATTGCAGGAATGCAGTAGCAAGGGAAGGAGGATTGCTTCATTCATAAATCTGAGAGCATTTAAAAAGGAGGCTATAAATTATCATCTAATTTCTTTCATCTGAAGAAAAGAAAGCAGAATATTACAACTAAACATTTTGTCCAAGGTTGCATGCTGAGACCATGGCAGAACTGCAAACAGGGTACACCCTTGTCCTCTGTAAAGGGTCTCTTAAACCCTGGAGCCTGGTAATGCAGAGTGGGCCACGAGTACATGGATCATTGTTTCCACTGTTATGCTGCTAACATGGAGAAAGCTGGAACCTCCAATGCTGGAGGTATTGGAGGAGGAATTAAGTTGAACCTACAGGATAAAATTTAGTTTCCTTCAATATATAAAGCAAATAAAAGTGATTAATGTTAGTAGAGCATAAGTTTCAGTTTCCTTGTGGGTTTAATATTAAAAAGATGAAAATATATTTTTGAGTGTGAGACTTAAAATATCTGTCCTGAATAGCTCAATCTCTAATTTCTTTCTCTGCAGAGATCTGGCAGTGGTTGATCAGACTGCTGTAAAGTTCAACTCAACAGAAGGTAACTGGAAAGACAGAATAGAATGCTAGGCTAAGAAATGAGATGTGATCCTCAGATTTGGTCCAAGATTTGGGAATGAGAAATTACAAATTTATTCTAGTCCTCTCTTATTCTGTTACTGCAGCTAAATAACTTGGATGTCATGAGCACAACTTGTAGAAGGGTTTTTGTACTGGTAGCTTTGGTTCCATTTTAGGCAGTCAACTGACTCAGCTGAAACTCTTGGCATGCAAACTCTGTTCGTAGCTATTTCACAGGTCTATTGATAACTTGTCTGCAACAGTTTTTAATAATAAGATACCATATCTGTATTAATTGTAATAATAACTTTCCATTGGCAATCTGGGAAAGTAGATTATGATACCAGATCTCTCCATTAGGGTTATACCAGGAAGTCCTGTAAAGCTATTACAGAGATACAGCTGCAACTTCATTTATCCAAGCTTGATTTTTCTAACACTCCTCCTTATTTAACACTGGGTCATGAGATATAAATTATCTACCATGAAAATTCCCTTGTTTATGTGAATTTTTGCATGACCTTATTCCTTCAGATATCTTCACAACCAAGCATATACTCGATTTCTGTATGAATTTGGTGGGATAGGAGGGATGTGCAGGAGGTAAATGCACTTGGTTTGTATTTTTTAGTTGTATTTTCACAACTTGTGAATATTAGGATGGGACATAAATTACATGAGAATGCAGTTTATCAGGAATCAGCAAACTGATGGGTGAATATGTTCACTGTCTATTAGTAACCCCTGAATAAGAAGCACCCTGTGGGGACTGTGCTCGATACAGGACTTGCACCTCGGTCTCATCCTCTTGAAGTCCAAATTAAGGCCCTCACCTCCTGAATGCTTGCACAGTGAGCTGTGAGCCTCTTCAGTTGTGGTGTGACAGTGCAGCTCATGGGAGATACAGGTCCTGGCATGTGGAAGGTATTAGGCTGGAGCAAGATGGAGCACTGCATGTTGAGACCCTGTAGTCTCTGTGGGCTGTACCTCGGGGTGCTGCAGATGAAAGCTTCAACAGTGTGAAGCTCTGCGTGGGCTGTGTTTGGCCCACAGGCTATGTTCACCATCCCTCGTGTTCACTGGAATGTAGAACTTTCCAGCCCAATGCAGATTATGTTTGTTTTTTTAACTGTTTAACAAAATAGAACTTGTAATTTTCTGACCCTAAGTGGGAGTCACTTAAAATGCATTAGTTGAGGAGAAAGGAATTTCCATTTCACCCATGCCTCACACCAACCTCATTCTAAGCTCTTTTGTGTTGAGAAACTGTCAACTCAACTACAGATGAACCATCTTCACTGGATGGTGGTGCCAGGCAGTTTTCATTTTAGACTTAGGCTGTTACACAGTAACCCTGCATATCCCTTGGGTGTACTTTTACACAAGTGCGAACTCCCCACTTAGCTTTGTGGCTTCCTTGAATTGTGATGCTGCATTGATAAATCACAGCACCCCAGCTTATCCTCAGTGGCTCCACCAAAGAAACTTAAATAAATTCTGAATAAGTTTTACCTTTTAGAGAAACGAGGCAAGCAATTGAGAAGAGCCTGGCAGCTGGACAAGATAACCCCTCTAAAATAAACCAGAACTCACGCTGGATTACAGTGTCAAATAATCTTCAACAAAAGTTCAGTCCATGAAGTATGTCTCTGGTAAACTCCAGCTTCTTCAGCACTCTGATGGTGGCTTCATCCTTCTCTCCTGCTCCCGGTAGAGTCTCTCTCTGTATTTGTTAAGTCCTGTTGAAGGTAGATGGAAATTGACTTTTAAAAGTCAGTGTTTGACCATCAAAATTTCTCCTGGTTTTGGCAGCTTATCCTGCCTCAGACCAAATGTGCCATTCGAATCTGCAGAGGACAATGTACAGTGTGGGTTTAGAGGACCATAAGCATCTGCCCATCTCCTTATCTTACAGATCAAGGAAATACAAAAGAACTTGGTCTTATCCTTACAGACAACGTCTATAAAGGTGATGAGGCACAAAGAGGGATCATAATAGAAAATATTCTTAATATGGGACTGTGTGAATGATCAGATGCAATGGAGGAAGCAAAACTGTCGGTGTGCAGCAGTTCTGCCTTGTGTAGCCTTGTGGCCTTAATGACTTGATGATCTATGGAGGTGGAATATTTTTTTGTTTTTCTCCTAGAGCTTCTCTGATCGATAGACTTTCCAATAGTTACAAGATGGAATGACAAAAATGGTCCTGTTTCCTAAGAAATGTCTCTGGTGGCAAAGTTTTTAAAGGTCTGGGAGTTTCCCTATTGTGTTTAATGGGGCCTTTGGCTCATAAACACATTAAACAAAGAAACAATAGATCCCTAGGGGAATTTTAAAAGCTGAAGTGTAGGAGCTTTAATAATATTATGAGGACCTAACATGTCTGATGTGGGAACTTAAATCTGAGTCAAGAATTATGAAAAGAATGTTCGAAGTGAAGATTTAATTACATGATTTATTGTTAATAGTTTATTATTATATATACAGTGCCAGGGGCACTCCTGGTGCTTTACAGATGATTACAGAATAGCAATTCCCAGATCAAAGATCTCGATCATGCAATCTTTATTCATGTAAGTATTCCCCCATGGTGCCTGATCTTGTTTCCTGTTAAAACTCAATAGTCCCCCCCAACACAGCCCATGATAGACAATTAAAAGAACTTCAGCAAGAGAACACTGATTAATTATCCTCCCCAGAACACTGCATATTTTGGTGCCGTATATTGTATGGATAAAAGATATCTATTGTGTWTTAGCAAACCTCACATTTTTCTGCAGCTTTAATTCTTAATTACAGTGTCAGCAAACACTAAGATCATTTCCATGATAGAAGTAGCTTATTTCTGGAAGAAAAAAGTCCGCTGGCTTGTACCCATGTTTCAGACCCCATTGAGTTAATGGTGTCAATTTATTTGCATGTAATTGTTCCCTCAGTGACCAGTATAGAAAGTTTCACCTTCRAAAACAGATGCTGAATGTGAAATAGTCCTGTGAGCTATGCAGATACCGAAATCTCTGTTTGCAGAAGGTTCTGCTTTTCTTTGTTTCATCCTGTGACGCTTTGCACTCCCCTGGAAATGCTACCAATGAGCAATGCGCTTAGATGGTTTTCCTAATTCTTCAGATGAAATGGCTGTCGTTTATCTACTGGGTTGCTGCAGGCAGCCTCAGAAGTGAACACAGCTTGTGCAGCCATCTTTTGGCTTCTGTCTTTGAGACACAACAGTTCTGGTGAGGAGAGACTGAGGCAATTGTGCGCAGAAGGCAAAGAAGGCTTTTCTCCCTCCATCTGTTACAGGATTTTAATGTAACTTTTTGCAGCATGCTGTCCCACTGCTCTCAGAGCAGTGGCATGAAGCACAGAGAGAGGTATTCTGGCTAGGGATGTGTGGTGATCTACATGCCTAAGATTCCAGTGTAGTGATCAGGATTCAGATTCTTATCGTTGGTCTAGACAGTGGGTAGGGAGCATTGCTAGAGGAGGCACTTTGGATCATACCCAGCTTTGCCTGCCCTTGAAAATACCTGTTGTTTTTTTTCTTTCAAGTTTGTGTTAAATCATTATGATTTAAACACTCTAAGGTGTCATATAATTACCCAGGATGTTAATGAAGTCTAGTTGCAAGAATGAGCATTGCTCTGGCCGCTAGCTAGATGGCACTGACCGGTTTTGTGGTTTTTCCAGCTGAAAACGGGGAAGCACATTTTTATGCAACTCCTAGTTACATTTAGAAACTTACTGGGCATGAGGTGGTGTGAAGGTCAGAAGTCAATGTAGGGATTAAGATAATTTATGGCGAGTAGGTCCATTTGTGGCTGTTAAGCACAATAGTTCTGGTGTGACCTCTCAGTGATAAACTGTTGATTGCTGGAGAGTAGGAGGCTGTCCCTGGGGAAGAATTGCTCTATACACACACCCTGTTTCTTATATTCTTTACCTTATGTTGAAAACAATGGAGTGGGCTAAAGGGAGCTGTCAGCCGGCTCAATGTGATTGTTCTTACATCCTCACATGTTCCAGGTTCTCGGAAACTTCAGATTTCGGACTCTAATGATCTGGCTCATAGCATTATTAGTCCTCCTTGTATTGTATTCATAGCCACACAACCCTTCTAAAACTCCCTGACTCCTGTCTCAGCATGTCTAGGGCTGAATTCTTGAGAAAGGCTGGTTTGTAGTTGCTATCAATTCTACACACAGAATTCTGACTCCCCTGAATCAATCACAAACCTTCAGAGGGACTGGAGATTCATTCACTGCAGTCATGAATCCCTTGGACATTGCTCAGCTTCAGCAGCAARTGAATGCTGACTAACTAACCTTCACATCCCCCTTCCAGCTCTCTCCTAAACGCTTTGYCAATAAGCAATTTTGATGTGCAAAGTTGAAGTCAGGCTATTAAGTGATTTACTTAAGGTACAAGTGAAGGAATTGTGAACCAGAATTAGGATTATCTAGGTGCAGAAGGTTGAGTTTCTGGCCACTTTTGGAGGGCTTCTAAACCATGTAATATCATATCAAGGATCATCTTTACAGTCACAGGCAGGTTTGGCTGCATATCCTTACCCTTTTGTTTTCTTGCACTATCACAGTTCCCAGGCTAACATATTAGCAAATATGGTGCAAAATCATTTGGGACTGGGACAGACTCATCCCATAGGTCAGATATCGTCTGTAGGCTGTCACTCTCTCATCCAGACAGCAGTGGTATTCAAGTCTAATCAGAAGGTCCCTAAACATGATAATTTTTTAAAATTATTCTTGTGCATATTTTGGTAGTGCTTGAGATTGAGATTCCATTGAGAATTGATTCCATTCCAAATTGAGATTGGGATTCCATTGTGTTCGGTGCTGTGCTAACACACACATTGTGTTTCTGTCTTCAATCTGTCCTGAATTCAGCAAGAAGCACCGAAACGAAAATGGAAATTAATGGTAAGGGATTGCCAGTAGGAATTGTCATAGCTCCACTGAAAACACTGGACATTCTCAAGTTCAGCTTTTCCCCAAAGATATGTTTTCCTGAAGATTGAAAACATTCTCTTCACTTTATGAAACAACTTTAGACATGGGGGTTTTTTATCTGTTATGCTTGATATTGGTATAAAGCCCCACAACTGAACCTGAAACTAGGCAAGTGAGCCTGACGTGATTGCAAACAATTTTCAGCAGAAAGTAGAAGGAGAATTGAGATTCACTTTGTCCAGAGCTATATGTTTTCTAGGTTTACTGTAAATGGATGTTTAAGAAGCAAGTGACCTCCTGAAAACCTCAGGATTCAAATAATTACTCAGAAGTGTCCATACAGGTTAATGTGACCCACGAAATATCCATTACTCATTTCTCTTTCTGTGAAACAGCAATGCCTTTGTTTCTCTCTCTTTTTTTTAACTTGAAGGCAATAACAGGACCTGTGGCTTTGCTCCGTACATGTCACTGCCTGCCAAGAACAGCAGGTAAATGAGTAATACTATTCCTCCCTTGAAATTCTTTCCTTGAAGTGAAATTAATGAAGATATTTACCATGAAAGAGAAGAATCCAGTTTTGTGGAGAAGCAAAGGCAGGATTTAGACTTCGATTGGGTTTCCACATTTTCTATTGTTTTTACAATAGTGGTGATGGAAATGGCTAGAGAAACAATCAGAAAAGGGAAAAAATTATTAAGTATCAAAAAAAATCCTTATTATCTGGCAACTGGTGAATTAGAAGCTAATAAAGTGGACTTAGACAGGAGAGCATTGTGCTCCAAATGGGAAATCCAGTTATCATAAAAATACCTTTCAAGTCTCTGATGCTGGATTAGTCATTGTTCACCTATTTTTGCACCAAGATCTGGGAGCTTGAGGACAGGACTTTCTAAAGGCCATCAGCTGAAAGAACAAAATTCTGTTCACCAGCAAGTGAGCTGCTCTGCTGATTCTTCGAGGCCAGAAGGTAAACACAGAAACAGTCTCTGGAGTAGCAGAGGAGACGAATGGCCAAAGGCTTTGCTTTCTCCTTCTTGTGTCTTAACAGAGTGCTCACCAGATTTTGGTGGTGTTATCATCAGACAAGCATTCTCTTGTAAAATTGATACCTCCCAGTCTACTACTTACCAGTAATGTAATAGCCAGTGGTCTGGGGATAGAATGGAAGCTCAGCATTYAGAGAGAGATGAGATCTTTTATTAGATATTTGTATGTACAGTCTGTCTTCCCTGAGAGACCTTAAGGACAGGCAAATTTATAACATAAGCTGATGAATAGAAGGGATGCTTTCTCACCCTTAAACTTGTTCTCTCCGGTCGTGGTGCAAGAATGATTGCAGGGTAATGTAAAGAAGAAGCTTCCACTGTTGTTGTCTGTGCTGTTTGCTGTGTGAATGAACAAAGGGCTTCAATCTACAGTGCTGGTTTTGCCATGATGAATGCTTTGTAAATGCTGATGGATGGATCGGGGAGGATAGAAAGATAAAAGTCTGACATATCTTGCCAGTACTTAATTCGTATATGGATCGAAAGTGAAGTGTAATTACCACCCAGATCAAATTCTTTCAAGAGCCAGAGCTGTCTAGACCAACAGCAGATATTTATTTTTAGGGTTGATCTTTGTGGGTTTTATTAGCAATGCTGCCTTCCCTGGGGTAAAAGCAGGGGAGGGAAGAACACAAAATCCTCCCGAGCTTCCATTGTTAAAACAAGCTATGTAAAGCCTACAGGAGAAACCTAAATTCTGAGAGCAAGCTGTATTTTGGTGTTGTTCCTTCTGAGATATTCTCTGCTTTAAATTGGCTTGAGGAATCAGTGTAATAAAACTGGCATTTGAAAACTAAATGATGTATTTAGAGACAAAGGAACTTTGTAACTCAAATGAAGGATAGGACAATGAAGTTTTCCCTTCACTTGAGACAATCCTGGACAGTTAATATTACCAGGAGTCACAATGTTTATATACTGAGGTTTGTTGGTTAGCACAAAGCTAGATATGGCTCTGTTCACTGTAGCTACACAGAAGGAAGAAGTTGGATCCATTCTGCTAATAGTGCCACTTCATGAAACACTTTTTTTTTCRTGAAAAAAAAAGAGGTTTGCACACAAACCTCTCAAACATAGCAAGCACCAAATTCTTTGTTATATTCAGTTGGGTTGGGGGAAGTGAGCAATCCGAGTTGTGTTATGAAATTTTTCAAGTGGGCTACTCAAATCGRAAAGCTGAAGAGACAAACTTGGATGTGTTGTTAAACAACAAATCTTCTAAAGAAGCTGGAGTGGGATCGAAGCAACAGGATTTCACCACCTGTACGTGGGTGCTGATACTCCTTTTTGCCATCTGGGGAGAAGACAGACATGCTTAAGACTTTCAAAATGTTCTGTCAGTCTCACATTGACCGAGGGAGGTGATTCTGCCCCTCTGCTCTGCTCTGGTGAGACTCCATCTGCAGTGCTGCATCCAGCTCTGGGGTCCCCAGCAAGGGGGAATAGCTCCAAACTGACAGAGAGTAGCTTTAGATTAGATTTTAGGAATAAATTATTCCCTGTGGGGGTGGTGAGATGCTGGCACTGCTTGCCCAGAGAAGTTGTGGCTGCCCCGTCCCTGGAAGTGTTCAAGGCCAGGTTGGACAAGGCTTGGAGCAACCTGGGATAGTGGAAGGTGTCCCTGCCCACAGTAGGGGGCTTGGAACTGGATGATTAAGGTCCCTTCCAACCTAAACCATTCTATGATCTCCACACAAAATCAGGTTTTATTTCTGCAGAGTTTGTCTGAACAGGACTCTTCTGCCCAGCAAAACCTGGTAACTGCCTGTTCATAATGTACCAAATTCCAGCACTGGAAAGTGTTTGTGCTGGAACATGTTGAATCACAGACTTCTCGCAGTTGCTTTGAAGAACCTTCCAGTTAAGGCGGCAGTAAACATGTTTCTTTCTAGCACCCTTTCCAGAATGGGCTTGCGGGGAGGACGAGAATAAGAAGGAATGAAGAGCATGGGATTTCTGTTTGGCAGTCACAGCAGTTTATAAGGGAGAAGAAGCGAGCTGATGCGCAGTTAGAGGTGGGTGAGTACTTCCCACCCCTGACTCCAGGTACCTGGCACCGAGCTGGTTCCTCCAGGCTGGCCTCCACTAGATGACGGTGTTGTACCAGGTTAGCTGGGAAGGGCCGTGCCGATCCCCCTGCAGCCCTGGGAGCTTCGCTCGGGACACTGGGAGCAAAGGCAGAACTGAGGCACTTAATAGATGCTTTGTCTGATGGATTTGCTGTATAACTGCATAGCGAGATGCTGAGGATGAAAAGACACTCTGAGAAGTGCTGCACCGGCTGATGTGGGATTACAGACAGGATTCAGGTCCCASACGCCAATGGAAAGGTCTCTATGACGAGGATGGAGTTTCACCTTTGCTGTGATACCTGCAGCAGCAGGTCGGGGGGTGTGGCTGTGTAACAGCTGAGCTCTTGACATCCTTGTGCACAAATATAATGTGATTATRGCTTACTCGTGCTCCAGAGACCAGTATGAGTCGTCTGTAGTTTTGAAAATGCAAAAATTTTCCTCTTTGGAGCGGGAATTAGGTGTTCAGCAGATGTGGCACTCCAGGTATTAGAAAGCAGTATTGCTCATGTTCCTATGTGGGAAATGGGATTTAGAGGCCAGGATTAGAATATTGAACTTTCTGGCTGCTGATCCAGTGGTGAGAAGAATAKATTAGAATTGATTTTGATGCTTTTATTTTTTTCTTTTTCAGTTATGTCAATAGTTTTTTCCTCTGATGTGCTGTTTCTGTCATTTCTGGACAGATAGTGAACTTTTTATGTAATACTGAATAAAACAAGACTAGTGAATCAAGAGCTTCTAACCTCTCTCTCAGGACTTAAGAGCAAGCATCCATATCATTTCCTGACTGTTGACAAGTTCATCCTGGATAAAAGCAAATGCTTTCAGCCTTCATAAAACGAAGTTCTTTATTATACCGTGTTGCAGTTGATCTTTCTTGTTCACAGATGCTTTTTAAGATGTTTTGGGTAAATTATTGTATAAAAGAAAATTTTACAGCTGTTTTACATTTTGTTTAAGAGTAAAGAGTTTGTAGAAGCAGTCCTTCAGGAGCATGTATGTGTGGAACGGTGTGATTCTGTGTCTGAAATGAGCACTTTCTTACCTCTAAGTCCAGGTGCACAATGACCTGCGTGTAGTTTCTGTTGTTTGTGTACCTGGAAGTTTAGAAACCAACAGCCTGGACGACAGGACAAATAGAAATGCTTTGTTGAGTGAAATGGCACATGGTCTCTTGGTTTTCTATGGCTTCATGTGGTACAGCTGAAGCAAATTTCAGGGTGGTGCTGCAGGCTGTAGTAGCAGGTGCAGCTGTAGGATTTGTCTGCCTTGGAAAGGAGACCTTCTACCCGCACCCTCTGATCTCCTACTCTTGGAGTCTGTGCTTTTCCAACATTCCCTGTGGGCAGTTGGGTGGTGGTTTATGGCACTTAGCTTTGTGATGTGTTGCTCAAGACAAAGCTCAGAGTACCTTTTTATGCTATTCCTGTACCTTTCCCTGTGGCACAGACGCTCCCACTGCTTTTTGCTGGGTTTCCTCTTGYCCACTGTTACAGTGTGGCTGGAGAGCTCTAGAAAGTGCCAGAAGGGAGAATGCCTACAAGGCTTCAGGGATTCCCAGTTCCAACAGGGCTGTGTCCATTCCTGCTCCATCCTGACCCTCTGGGGATGCCCTATGCTCCTCATGTGGTATCTCCTCTGTCCTGCCCTTTGTAGTCTCACAGTAAAAAACACATGTTTTGTCCTGCATTACCCAATTGTTTAGGAAGATCTATACCTACCCCACACTTCTGTAATGATGTTACTAAACGAAGCCCTCTATACTTACCAAGAATAACTAGAATTTAATGTCRGGATTAGTATTGCAACATTTCTGAAGGCCAAGATAATGACGAGATCCATGGAAGCACTGTCTCATCTCAGGGAGGACAAATCACAGTAGAGAGGATGCCAAAGCAGAATCAAGTCTTGTTTAGTCTTGAAATTTAAGGACATCTGGATCCAGATGAAAAGCTGTGGTCAGCTTTCTTCTTTAATATGAACTGAATCCAAACACCCTTGGACTTTGTGTTGAGCCAGTTCTGGAACCCACCCCCACTTCTAATATTTATTGATCTATGTCCCTTTTTGTGTGGAGCTGAATTAAGGGTATTTGGCATTCTCAAAAAGTGGCCAAGCCAAACACTCAAAACTTGGGGAATGCAAGAATGTAAGTTGTTGGTACAAATTCATAAGAGCCTTTGTGCCATATGCATTAGGGCATTGTCTTTAATCACAAGCTCACACACTATTAAATCTCTGCTCTGTTTAAAGCGCAGGATGGATATTGCTCACTTAATGAGCAGCTATTTAATATTTTCTTTTATCTTCATTGTTCAGTGTGTACCCCATGGCTTATTTACTGCACACTATTCAAAGCCTGTTCTGAATGCAGAATTCTTAATTTCCTTGGGAGCTTTCCTTGAGCAGTCATTGTTATTGTAACTGGGTGCTTCACAGACATGAAATAATCTATTTTCACAACGCCTCGGTGAAATGAGGGGATACTGCACCTCTATTTGGACAGATGGAAAACAGAGATATGAAGAGAAAACATTGCCAAAGGTTTTTGAATGCCTGGGACTTGATTTTTTTTTTCTCTGACTTCACGGCACTGCAGAATATTTTATCTATTTAAAGAGTATTTCCTACCAATTTCAGTTTTTGCTGTGAATACTCAACAGTTTTGCAGATCAGACTCTAGAGTCTCCTGTTGGATCCCTCAGAGAACGACTGACCAGATGTGAAAACATGGATTAAACCATTTGCGTAGCAACACACACGAACACTGTGGTGGAGGGCAAGGTGGAGTCTAGTCCTGCAGGAGCAGCATTCATTCATTCATCTGTAGGAGACACCTGGACTGATAAGCAGGAGAAGAAACTGAGTTCCTGTACTCCCAAATGAATTCCCAAACCCCCCTCTCCAGCTGAAACCTGGCGATGAATCTTCTCATCCCTTTGCCTTTGCCACAGCTTCTCATTCACAGTAACTTTCCCCTCTGGAGTCTCATTTCCCAGGAAAGGTTTCTCTAGAAGGCAATGCAAATTAGGAGCTTAGTTTGGCCACCATTACCAGCAATCCAGCGGCACAAGTGCTTTCCCCATCGACCTCAGAGGTCCCGCAGGACACCATCCTCACTAGATTGAACTTATTCAGTGTGAATTAGTTACATTTCCATCTCTGCCAGCTCCCTTAAGCCCTACTCAGTGCATTTCCAGGCTCCCAGTCATGATAGCGGTTTCGTCTTCTTCCCTCTCCCTCCATCCACAGCCATCCTGAGCAGCCTTGCACGCTGTGACCATCTTCTAGCCCTTGCCTCTCCAAAGAGTTTCAACCAGTTTCTTTTCCTTCCTACCTGTCTTGTACTTTTTACCTGCCGTGTCAGGACAGTTTCACTATCAGTGCTACTGGCTGGGCAGCAAGATGGTCATTCTCCTGCCTTTTAATGCCAGGATGGGGTGGGAATGAGAGCATGCATGGAAAAGAAAATCAGCTCCAACAACATAGTCCTGAATGCTGCAAGCTCAGTTTAGAGGCATAAATGGGCTGGAACACACACCCCCCCTTTCCCATGTAGGTGCTGCAGGGGAACAGAGATCTGTGGTGAAAACAGATACGGGGTTTTTCACAAACCTTTACCTTTGCAGATAGTTTCCCTTCAAGAAATATTGATTAAAGTCTGTGAAACGCAACTTCTGAGTTTCACAGGAACAGCACAAGACACTTCAATGATAAAACTCTCTCTTCTCCTTTGGGACCTTTTCTGAAATATGTAGATTTCCAGTTCAGTTTATTTCTTTAAATATGGCCAAAATGATGTATTTTTATGGAGTTTCATTCTTGGTAAAGGCAGACTGTTGTGGCTAAAATTTTCCTTTAGATAAATAGATGAGCCTGAGAGAGACACTCAGCATGGAAAATATCAGACTGCCTAGCTGAAGGTTGGCAATGCTTGCAGCAATTGAAAAGAGGATTTTATAATGAATGGGAAGTGTCAAGCAACCTTTGTAATAAGTGATTCTACCAACTCTTGCTTATAATAAGTACAATTATCAAATGTTTCAGTAAAATCATCTCTGTCCCAGAAAGAAGTTCCATTTTAGTGCCAAATCCTCCAGGCTTTGTATCTTCGTTACTAAATGCCTTGATTGCCAACCTCTAAGTACTTAGAAAGGAATGTTCTACTTAATTCTCATTCATAGGTGTAATTCATGACTAGTCTGAACTTTGAGTGCACCTGTGAAGGCACTGTTTGCGTGTATTGTATTGCTGGCAACAGTGTCTGTAGTAAAACGCATGGAATAGATGGCACAGCTAAAGCATTTTCCTAAGRTAATGGGAATATATAAGTCAATTAGAGCAATCCAATCGAGATCAGAATCAGCAGAGATGGTAGGAAGGTGAGGTAACTGGCACTGCTCTTACCTGTGCAGTGTTTTCTACAGAAATAGAAAATGTCACTCTCCAGTCTTAAATAACCCTAATCTGGTGTTGAGAATATCAGCAGTGAAGAGGAACACAGGGTATCTGTGAGTAAAGGTTATTGAAAGCTGAGCCTATCTTAATTTCAAGGGTGTGTTTGTGCATGTGTAGGTGATGATGAGTTCTGAGATTGGGTTTTCAGATACAATTCACAGACCAATTGCAAGGAAACAGATTAGAGTCAGGAGCTGTGTTTGGTTAAAATGCAGCTGTGTCTTATTAAGGGGTGCGTCAGAATGGGACCCTCTCAGCTGATTTCTGGGCACAAATGTCGGTTCAAGTTGGACTTTTCTTCAGATTTAAGGAAAATTCACACTCCTTTTCAAACTCAGATCTGAAATTTTGGACTATTTCAGCACATAGTTGAAATCAAACAAACTTTTATCTGACCAGCTCAAAATTTGTGGAAATTAATATAGGAATTAATTTCATGGATCAGTTAATCTTTAGAGGCGRTAAACCCCTTCTTTACAGTTCAATTTATGATTGATGTAAGATTTCAATAATAATGACTAGCCAATACAGAATAGAATACCTCCTAGTTTTTCCTGGGAACAGCTGCTTTTTTTTCTTTTCTCTTTTTTTTTTWMYTYYTTTTTTTTTTAGGTAGTAGCAGTGAACAACAGGGGCTTTGGGCTGGAGAATGACTTCAGGCAGCAAGAGGAGTATTCTCCTAAATAACTGTCTGTTTTCAACACGGTTTGCCAGCAGCAGAAATATTTCATGTAAATATTGCTTTAAACTGATTTAAACTCTAGGAATGGTGGCTTTGTTGTCTCTACCTACCATTTCATGTGATCTTAACAAAATATTGACTTCAAACACAATCTTTGTCCCTGAGTTGTACTCCCATGACATTTTGTTCATGGCTCCTGTGTTTTAAGTGTACTGTCTCAAAGATTTGATCTAGCTTCTTTTCACCACATAACAATGATAATTATTTCAATCTAGGGAAATAGTACTTAAAAACAAAATCAGTGTAGTTTTCCGGACTTCATAGGTTAAATAAAAGTAAAGAATGTCCCTCTGTAAAAGTGTTCCTATTCAAACGAAGATTTCTCTTATCCCACATCGATTGTACCTGGAATGACTTTTCAGCCACCGATCTTCAGCCCCTCCTTACAGGTGGGTAAGACGGAGGGTGCCTGACCCTTCCTTTAATGCCTTTTCCATTTGACTGTGCTGGCTGACAGTTGGTCAATAAAACAGTCCAAGGCTACATTTTGTGCTAGAGGAGATTACATCTCCTTTTCAGTGCTGCAAAGCATTCAGGGCCAATTCTATTCTCCCAGAGTACAATGGTAGCACTCCCGATGAGGGGCAATCAGCCCTGGGAATCATTTGCTTCACCAAGTATCTGTTCAAATTGCTCTCTGATGTGTCCAGATATATTCCTCATTTTCCTCACGCTGTTTCTTCTGTTGCCTCAGTACACAGGGTGCTGCAGGGACAGTACCAGTTCCCTTAAAATACTTGTGATCCATTGCAGCACTGAGTAGCTGTGCTAACTTTGTTCTCTTTGGGTAGGAGAGACAGTACGTGGTTTTACTGGATATGTTCTGTACCATATTCGTGTATTTGTAAGATACCTCTGCCCTCATATTTTATCTTCTTCACTTGACTGTGTTCTGAAGCATCCAAATGTTCTTAAATACTTATTACACCTCACACATTGCTCCCTTTGATTGCCATAAGACATAACATTGAGCTGCTGGGGGGTAGGACCTCATTTACAATCCAATTTTTATGTGTTTGATATCAGAAAAAGTATTTAGTATTTAAACCAAACCATTCCTCCACAAGCCGGGGAAGGACTCAGGCAATTAAAATATTTATCTTTGCTTATTAATTTCTGCATTTTTCCAAAAATAATATTCTTGTTGTTAAAGAAAATCAGAAAATTGTTTATAAACTCTTAATAAGGAGGTGAAGAAAGCACTAATGTTCTTCCTCTGTGGCTGCTAAACTCAGCTCTTGAGTGGTAGGTCTTACAGATGCTACAGTAAAGTACATTTAGGGACAATCCAAGGTATACATACTCTCATTTTTAAAATAGACCAACACTATATTTTCTTCTTCTAAGGTGATTTTTGAGTGCAGTCCGTGGGACACTTTTAATGTTTGATTTTCTTCATGGCCATAAACAGCCTCGAAATTGTGATTCATTCCCTACACAAGGCTTGTCACTTTCATGCTTTCTAATATCCTCCCTGAGCCATCAGCAGCAGAATTTGGGGTTGGACACTTGACACTGTGCAGTGTTATGCCATGTTCTCTCCATGCCTGCTTTGATCCTAGACTGTAGCCACAGCATAATGTCACCTGGAAACATGCTGCTGGCAAGGGTTTGAGAGTGGTATTTAGCTTCCATAACTAAGTTGTTTYGTGTTTTGTTTTGTTTTGTTTTGTTTTAAATCTGGTCTAGAGGGCTTTGAGGGGTTTGTTTGTCTTATTTCAAGAACAGATAAATTATGCATCTTTTTAGGTGGAATGTGAAGGCAGCCATATAGCCAACCTATAACCCATTTTAATAAGTGAGGCACAGGTTCCAAACCTAAAGAGTGTTCCAGGAGTGCAGTGTGAGAACTGAATCCTGTAGCTGCTGAGGGATACATGTGCATCACTTGCAGCTTACACTTGTATACTCAGCCTGTCCACATTTGAGCGGTGTCTCCACAGAAATAATAATCCTGATGACTTTCAGAGACTTATGGCTTTGAGACGCTCTCTGTAAACAAAAGAAAAACATAGCCAGTCTAGAATGGCCTAAGCTGGGTGAAATAAAACAAAAACAGCATCAACAGAACAGTACTTTAAAAAATCATTTTGAATAGACTGGAGTGTTAGCCCAGATTTATGGTGATTATGCCCCTTGAAGCACTTACCAAGTTTATATGCAGTTTGTGTGTGGTTTTTGAATACTCGGCACGAAGTGACATTGAGAGGGGTTTTTTTCACATGCTCTGCTTCTCCYGTTAATTCATACTCCCCAGGGCTTCTCATAGAATAATTTCAGATACTCTTAGCTAATATGTTCATCTGCATAATATTATCTTTAAGATTTCTCCGCACTAAGTGTGTGATGGGCATGAGTTTTTGGTAAGGTCATTATCTGAGCTGTGATCTTAATGAGGAGGACAAGGCATTCGCATGTACATCTTGGAGAGCTCACTGCAGTGCTGTGATATTTTAGAATTGCCTAAGGTGCACTTTGTGCCAAGAGACAAATGGAATGCCTGAAGGAAGAAAGGGCAAATCAAAGGGTCCAACTGATGCGTACAGTGCATAGGTCAGGATGAAACAAAAGGTTACCTATAGCACATCTATTGGATTTGGAAAACTTTGACTTGTGTCTCTGAATGACTGCAAGAGTGTTTCTCCCACCAGATGTATTACACTGATTATCTTGCTTTTAAAAATAAGAYCTGGCTTGATTTATCAAGATCCAAGCTTAAGCTGCACTCCTGCTGTGATGCCTGAGAGAAATCAAGCAAGTAATGATGCTGAGTTGGGCAGCATTTGGAGATAAGACGACATATCTCAGAGCCATTAGGGTGAACAGTAGCTAASCTGTCTGGCTCTGCAGGCTTAGCATTAGGGGACATCTCAGAAGCTTTCTGACAAGATTCTTTTCTTCCTGAAATGGTTGTTTGTCAACAAGCAGCTGGAGCAGGTGTGGAAGTCAGCACTACACCAGCTTAGCTGGCAGCAAAAGTGCTACAGAACTCTCCTGCAAGAGGACTGAGATAGAATTCAAACCAAATCAGCACGAGGGACTTCAGCTTGGGTTTTTGCTGCCAGGCTGTAAATCAGTGGTCTCACATGTACACCCATGTCATCATAGTTTTGGCTGAATTTGTATTAAATTAGTTATACAAAATAGAAATTCCCAAATAGAAAGACTGGGTGAGRAATTGATGACAAAAATAATAGTTGGGATATTGGATGACTCAGGGACAAGCCCTAGGCCTGACTCAGTCAGAACAAGGGCTTGAGTTTGTGTTTTCCCTGTTCTTCATGAGCACACAGGACACTGAGCAGGTGGAGCTCTCTGTTCATTGGTGTTTTCCTTCTCTTGGCCCCTAGCCCTGGCTTTTACAGCTTGTTTGTTTGGCAAAGAGTAGGCTGTGGGAGGCAAAGGCTTTGCTCTACTCCCTTTGTAGGGTGCCAGGTACGGTGAGACCCTGACCCTGACCAGGACCTCTGGCTGGAAACGAAGCTCATTGGCAAAGTGTGTCACTGCCCTCTGGAATCACTTTGCCAGCAAACAACCACCTGCCATCAGCGAGGGACTGGCAGCTGTACTTTCAGTGCCACGGATGTGGTGGCATCTCGAGCAGGGTTTGAGTGTGGACCCAAACACCACCCCTAGGAAWGGACACAGTAAGAGGCTGATGAAACCCTGTATGAAACAATTGTGTGGTTTCAGTGCTCACAGGATGTGTGCTCAATACAGGACCTCCTGTAGTAGTTGCTGTACAGCTGAGGCAATGGGAAATTTTTCTGTCCAAATGAACTCTAAAGGACATCAGCCTTAAGGGCAAGATAACACACCAAAATGCATGTCAGATGGTGCAGCCAAGAGAAATTGTTCTCTTGTTCACCTCAAGAGAATTCTGTTAATTCTAGGGAAGAAGAGCAGGTTTTATCAGACTTCTCACCCCTCTGACATATATTTCATATTTTGAGCCTTAAACAAGCCATTCTGCTGCTTTCTGCTCTCCAGAAATTCGAGGCTTTTTTCCTAGGATAGCATTAGTAAATCCATGGTTCCATGGAATTGTAGATAAGAGGTAGCAATACTGAAGCCAGCCCAATGCTTGATGAGCTCTCTGGGTTTGAAACATGGAAACTTCCTAACCATGCCGGTTATGGTCTCTGCATTGTCACTTCTCCTGGCATCCTCAGGCTGCACTTTTCAAGATATTTGATGTTCTTAGAGCCACAGCCCCTTAACTGATGTGATTTCTGTCATTTGACTTTCATAAAAATAGGGTTTCTAGGTCATAGTTTGCAGAGAAAAGTCTAGGAATTAAATCTCTTCAATGGTTCAGGTAACAAGAGATTGAAGAGGAGGAAGAAACAAACACAAAGCATGCAAGCAAATCTGAGAGTTCCTGATTTTTAACCCATGCGATTAGTTTTGACAGGTGAGAATTGATTGTACCATAGGATAGGCTGTTAATTTGAGCCTCCCTTTTGAAAGGCAAGAGGCCAAAGAAGCAAATGAGAAGGCCATCAGCAAGTGCCTTTAAACTTACGTTCCAGTAGAGAAATGGAAAACTGTAGTCGGAGAAAGTGCCAGTTGTAAACAGCACAGGAGAGAGAAGAATGAGGGACCAAAAGTTTTGTACTGAGGGAAAGGATTTCAGAAAGCTTTCAGAAAGAATAACAACACAAAAAAGAGGGCAAATTCTAGCATGATAAAAATGAGATCATTTGGAGTTAACAGCCTGACATTACTATACCATCAGTGAGGTTGTTGCAGCTCTATTGTGTGAGATACATCCCATATCATTATGAATGTTGTTTTGTAATGGCAGTGTTTTGCCCATTTGGACTGGCRCTCATAAGGGGCACAAGCTTCTGAATGGCAATTTCTAGTCACAGGAGTGTAAATCGCCTGCAACATTAATGTAACACCAACTAAAACATCTCCTGTGCAATGTCATTAGGGTGGGAAATGGATTGTAAATGCAAGTCTGGAGGGAACTGAAGTGATGCTGTTTGAATGTGTAATTTTAGGGGGGAACAACATTGTGCTAGACTGAGGTTATTGATTACAGCATTTTAAATGTGAAGTTCTGTGGAAAGCTATTCTGAAGAGAGGTGGCCTATGGACACCAACAGCACTATGATATGTGAGATATAACAAGAAAATGGTTTCAAGTCTGCAGGGAGAAGGAACAATGTCCCTTCACATGGAAAAATAATTTCAGTGCAAGTCCACAGAGACCTGTAACAATACTGTTTGAGTGTGAGATTCTATGGGAAATGAGTTTCAGTACCACTCTGTTGGGTTGAATAAGGTCATTAGATTATGATGAGAAAATTATTTGTTGAGGGCTCAAACAATAGCCACAGAACAGATCACCAGCATCAGTGAGCTTACATTTGAGGCAGTAAAGATACTCAGCCTTTCCTGCTTCTTGAGCAATGGAAGCTCAACTTCAGCTGCCAAAGGAATTGAGCAGATTTTTAGTTGCTGGTGATTTCACCAGGCCTCTGGGATGGCTGAGGAGCAGGTACAGTACTGGACATTGCCTCCAACTTTTTCTCCCCTGGCTTGCCTGCTCCCCAGTCTCTGCCACTGTGCTGGGGAGTGCAAGGACCAATTCTGAGAACTCACACCCACGCTGTTAGGCAGCTGCTGATCTGTTTTGCTCTGCAAAGCTCAGCCCAAAACAGTCCAAACTGGGGGCATGGGAACAAGCACCATGTCAGGGAAATCATTTTCTCTTACTCACTTCCTGCAGGTACAGTTGTAGCAGGCCCAGTGGGGCGTGCTCGATCCAGGTTTGTTTCAACAGCTCATGCTCTTGTTACACAAGTCTGTTACTCTCCCTGCATCCAAATATAAGCACGGTTTAGGGAAATTTGAGCTCAAGTCATCCTGGCTGTCTACTAACCTTGGGATGTCAACAGCTTATAATGTAGTTGGAGTTTGCATTCAAATCTAAATTTCACAGTTCCAGCCAAACTATCTCAGCGTAAGAGTGCACCAAATCAAGATTCCCATTTTAAGAAAAGAAGGACAATTTCCACGGGAGTGATTCACCTTCAGTCCCGTAAGCACAAATTCTTGGAACATAGCATTAAGTAACATCTTCAGCAGATGAGGTTATGATGACACAACTTGAACATGCTTATGTGTTTCCCATGTATCATGTATATAGAAATAGCTTTTAATTGCCAAGGTCATCAGCATCCAAGAAATACCATAGATAGGTGGGAACAGGAGGTGTGAATGAGTTGCCTGATTCACTTATATGTTTTGAGAATATGATGTTAAAGCCACATTTATATAATTTATAAGCAATAATTTCCATGATATGACTGTAAGAAGCTGTTGGAAAATGTAGTCATACTTGTTGTATTAATATGAAGAAAATAGTTACTAACAGAACAATAATCTAAAGCATTACTGGCTTGCTGGTCGAAGTACAACCTTTTCTGAAATTACAGCTCTGTGTGGTCCCACTGTATTCTCCAAACCATGGTTGGTCTCTCTAACTGATGCAATCTTCTTCATGGCAATTCATTTGTTCAGCAGTTCTTTCCCCTGTCGTTCCAGAGAGAGACCTAAACTACTTCTCATTTGTCATGAACTTCTGAAAACAATTAGCCATATTCTGGGCAAATGTGATGTCCCTCTTGTAAGTGTTCACAGCAAAGATAAGGAATTGTTGTTCAGAGGGTCCAGCAAGAGCTATTTGGAAGGAAGTAATCGACATCTCCGAGACAATTTGTCCCTCTCTCCAGGTCTGTGTCACAACCTGTCTCTCACATTTCTCTTGTGGCTCAGGAAGATGTGTGCAGCAAAGAATAAAGGGAGATCAATTTCAGAAGGATGTTCAGATGCACAAATCAGTTTGTGTTCATCTCTAGTTCTCAGTATATGCCGATGTGAAATTAAAGGAAGGCTCTGTGCACTGGTCTGTGGTTTTTTTCTGTAATGAACTGCAGAAGCAGTAAATCATATCCAGAAGCATGTAGTCATGGCAAATGGCTCAGTTCTTTCTACTAATAAAAGCAGAGGCTTCAGTTCCTGTCTTACAGGGTAGCTGATTGATTTACAATGTAACAGCTTCTCTTTCAGGCTTCCTAGTATTTGTGTTCAAATAGATTTGGAAATCGAACTGATGAAACCTGAAGATAGGGACAAGATTGTGATCTTAATTGCTTCTGAGAATGGATCTGTTCAGATTTTCTAGATTGTAAAGAAGGAAAACCAATTTATAAAATCTTGTAACAATCCAGTGGAATTTTTTATCATTGTTAGAATTAATCATCTGCCTATTATTAATCTTAATCCTTTGGAGAACATGGAGAGCCTGTGTCCCATTATCTTCCAGCAGAGCTCCCTGGGCTTTCAAACTTTCTCTTAAAAGGGCAAAGGAAATCTTATCTGTTGCATTTTCTCACAGCCATATTGGCAAAGGATCTTGGGGATGGTCACAGCATGGTTGGAAGCAACATAAAAGCAGAACCCCTTATTATTATAGATGCCTTGGTTTTGGATGTATCTTCCCAAAAACTTGGAGCAGCAGAAGCTTATTCTTGCTTTGATCAGCTTTGAGCTGATTTTTGCTTCGTGTGTATGGGAAAGCAGCAGCAGGTCTTTCCTTGGGGATGTATTTGGTGGATACTGCATATGAGAACTCTGGGAGATTTTCCTACTTATACTATGAGCCACTGAGCCYCATTTACACAAAGGGTCATTCTACACAGAGAAACTATACAGACTTAATAAAATTACTTCCCAAATCCCTGCTGTATGTTGGTACATCTCTGTTACATCGATGTACTTACACTCATTCAGCTTAACAGAGTAGCAGAACTGCAGTAGGTAGGAGCTTACTGAAGAAAAAAAGCTTCATTAAAAAAAAATCATCTTGGTATTTTTTACAACAGTGGACACTGCAAATCGGTTTCTCAGCCTGGCACATCTTCACCCCAAATTTCGTTGTAATTAATGGAGTCACTCTGAATTCACATTCAAAGAAGGGCAGAAACAGAACGTAGTTCCTTTGGAATTCCTGAGTCTCTCTTGCTTGATTTCCCAGTCTTTGCAGTGCTCTCGTATTAATCTCTTATCTTAAATTGTTTATTGCTCTTGATTTTAATACCCAGTTAGCCCATCACGTTACAACACAGTGTCTTGGCAAACAGTTTATGCAATCTTCTATTGCTACTGAGAGAAGCAAATGAAGCAYCAGTTATACTTCTTAGGCAAAGAAGAGGGAGCAGAAGTAAATCAACTTGGGCTGTAGCAGGGTAATTTAAACTTAAGGTAAACCTTTATGCAGAGTACTTCAGCTGTGTATCAAGATGCCTCGCAGCAGGATGGAATCAGCATAACAGGATCAGAGCTTGACCAGGCAACTCCATTGCAGGGAAGAGTAGGAGATAATCAGTTGTGCTGTGCTTGATGAAGTACTTTGGACTAGATGACAAGCTAATGTTTCGGTTCAATTTAAATGACGTTATGTTCATTCCATAAAATAAAATATCCCTGGGTTAAAAAAAATGCAATGGATGTGCACACAGGAAATCAGGTGAACAGCAGAAATTACCAGATCCTCTCAGTGCAGGAAATGTCCCATTTCTCTTTCCTCCAAAGTACACACATCAGAGCAATGAGAGACCTACACTTTGATGTCAATTCACATCTGTACAGTCTAGAGCACATACACAAATCCAGTAATCCTTTGTGCTTCTGAAACACAGATTCCTTCTCATTTCCCAGCGGTAGAACAAAGAATCTTGATGGATGTCAGAGACCCATCACAATGGACCCTGCAGATCAGGCTTGTGCTGTTCACTGGATACCACACACAGGCCATCACACTGGGAGCACATGCAACCATTTCTTTCCCTTAAAAAGCCAGCATTATTTTATTATTTCAGACTCTTACATAACTGCGTGGTGAAAATGAGAACACAGATCTGGGCCACAAAACATTSCAACTATTCTCATTGCAAAAGAAACATAAACTTCAGCATCCATCAAACAATTCTCCCTCCAAATGAATAGTGAACATACAAACCCACCATCTCAGCTTGAGTTCCTTTGCAAAAGAAAGCCCTCTGGAGTTATTAAAAATAATAATAAAGTAATCCAGGCTCCCAACAGACAGCATTTGAACATCATGTCAAGTTCCTATAAAGTAGCGCAGCAACACCTCCTTTTACTAATTTCCTTGAATCCCTAGTGGCTTCCCACTGCCACAAATTAAGCTTACATTCCTTTCTGTAAACCTAGCAAAAATTGCAGACCCACAGTCCCCTGTGCATAGCTCTTTGAGGTCGGATGCTTTGGGTTGTCTGGTTGTTACTCATGCCTCCCACTGTGAGGCCCAATATTTCCCTGCCCCATCATTTTCCTTTCACCCCCCAGCGTGTTACAAATCACTGTTCCTCTGCAGGGTGTCCCACAGAAYGACTTTGTCGGGACAATGCCGGGTCAGTGACAGCATCAGGCGCGTGTTGAATGATCTCATACGGAGGGAGCAGTGTTCTGCTGAAGGCACCAGTCTTCTGCCTTTCATTTTAATTAGATCTTCATTCTGATGCCCTGGCAAAGCCCAGTGATGTGCCTAGTGAAGATATGGCCATCTGCGTCCAGTTTCTCTTTGTGTCTGCACTTCTCCTTCCTTTTAATCTCAGTTTTACCTTCCTTCTGTGTTTAGAACTCCCTCTTTATTTTGTTGTTGCCCTCTTCTCTGCGTATTCCTGATCAGCTTCTTCCCTTCCTTCCTTCACTGAGAAGCACCACACTGCTCGTCTTGGCTCAGCTCACAGAAAGCCACCACGTGGCTGTTCAACATGTCCAAGGCAAGTCTCCATGTGCTGCTGAACCAGATCCAGAGAAAGCAGAGAAGCGTGGCTAAAATGTGGGGGTACGTGTCATTCCTCACCTCCAAGAGCCACTAACTGCCATGTGCATCAGGAGCTTAGTCCTGGAAGCAGACAGGTTCTTAGGTGGCTTTGGGGGACCATAAAGCAGCTTCTTGATGGGAAGGTCATTCCTGTGGTCAAATAAAGGTCAGCCAGCCTTTCAGTTGTCCTAATTAAGGACCTCGCAGTTTTTGATTAGGCTGCAGACACAGCCACAGTACTGTTTGTGCTCTTTATGTCAGTGACAGGAAGAGAACAGTGGTGGCGTTGACATTCTCCTAAGAGAGCAGCACTCTTTGAGGTTGGTCTGGGGGCATCCATTTTTTTTTTTTTTGGTGTCAGCCTGGGGAGTAACATGTAGTGCTCAGAGCCAGAGACCGGCAGTGTTTCCCACTGGATTCTGCTCCATTGCCTCCACCAACATCTTCTGCAGAAGTGTTTCACCTTGTTATGCTTCACTTTTTCCACACTTATCTTCATAAAGATAAATAAATTTTCTCCTCTTTAGAAGCATTGTCAAGGCATTGGGGGAAAGACACAATATTATAATAAACTGTTATGGTCATTACTATTCATTCAGTGAGCACATTCAAGGGGAGTCTGTTTAAACTGTGCCACTTTGCCTAATTAAACAGTCAGCCATGAATGAAGCCACTCAGAGATAGATCTTTGTCCTGGTGCCACGGCCACCAAAGGTCAAAGCAAGGGCAAGCAGGGCTCCTCTTTCCCCATGCTGAACTCCAGCACAGCAGTAAATATCCATCAAAAATTAGCATTCCATTCACAGGCAGGTTGCAAATGTATGTAAGAAAGCTGGTTTCCAACAGCATACTTTTCAAAAACCCTTGGTGACAGGAAAAATATTAAAAGTGGGAGGAAAAGTGATCAACACAAAATGTTATAGACATTAGCACACGTAGAATTGGTGATGACATAGTTGTGGCTGATACTGCAGGCACAGAATAATTTGCTCATATTTTTGCATGAAAGCCACCTGCAGGGAGAGGGAGAGTGTCCATACATGACTTCCCCTCCCTTATCCTCTCAACATGTACATTTGCTTACCACTCAGTGGTTTTTTCGGCTGAGATGTGACATGTCTGGGAGAGCCACGTGGGGTACACTTCTGGTGAACCATTGGTGAAATGCAGCCATGGTGGAGACAGAGGTGTGCAGACAAGCCAGGCCAGACCTTCCAGAAGCTTTCAGGAAAGCAGATTGATACATCTGCCTTGCTGAGAGGATGGGCCCAATGAGCACTTTCTGTGCTGTGTGCCCACCAGTAATCCATGGGAAGACAGTTCGGAAGAATAGGCCCTGAGCCCAGGCTAGGTTAGACAACGCATGGATGGCACCATCACAGTGCCAGCAGCTGCGAGGACTTCGATGGGGTGAAGTCATTCAGGCCTTTCTCCGCAGCAGCTGGAACATGCAGTGGGGACTGTCATCAGGAGATACTCCTAGATAAAACCTTGCCATTCCTGGATGTTGGGTGGCAGCAACGAACCTTTGTCATCCCTCTGACCGTCACTGCTTAGAGCCCACCGACTCACTGTGTCCCATCATGCAAAGTTCTGCTTTATCAGCAATAGTTGTCACTTCACCTCTTGCTCTGACCCCCCAGGGACTCAAACACAGTTATCCTACAAGTGCATTCGCAGCAAAAGGAGCCTGTCTCCTCCTCCACCCCCTCTAGTCCTCTTGACACAGGGCGGAACATATTTCATCCTACAGCCTCAAAGCTGATTTGCCATGTGCAGCGGCTCCAGTTAGATCTCTTTCTTGGACAGATTCCCTGGCCTGACTTAGGTGCCCGGAATGTGTGTCATAGGCTCAGCAGATCCCACCCAGGCAGTGATTTAATCTGACTGTTGTACTTATTCACGGTGACATCCTGGGCAGCAGCAGCACAGAATGTTCAAGCAGTGCAGGGAGGATGAGGAGGAGGAGGAGGAGGAGGAGGAGGAGGAGGAGGAGGAGGAGGAGGAGGAGGAGGAGGAGGAGGAGGAGGGACAGGAGGGTGCCACCAGCGCAGCCATAGCCTGGCTGGAGGGATCTGAGCTGCCTTTGCATTCAGCCTGTACCAGTCCAGCTGCTCCCAGAAGGAGCTTATTACAGATACCCGCTCAATAGGCGCCCTCAAGCAGAGTAAATTATGTATTTGGAGAAAAAGGGGAGGGAAAAAAAAAGAAGTGTAAAGCAGTCAGCATGATGGAGCTGTCGCCTGGCTGCTCTTTTTTGGGATCACAAGTGTGCAATTAGCCCGAAGAAACAGAATGTTTTTCTTTGCCGTGAGACACCCACTGCAAGTTCCTGGTGGGAGCCTGGGCCTGTAAGTTGTTTTCACACAAGTGTGGCTCCGTGGCAGGATCAGGTAATTGAGTTGTGGTAGGGCTGCACTGGCTGAGCTGGGAGACCTGGGGATCCTGTGCTCTTCAAAATGCAAAAGCAGCATATGCACACACATGCCTGACAATGGGACTTTCCTTGCAGGTCTGTGCAGCATCAACGTCTCCGTCTTTCTTCAGGTCCATAGTGCAGGCTTTTGGCATAGCAGAAGTTTATGGTACTTAAAGGATATAGATGTTCTTTATGATCCCTCGGGGCTCTCTCTGAGCTGTGCATTCATTTATGGAAATACTATAACCTGAAAAATTTAACGCAAAATGGTGCTTTGGACATGCTCTGGCACAGAAATAGGAGTACTGAACTGAAACAAAATGTTTCAGCTGCRCACAGCATTGCAGAGCTGCAGCTTCTGCTGGGGTCAGTAGTTGCTCRCAAATGTCTCAGAGCAAAAATAAGGGTATTAGCACGTCCCCCCACAAATACTGTTTGTTTCCAGCCTGTTTAACATCACTCGCAGGATCTCTGCGTTGCTCCAGGATCCCACACTGCTGGGTTGCACAAGTGCCCATGATGAGATGTGTAAGTTTGCTTTTGTCTGTCCAAGCAGATCTGGAGAGATTTCTGTATTCCATCTGTAGCCTCAACTGTGAGAGGACAAGAGTGTTTTCATCTTGATGCTAAAGCACTTGCCCAAAGATCTGGCCATCAGAAATGCATCTTATGCTGTGCTCTTGGTCTGAATATGTGACCTTAGAATTGGCAGGTATCCAAATAAATTGGAACAGTTCTGATTTCTACGAATTAAAATGTTCCTGGTAAATTTTTACCATCTGAATTTGTTGTGTTCTGCATCTGACAGCCTACAAAGGGTACAACTTTGCTTCGGAARTCTGTGAAGCTGAGACCTGGTCTCAACAAACTCAGTTTGATTTTCTTTTTTCAGTTCCTCCTGGGATTTTAAAAGGGCTGTGCTTTGTGTAGGCTGACTTAAAAGCCAAAAGGAAAAAGAGAAAGGAAAAGAAAAGGAAAGAAARTTTTTGTAAAGACAGTGTCCTGAAGCTGTATCCATTTGTACACATCATTTGGCAACTCTCTGCTTCCCTTCTGCTTTTCTTACAGTACAATTCAGGTACATTTAGGACTTTTCTCTGTTATTTGTGCATGTGTGCAAGGAGATTGGATGCAAAACAAACTTCTGGAGACACAGGTGAAGGTTTCTAGGCACATTCTTTTTTCCAGCAGAGCATTTACAGGTTAAGCAAGGCTGGAAGAGGATCCTGAAAGGGGATCTGTGCAGTGGAACAGTCAGATGCTTGCTGTTTTCTTAGACATGGGGAGGGGGAGTGAAAATCTTCCCCTAAAAAAGAAGTCAAGACAGTCAAGAAACCCTTCAGGTTGCGAAAGCTTTGCAAAAATTATCGTGTCTGCTTTTTTAAAATTGTTCCTAATTTTTAGAGCTGTGGATTTTCGTGAGACATCCGACTAAGTGTAGCTTGTTGTGGATGTGCCTCTCTGGAGTCAGAGTCAATGCCAGATTCTGCTGAGGTTCTATTTTCCAGGGAGATGGATACCTTCCCTAGATCCTACCTCCAATTCCATTCCCTTCACCCCATCTTTATCTGAGTGTCACTATGTTTTGATGGTCGCCTCAGGGACTGTCCTGAGTGCTCCCTGCTTGCTCGAGAAGATCACTCATGGGGTTGCTATTCAGATCCTCCCATGCCTCACTTAGAAGTTGACATCGGTAGGTAGAGATATATAATCCCAGCCTGAGGATCAAACTTGGTATGAAAGGCAAGGGGTAGGTGCCAGGGAGGGCTTTGGGCACAGCGTGTGCATTCTCAGACAGCTGTAAAAGGACACTTTTGCCAGAAGACTGCTCCCCAAACCCGCTCATCTCACCAGAAAAGTAGTTCCTGCCTGTGAATTCTTGAATTGAGAAACGAAGTAATTCAAGATGTGCAAAACCAACTTGTTTCTCAATCAGATGTTTGGGAACGAGCTTAATTCATTGACCCCAACTCCTAGCCCTCACAGCATCATGCATAAAGCTCCAGGCAATTGTGAGATTTGCATTTACATTTTAAGAAAAATAAAGAGTGTTTACTTATTTTTATTTGTTGTCTGGTGTTTTACCCTCCAGGGTTCATAACTTGAAGCTGCACTTTGCAATCAGGAGAGCTAAAATATTTTCTTTGTTTTTACCCAAGCAGAATTTCTCAGTTTATCACATGAATTTAGAAGCTGGGGATTAGAAAAACTATAAAATATTAAGGGGGCCATAGATACAAGCCTGACATTTGGCAAGCTTCTATTCTGCAGCTGTAACCACTATCACTTTCAGAAGTGGGAAAGATCAAGGAGATTACAAAAATTGTCTCACAGGGGCAGTTTCCTAAGTTTGTGTGCTCTGGAACTGTTTGAAAGACTTGTATAAAAATTTGCAGGTCACAAAATGAGAGGTTGCTTTTCCCAAATCATTCTGAATTCACAGAAATGGCATCTCTTTGCTCAGAACAATAAGAAGTTTGATAGAATACTTTTGGCTCAATAGCAGGCTGATTTGGCAATGAAAGTAGGTCAGTTCCAGACTCCTTTTTCTATCCTTTCTTTTCTAGGCATTAGAAAGAAAATGAATTTTTGATATTAAAAATACAACATTGTGAAATCTTGCTCTGGCATAGGTCGGTTCCTCTTGAACAAGTGATCTAATTTCAATTTCCAGCATTCATTATAAAACTGCCAGTTTAAATTTTGCTATCAAAGGAGCAGTTAAAAACTGTATTTTATATCAGTGAAAACTACTATTCCTAGTCTGTAAGCAAGATGCCATCTCTGATATTAAGTTGGTAATGCTTTATAAGCAGTGGTTAGATAGATACCCTTGGAATTTTCCAAAAAGGACTTGTTACTATGAGAAAAAAAAAAAATCAAACYGATGGTTAAGATGAGCTAAAATCTCATTGTAGAGGACAGAAAGATTTTTCTTATTTGTGTGTTAGCCAGCCAAGTACAGGCGGTTGGAGACTGGGCTGTGTCATGACTTGTTGATACGTGAGAATTTCAAACTGCCTTCTCCTCTAATATTTTTCACGTGAGAGGACTACATATGCCTTTCTAGAGTGAAGTGAATGCGCAATAGACAACACACACAAGTATCTGTGTTACACTGCTGCAGACACATAAGATGTTCAGAACAAAGGCTGGCCCCTCAGGAGTTACCAGAGAAGGAGCTGAATAATCAGTCCTGAGTTAAAGGGTTTGTGGTGGACTGACATGGTCCTCTGGCTGCTACCAAATGTGATCATCACACTTGTGATTTGTGATGACAGAAGGTTCTTTCCTCTCTCCTGCTCCAGTACCAGGTATCAGGGAATTTTTTCAGAACCCTTGTGTTGGGTGTCTGGTGCCAGTCCCTGAACCAAGCTTGGGGCTGCCAGTCTAAGCTCATTTTGGGGATGTCAGTCTCCATGTGCCAGCAAACTGCACCTCACACTGCAGATTTCTCACGTGTTGCTACATGTGTGGCTGCCCAAATGCTTTGAAATCCTGAGTATCCACATGAACATTCCTGCTTCTCTGTGAGAGGAACCTGTGCCTGTGGACTTGGCTGGAGATCTAGAGTAAAGGACGTGTTGCCCTTTCAGCTCTKCTCCTTGTTGCCACTTTGAAATAGGGAGGCATGTGTGGAGCCAACAGCTGCTCAGGCAGTAAAATATACCCCTTTATTTGTTATAAGAACAGACTTTCTGGGCCAGGCTAAAAATCTATGTTGCTCTGTATCCTGTCTTTAGCCCCAGCCACTGGTGGAGACAGAAGATCAGGTGAGGTGCAGAGTGATCCTTTGACTGTCATGGCCTCCAGCCTTCCCACAGTGTGAGACTGGAAATGAGTCAGAAGTGGGATTCCACCAGTAACCTGGGAAATATTCTTAACTTAGGGGTTTCAGGAAGGCAGTATCCTCTTATTGTGGTGGGTACTTTTTTTCTGGATAGGTTGCAAAAGCTTCTGAATATGCCAGTGTGTAGGGAGGGAGGAAACACCTTCCAGAGTGATGAACATACCGAACTGCACCTTTGGCTTAGGACTGTAGGTAAATTGTAGAAATGGTTTGCTTTGCCCCAGATGGAAAATGTTGGCTGACATCTCTGACCACATGGCTCCAAATTCTGATCCAAAGGAGGAATTTGAGGGATAGTGCACTCAGGCAACATGTGGTTTGTTTGCATCCAGTGCATGCTTTCGATAGGAACCCTCACCAGTAACTGCATCAGTGTCGATAGGACTGTGCAGGGAGGGCATGCCCAGAGCTCAGGATCTGGCTCTCAGAACCCAGAGGCTCAGAGGTTCAAACAGCAAATGATAAAGCAGATCTCCAGATAAAGCACCGTGCGTCACCATCCCTTCTGCCCAGCTGCTGACCTCACAGCTGCCCTCGCGCCGGCTGGTCCAGGGGACTCAGGGCAGAGCTGCTGCCGGCAGCACACACATTTTGTGCCTTTAAGAGGTTTGGCTTATCCAGGCTGGGGCTCAGGGAAACTGTGTGGGCTGACAAAGAGCGCTTGTCCCTTCCCCCATCCGTGCTCTGCCAGGAAATGAGTTTGTGAGACGCTGGCTTCTGCCTCCAATCTGCAGCCATGTGGGAGCCTGGCACTCACAGCCACCAGCACATACACACACACACACACACACACACACACACACGTGTGCACACAGCGGCACAAGTACTGGGGCACAGCTACTCCGGCAGTTGTGATCCCACATGGACCAGGGCAAGCAAACGGGGGCACTGCGGCCACAACGGGGCACGGAGCATCCTGGCTGTGCTGAGTGTGGGGGGGGGAGCTCCAGTCCATGAGAGGCTGCTTGTGTTATGGGTCTCTGATGGATAGGTCCCAGCCTGCAGAAACTCTTTAGGCAGATCAGCAGGGAATATTTTGCTTACTCTGAGAGCAGTTGGGGATCTTAGGCCACCTGGAGACATAAGCAGCTGGGTTAAAGGAGGCAAGCCCAGCTGGGAAGGCAGGATAGGGGAAGTGACCCCAGTAGCCCTGAGCACGGACATCTGTCAGCACAAGGACCACTGGAACCTGGCACAGAGCTGCCTGCACCCTCATTCAGCATGGGTGGGACTGAGAGGGCAACAGCACATTTCTTCACTGTCAGAGGGAGGGGAATGGCACCATGCTTTGTTCCTCACATCTTAGCACCTGCTGACCACTTACAGTGGCTTAGGACCTGGGGCCAGGGAGGATCTAAAAGTCCTGAGAGTCAGGAGATGTGGATTGTATACCCTGCTTGTTCAAGGTCTGTGTTAGCAGCATGACAAGTCAAAGCACTTCCAACTCCTGGACAAAATACAGCATGTTCCCTTGAAACTGAATTAGTGCAAATCAGCTGGAGTCAAATCTTAAAGTCCTTCCTCTGAATATCTCCATAGTTGTTCTTGAGATTGAAAAGCAATCGGCTTCCAGCTGGAGTTTTGCTGGTATTTTTGGAGAAGACTATAGGACAGGACCGATGTTGTTTGATTCAGAGGTAAGTATTCCCCCATCAATGCATTGTCTAAGCAAAAGCACACAAGTTCAGAAAGGACTTTTGCTCAAGGTACACATTTCAGGCCAGATGATTTAAGACTGTGTAAAATCAACTGCTACAGAAAGAGTTAATAGCGAGAGATGTGGAGGGGGAGGCTTTGGGGGAAGCCAGGGTGTCAGGTTTTCCTCTAAGGGGCTCTCAAATGCTTCTCAGCCCTGCCAGAAGTCAAACATCTCCTCCTCGTGAAGCCGAGGATGTCTGTCTTTCTGACTCAGCTGCCAGAGTCACATTGCAGAATTCGATCCTTCTGCAGTGTCCCTTCTCCCCTCTCCTGACCAGCCTGCGCCCACTACTGCTCTGAAGCCTGGAACTCTTCAAGACGGTGAAAGCGCAAGTGCTCTCCRGCGGGCCTCGGGCAGCGCAGCAGGTCCCGGCTGCACATCCGATCCCGTTCCAGCCTCCGCGCTGTCCCCGGCTGTAATGCTAGATGGGCTGAACAGATGGGCAGGTCCTGTGGCGGGGCTCAGGCTGACAGCTGCTTCGCAATTATAAGTCTGGAATGCGATTTGAGGGGTGTAAGATACTTAGTGCTGGGGCCTTAGTGCAGGAACACGTTTCAAGTAGGTCAGGCTCTGCACCAGCGTGTGGGGAGTAGCTGTGGTGTTACCAGCAGCGCTGCTCCTTCCTTAGTAGGTTTATGTTTTGACATAGTTTTGATCGCTGAGATTTTAACTCCCCATTTTTGACCATTTATTTCCATCATTTATTCTTAGGTTTAGTTTATTATAAAGACCAAATGCTTGTGGAATGGGACTGCGAATTTCTTACTGGTTTTACACCTTTTGGTCTCTATTGGTTGTGTTAGAGTGTTTACTCACTTGGCTCCTCTCTGAGGAAAGGCAGCATTTATACCCTGGTTTCTTATGTGGGAAAACTTTGATCTCAATGGAAATTCACACAGAACTTGGCAAAGCATCCTTCTCCCCCCTTTAAACACCCAGGTTAGACTGACTTTAATTCATCTGAGTCTGATTTTTCACTACAGTAGACTCCATTCTAGGGAAACTAATGGCATGTCAGGATAATGCCCTGCCAGGTCTCAGCCAGCTGAGGGGTCTCTGCACAGTTCCTCATTGCGTGGTGTAGGTGCAGGGCAGAGCTGTGCTGCAGGAGGGAGCAGTTTGCACGTTGGGACTTTGAGTTCACAGAGTGAAAAAGCTGTGCAAAACAGGCAAATTACCAACTCAAGCAAGTGAAAGCCATGCTGGAGAACATGATAGCCAAACACATTTTTTTCTATTTTCATGCAGCAGCTGAGATAATTTACTGCTGCTGCTGCTCCCTTTTTATGGCTCTCCAGTTTTGGCACAACCATGTAATTCGGCCCTGGTTTGTCTGTGGGTGTTTTTGCTTTGTTGATCTGTCTCATTATTGAGGAGAGGCAAACAGGGACTTAAATACCCCAATGTGCTGTGCGCTCTCGACTTTTACAGGTGAAGTTCATCTATGCAAACCCATACTGCATATGTATATATTTAGCTGACACAGGGTTTTCATCTTTCATCCTTTTGTGTTCCGAGTGTTAGCGTAACTGATCCGTGCCGCTGGGAACAGAGTTACACAGTCAGAAACACAGCAGCAAACATTGACTGAAAAAATCAGGGCAAAGTCAGCAAAAGCAAGTGGTGTTGGTGAAGTCACTGATATCAGGCGTTCTCACAGAGGGATCATGGCTTGGTGTTATGATATTTGCTGACCTTGCGAAGCTCCTTTTACAACTTGAGCTCAATGAATTAGTGTGACCGAATTGTTTCCCAGCTTCCACAGGCAGCCACAAGGAATGGGGGATGATGCCCAGTGAGGTGTCCTGGTGTAGGGTCATGGTCAGAGAGGCTTGGAGAACAAAATCAGAAAACTCTGTAGTTTGGATGCAAAAAGTACTGATAAAGCAGAGATCCAAAGGATGTTCATTGCTGTTCTTAGACACAGAAGACTCACAATATCTGAGCTACTACAGAGCACAGCAGAGCTGTGTCTGTGAAAATCAGTGTGTGGAACAGGAACTCATTCTGGAAACTTTTGTGACAATAATCCTCAAATATTCCTCTTCCAAGATCTCTGAGAAAATGGGCATGTTTGGACCATCTCGAAGAGGAAATACTCATTCTTTGGTATTTCCATCAGACCTGGAAAKAATCCCATTTTTCCTGGACCAATGTCCTTTTTCAAGCAACTATTTACAAGTGTGGTTCCAATATTAACATGACTGACTAATTTCTGAACATTTAACAATAATCAGCAAACTCAAATCCTGAGAATTTTTGCCTTTCCTTGTAGGCATTTTGCCCCTTCAAATTATGGCTATCCTTTAGAGTGGCAAGATTTCCTGAATCAGTGGAGAGCCTCCATTCTCTGAGTATGAATAATCTTCAAGGGAATTGTGTGGGAGATTAATGTGGTCTAATTTAAGGGGAGAAATTGGCTTTTTGCCCTTATCCTACATGGATAGATGCAGTCTCAAAGTAATGGCATTGTACTATTACTAACATCAAGTATTTAAATCTTATATGTTATGCCTTCAAAAATGTAATGAAGTGGACATAAAAATCACTAATTTGTTTATAAGAGCGCAATTAGTTATTAGTGTTATGACAACTCTATTTTATGTTGTTTTTTTCAAGCTTTTTTACCAATCTTTTTGGTAGAACTAGAAAATTGCTTTAAAAAAAAAAGTAAAGAAACAAAAATTGGGATTCATGTCTTCCCAAGAACTGGAGTAAGAAATTGGAAATGTTCACAAGGTAGAAACTTAACTTCTGTATTATCTCCAGTTATTTTGTGCTTGGTTGCTCTTTCCAGTAGCAGATGTGGAAACCTTGGACCCTCAGCCTGAACCTAGGGTTCATGGGCATTTCTTCAAAAGCTAAAACTCAGGTCAGGCTTATGGTAAAATGATGAGACAGATACAAACTTTAGCATGTGATGAGATAGTGAATCAGAGCATTGACCTCTTATTTTGAGGTGGGAAAAAAATAATGTTTGTTTCGCAAGAGATGCTGAGGGTTATGAAACGTATCCCAACCCCAGCCTGGCTGACTGTGCACATCCCTGATGCAGCTCTGGGGTGTCCAGTGCGGTCACCGTGTTTAGTCTGATCAGCTCTGCTTTCCAAAGCAAATCTTTGCTGTATCTTCAATATATGCAAGGATCAATCTTGTAGTGACCCCTGGAACAGTGCCTGTGATCCCCCGAATTGTGTGCTGAGTCCCACCCCCACCCAGTGTCACTGCCAGGTGCCCCTTGCCCCCAGAGAAGGGCCAGTGTTTATGCAGCACAAATGCATAAACAGCTCTGAAAGCTCTGCAGGATTTTTGCCATAAGGAACAGCAGATGGTGCCAGACCTTGCTGCACACGGAATTCCCAGCTCCTGCTGGATGTTCAGGAGTTTCACACAGAAAATTTGCATCAGTTTTGCCACAGTGATAACACCTTCTTTGAGTAGTGAATCTACCTGATTCAAAGAGTTTCCCTTGGGTGGTCAGAAACAGTCTAATCTGCATGGCTGGCAGGTTGGGAAGGTTGAATATTAATTCATGAAGTTAAATAATTGTAGGTTAAAACGTTTGAGGTGCAGCAAGATTAACAACATATCCCCTGCTAGAGTGACAGACCGAGCTTTATAGGAGGATATTTCGAGTGTCTTTGTGACCTGTACGAAACAGTAGCTGCTTGCTCAGCTTTGGACACAGGATAGGATAGTTTGCTTTCCAGGATCATAGGAGAAGTTCATCTCAAATTAGAATTTGTGCATTAGCCCAAGTGCACGGTGACCAACCAATTTCCAAGCCTTTGAGATGCCCTTTCCCTGTATTTTACCATAGCCTTCCTCCCCCGCGCCAGCCCCCAGCTCTCACTGCACACGAACCTGTGTGACTGGAGGGACACTGGCTGTGCCAGCCTCAGTTTTGCTCTCTGGTCTAGAGATCTGAGCTGCTGCAAGGAGATGAGGCAGCTCTGGGGTGATGGTTAATGTTGCTAGAAGGGCTCTCTCATATCTTGCCTCCCACATTTCTTCCATTTCCCTGGTCCAGGTCCTTGCAGTGTTGTGGCAGACACTGAAGAAATTGTTTATTCGGGATCCCATTGCATCAGGCGTTCCCTTCTCCTCCAGGAAGAGGCCAGAGGGAGGTAACCTGGGGACTTGTGGCAAGCTCCCTCATCCCTGCGAGACCCATCCTGCAAACAGCAGCACAAGCTGGTCCTGCCCACATTCCATGCGTAGCCACTTTGACTCCATTCTCCACCATCCCTTATTCTCACTAAAAGCATGAATCTTGCTCAGTGCAAGGAGGAAGCAGTACACTTGTTTGGGAACAATAAGACCTTCTTTTGGAAATGGTCTGAGAGTAGGTCTGAGAATGTCAGGTCACCCTGAAGTCAAGTTCTCGGATTTTCTTTCTACACCTTTGTTGCAAGGTATCCGTCATCCTTTCTCCCCCTGTAATTATCAAAGAATTCTTTCCCACTCTCAAGAGATCGCCACCTTCTTATATCAAATTCAAAGGGACTAACTCTGCTCTGTATCCTCCCTTGCCCGTGGAAATCTGGGGTAGCTCCATTAATTTCAATGAATTTGCTSCTGATTTGCATTGATGTAACAGAAGCAAATCTGGTCCAGAGATCTGAACTGCAGTTCCCATGGCAACAGGCAGCCCTTTCGGAAGCACAAGCCACCAGGCAGAAGGTATGTTCAGTGTTAAAGTGGGGACTCCTGCATTCAGCTTTCAGCCATGGGATGAGAATGTCGGCTATATTTGGAGCCCGAGCCCAGGGCTCTATTTCTGACACTACCAATGAACCCTTGGGAAAATTGCCTCCCACCGCCTTAGTATTCCTGCCAGTAAAATGGGGATAGTATTACATAGGAGTGTTTTGAAAATTGATTCAGTCTCCTAAAATGCTTTGAGAGAGATCCTCGGATGAAAAGCGCAGTAGATCACAAACTATTAATATCACTTTATGTCTGCATTAAAAAAAAAAAAGAAAAAAAAGAAAAAAGGGCTGTATTGTAAATGAGTAGGTTCTTATACAAATGCASGTATCTCCACAGGACCACTGGGAATGTAGAGCATTAAATCAGCAGCAGAGCAGAGCTTTTGTCCAGGTGTGCCGACGTATCTTGGGTTATTTCCGTCTGCCCCAATGGAAGGTTCTAACACAGTTTAGTCCCAGCTCGGGTTCACAAGCAGCTAGTAAGCAACCTAATTGAGCTCAAAATCCTCTTCTTAAATTGGATCGAGCTGTGAGTATTAACTGGGTCCTCTGAATCCTTGTCTAACACCAGGAAGGAAGCAGTAGGTTTGCAGAAGTATTAAGAGCTGATGACTTAAATTCATTACAAGAAGAGTATAAAAACCAATTCACTGAGAGAGGCCAGTCGAGTACTGGTCATGCCCAGGTGTGACCTTGGTCTGAGTTGAAATAATGTCTCAGTCCAGGATCCTGATTTGCATATTCACAAGAAGCAAATAGACTTTGTGACAGGTTGCAAGGAAAAAAAAACCTGACAAATCCACCTCGCCTGGCCCTGGGCATGCAAAACTCGGTTTCCATGGCTATAGGAAGGCACAGCTGAGGGATTTCAGAGCATGTGCTTTTGCTGTGTTTTAGTTACAGCAGAGATTTGTGGTAACAAAGGAAATCTAAGTGTTTGCAAAAGGGAGAAAAGTAGCAGTAGTTTCAAATGAATGGAAGCAGCTTTTGTAGATTACTAAGTTTTAATATCAGAGGGGATCATTCTGTCTCCCTGCACAGCTTTCACCAGAAAGCTTTGCTGCCACACTTCTTCCACCAGTGCTAGAAACACATTTAAACATTTCCTGCCTTTTCTGAATTTAGCTGAGGGCTCCTTACCTTAGTGTTGAAAGCTTCTTGCAAACTTGAAAACTTGCTCACACAGTGTTGTCATGATGGGCCATATTATACTGACACTCATCTGTGATATACAGAGAAGGAATACACACTAGAATGAATTTTAAAATACATCAGAAGGTTTATGCTTTTTTCCCCCATTTTGTTAGGAATTTTGAATTAAAAGAATTGCTTCATTTCATTCTGATAAAGAAAACCATACCCTTCTGTTCTTTTCTTTTTGATAGCTTCCTCTCCCCAGTCAAGAGAAAGGCAGGTAATGGGACACAATACTTTCCTATACTCACCACCATAGGTTTTCCCAAAAAAATCACAAACCCCTCAATATCTTTCTGATTAAAATATAACTAAACATTGAGGTTTCTTTTTTAATTAAAAAAAAAATCATTTGGAACTGCTTACTGAAAACAAGCACCCTTAAAAAACACAAGGCCACTTTTCAAACACATTTTTGACCAGCCATAGTTGGATGACAAGTGCTGGTGCCAGACCATTTGCTCTAGGGTTCCCATTGTTAACACTGCTGGAACTGTACTGGTAACAATGGAGGAAAATATGCAGTAAATTTTGTTAATGAGAAGGCGACATTCTCACAGAGTCATTTTTTAACATTTAAAAGAACATTCAAAAGCACAATATGTAAAGCAAATTCCAAAAAGATTTATCCTGGGAGAGAAGACTGAAGCAGAGAAGAAAGCCTTTTCATTCCACCAATATTAATTCAGAGAAATRCGTTTGGCACCAGGATTAAAAAGTTCTGATCACTAAAGGAGTGCAAGTTTTTTTCTCCCGGGAGAAAATACTCTCAGAGCAGCCAGGCTAATTAACTTTCCTGTTGTAGAGGATGTATATCGTGTTCTTAAAAGCAAAAGGGCTTCCTTCGTATTGTCCCCCTGTATTTCCAAGCTGTAGAGTGGGTGAAATGCTCTCCTCCATCATCCTGGCCTGCCCACGCCTGCAGAGCACCCTGGGCTGCAGAGGTGACTGGTGCCTGGGATTGAGAGTAATTGATGTTCCTACAGAGCCAGGAAGGTGAAGGGTTATTTGACGGGAGCATCTTGCCTTGCAGTATGGCAGCTAAATAAAGTGAGATTAATGGAGCTAAGTATACATGCCCTGGCTGTACAAGGTGATTAAAAGGTGACTTTAAAACAATCTACAAATGTTTGAGAGGTATCATCGTCATCAGGAAGGGAAAGAGCTATTGATAGAAAGGAAAATAGAACTCAGGGCTTGATGCTGAGCAAAGGAAGACACTGGCCACTTGTTTTTTGGACACAAAGTCAGTGTAACTAGGGAAAATCATAAATACTTACTGTGGAATTTTGAATGCAAAAGTCAAGTCAGTCAGTTGTTTCTCTGACAAACACAAAGACCATGTAAAGAAGAGCCTGCAGCTGATAAAAGCAGTACTGTGGATGATCCTGAAGCTTTTTCCTTCTGAAGCTCCAACCATTCACTCAGACACAAATATAAAGGAATGCATCAGCCCTAAAGGTACATCGCAATGAATACAGGGAAGCTTGCAGGACTTGATGGACCACGAACCTTCACATTTCAGTTGCAGAGGCTGCTGCACAGCATGGGAGGCATCCTGGGAATGGCACAAGATGCAGCACCTGGAATCTCCAGGCTTGGTATTAAGGAGATGAAGAGTGTGCTGAGGCACCTGAGCATCGATCAGACCTGATCAGGCAAAGCAGTGCCTGGGGCTGAAAGGCCAAACTTCTGGGAGTCTTCATACATTTGTACAGAACCATCTCCATTTTCTTCCTACTATTTGGTTAATGTCAGAAATACCATTGGTAGCATAGAAGTCTAGAAAAAAAAAGTCCTGAAGTGTTGTATCAGTATGATTGGCTGTTTCCTGCCCTTGTCTTGGTTGTGTTATCCTAATAGGAAGATTGAACAGAGACAGCATAGTTCTCCCTAGCTGTTAAGTCCCATCATTTAGTTCCACTTTCCTGTGGATTTATAGATGAGGAACTGCTCTAGTAAGTCTTCTAGTGCTTTCAGCTGGAATCTTTCTGCTTGTCAGCTACACCCACAAAGTCCAGGGTCCTGTTTGTCCTGGGCACACCTCCTTGCAGTTTGTTTGGGAAGGTCCCCGTGGTGGTACTTGTGAGATGCAGAACAGTGGTGCTCCGAGCAACAAGGAAAATCTCTTTCAGCATCAGATGCCCTAGTAATGCACAGATGTTTAAGAGCGGCTGCTTCAGCAAGTCATTTTATAATGACAGGTGTCACTTATTTTTGGATTCTGAAAATGTTTYAGTACATGTGCTTTCAAATCCTGCCTCTGAATGCACAGGTGCGAAAGAGCCTACAGACATGAGGGCAGCAGCAGGTGAGGGTAAGGAAAGAGCACCTGCAGAGAGGCTGCCAGCACACCCTGAGGTGCTGTTGGAGGGGTGCTTGCTGAAATTGGCATYCAAAAATCAGTCACAGCATCCTCCAGCAGCCTGTCCCTGCTGTGGACTGTGGTGGTATCAGAGAGTGGTACCCACCATCTGAAGGAGGCGCTCCTGGAACTGGAATTATTTCCCCTATGCCTGTGAAGTTCCCTTGTGCCCAGAATTATTAGCAGGGCCAGTAGCATTTAAAAGCAAACGCACATGACTGTGTCTCTGATAATGACACTGGAAAAGTAACAGAATCTAATTATAATTAGAAAACAGCCCCAGCAATGTTCCAGCATCACAACGACCATCCCGACTTTGCCACAACAAATGTAAAAATACATCAGCATATTTATAGCTTGGCAACTCTGTCCACTGCAGCCTGGTGACCAGCCCCCTCTTGCCCTATTCTGTGTTCCCTGCTGTGCTTCACAAGCAGTAAATAATAGTGACTGATGGGACTGATGTTCCTATGGTGTCTACTGCCCAAAGATCCTAATTTTATTTTTCAAATTAATTGATCTACCTATTAGTCTAATCTTCCTGACCTGAGAGATCAGTAAATTGATGTAGATTATTAGCAATCCCAAAGTCTTGTAGGGCACAGCAGCAAGGCAGGCTGAGAGTGACAGCAGAAACTTGAAAGTTGCTTTGCACTAAAACATCRAGCTTTTTAAGATTTCCTTATTGTTGCTCACTTAGTTTAGTCAAGTAATTAATTCCTCATTTCTTCATCCACTACACAGAGATTTATAAAGGTAGTTTTCAGGATTAGCCTCGCTGAGATCAGCTTGGGCAAGGCATGGTTTTGGGAAAGAGCTTGTGGTAAGAGGGGGATGTGAATTTGGTAGGCGAAAGTTCTGCTTGCAGGGTAGGAGGAGGGAGGTGTTTTGCTGGAGTTCATCTGAATGAGTTGCTACAGGACCATATATTCCATCTTAGGGAATTGTCCTTTACTTTCTCTAGTAGCCTGCCCTGCAGCGTCACTGTAAGCACCCGCAGAGTTACCCTGCTCCCTTTTGGAGGCAGCTCTATCCTGCAGGAAAGAATTGATGATTTATAGAAACACACATTTGCACGTAGCCAGTGCAGGCATCACTCCTSAGCAGCAGGCAGGAGTGGAGGCAATGTTTTCACTGCAGCCCTGGGGACAGTTTCTAGATATTTCCATTTGAAGGCCCCAGAGCATCCCTTGAACTCACAGGTAATTTGTTCCTTACCTCCAGTTCAAGCTGTTCTCTGCTGCACCCTAATGCTCTTTCCGCCGCTCTTCAATGGTCAAGGTATCCCTGCACTTTTAGCTTCCTGACTGGTGAAGTGTTTGGATTTCTCCCTGTTTTCATTTCACTGCTTGTTATAACAGATTAAACAAAATTCTAGCCAAAAAAGCAAATTACAAGCAACTCAAGACCTTCATTGCTTTCCCTTCTCTGAAACTTTCGTTCCAAGGGACAAATTTTTAAACTAGTTACATGGAAATAAAGGGTCAATCTTGTCACCATTTCCTGTGTGAATAACTCCCCTGGAATTATTGCTGAAGGTCTGATAACGCTTTTTCCCTCCAGTTCTTGGAAAAACTTCCTCTGAAGTCAGTGGTCAAATTCTTGTTGTGGTTACACTGGGTTAGATCAAAAGCTGGCTCGTGAAACAAAACCGAATTATCCTGAACTTTTTAATGACATAATTGATATCTGAGTCTCATCTAGGAAATATCCCATATTTTAAGGTTTTCTCTGGCCTAGTAAAGGTTTGACTGCCTGCGAAGCAATTCGTGACTGTTCCCAACCAATTGTGTCTACAAACACTGTCAGTTGGAAAAGACTGACTGACTCCTCTTGTACCTAACCCAGACTGGGGATGAGTTGGGTTGGTTCAGAGTTAGGCATTTTTTTTCCAAAATAGAAGTGATCACAGAGGGAATTAATCAGGAATAACTGTTCTGCTTTTAATCCATACTGCTTGAAACCAAATTAACCTCTCTGTGTGCACAAGCCTGAAGGATTTAGCCGAAATTGCTGAAAAGCCTCCAGATTTGCATGATAATTTCAAAGAGACTGTTCCTCTGAGTGAATGCCCTGTAGAATTGAGATGTAAGTCTTCCTCCACCCCAAAATATCAGTTTCCCCTCTTGCACTTAATAGCTTTATGTTGGTTTTGATGTTAAAGGCCATTACAGATCAAGTGTGTCCCTAAAATTTATTTTCTGCCTGTGTAGCCTACGGATGAGCTTGGAGTTAGAGACAGTGTTTCTACATGATGAAATAATACTAATGCAGTGACAGCTTGGGACTGGACACAGCTCTGGCAGATGGGGATGGAGGCAGCTTCCTGACCTTCCTGCCTCAGGAGCAGCTGCTGCCATGAGCCCTCCCACGTCAGCTGGTGAGGTCCCAGCTGCGCTGCCCCTTCCCTGTCCCCGCTCCCCAGCCACAACAGGGCGGGGCTCCCTTCTGCCTGATTCCCAGTTTGGTTTCATTTCCCTGTTGCTTGAAGATTCAGGGTGAACAAAGSTGTAAAGTGACTGCAGTGTTCATGTTCATGCTGTGTTTTGGCAGCAGGAGGGCACTTCTACCCCTCCTCCTCCTCCCTCCTGCACCAGCCTTAGCCGGAGCCTGGTTGGTGAGCGGACACTGCTCTGCCCAGGGGCAGGCTGCTGCTCCCGAGTCACTTTGTGGAGCTGGCTCCAGACGAGAAGCGCTGAGCTCTCACTTCKTCTCCACCCATGCTGCAGAATGGAGCTATGGGTTTGTGTTGWAGAACCTTATAGAGAACGCATGATCAATACTGGCAGCAAACAGCCTTTGAGCACTGAGAGCAGGAATATCTGAAACATCAATCAATAAGAGAAAAGCCTGAAACCCTTAAGCACTCAATTTACAACCTTGTACAAGTAGAGGCAAATCTGGGTAGGCTTAAGTAGTGATTTACTTTACTTGGTTCAGTCCCACCCAACCTTCAGAATCGTTCCTAAGAGCCAAGAGTCAGCTTGGGAGCAGCCTTCATACACTGCTGCCAGCATGGCCACGGGGAGAGTTGCTGAAGAGCAGAAAGGAATATTGGTGTGAGGGAACACAAAAGCCAGGAACGCTTGCAATTTTAGTGTGCTCTGTATTTTCCATGTAAGGCATTCCCCAGATTTTGAGGTTAGAGGTTATGAAAAGCTCAATAATAAAAGTTCATCATGTAAGCAATCAGGAACTGTGCCAAACAGGAACGATTCTGGGAAATAACCCTTTTATCRTTGGTACCTAACTGTATTAAAAAAAATTTAAAAGCCTTTTATTATGATTAATTTCTTGTGCTCAGGAAGTTTATGCAGCTGTCCTTGATAGAGSGTGCTTGTCCCTTGGTTTGTCAGGTCCTGCAAAGTCCAGCAGTCGAAGAAAAATGTTTTTCAAGCACAGCTTTTTTATTTCTCCTCTGGGTACCTTAACTCAGTGGCAGAATTAACTGAAGGAACTTACTGTGAGAAATACAGAATCCTGTGAAGGGATTTAAAGGGATTTGGGAGATTTAAAGATTTTTCATCATCATGATTTGGAATGATCAATTTATTCTTGTACATATTTTCCCATGTTAAGCTCATGAGGAATATGAAAATCCTATTAGGAGGTTGAAGCAGATATTTCTGTTCTCAGRGGATGCAACAACATACCTCCTGTAAGGGCTGGGCTGTAAAGACCRTCTCATCTCTCTTGCTTCACCCTTACCACTGAATCACTAGGCTAAAATTACATCAATCATCACATCTGTACCTGTGTCTTACTAAGTACCCCAGCTTTGAAACCTGACATGAAGCTGTTGTAGTRGGGGAGAAAGTAATATGGATTGAAAATGTTCACCTAGGGACTGACCTCYTGTTTGTTCTCAAGCCATTCCTCTGTCCTCACATTGCAGAAGGCATTCCTTCTTTTTTCTTAATCTCCTTTTATTTATTTTGTGTGAAATAATCCATTTTACTATCCACTATTTATTATTTACTATCTGCTATTACATTTATTACAGCTACTATGCGTAATTTACAATCGGTTTTAGGAGTGTAGATGCCGTATGACTGGAGGGCATAAGAAATCCTTCAAATTGCCCACACCAGGAGGGCAGTCCAGGATATCTCCAAGCAATCTTGATTTGAAATGGAAATGGCCAGTACTGGCTGTCTGCTTTCTGTGGATAGAAGGCTGGAGCTGAGTCTGCCTCAGATTGGTTTCCCTGTATGGGGAAGGTCCAGGAGAAACAGGATCCCAGGGGTAGATTTTGGAATTGTGTCCACCCATCTCCTGATGTTCTCCAGAGACAACCTCTGTTCTTTCTCACAGACGAGAATATGGAAAACACATAATGAACCAAAACTTTGAAATACTAAAATCCTCCCAGACTTGGCCTTGCTTTTTCTCATCGAGAGACAGGTGGAGCAATGTGGAGCTGAAGAGAACTCATGAGCAGGGCTGGAGAAGAGTCCAGGAATTAATCAGAGAAGTCACAGCCAGACTCAAAAGTAGCTGGCAAAGTAAGCATGAAACTCAGAAACCAGAAGGAAGGAGTGAGTGATTTTGGACAAGGCAGCTGCTGGTTGGAGGGACATGGGGAGAAATGACAGATGAAATTAAGGTCACAAGTAAATCAGGTAATGTGTTATAGACTGTGCTTCTGTCCAAAAATCTTCCTCTGGTTGAGCCGTTGAAAGACCTATAAGGTAAAATAGGGTTTATTTGTTCTGAAAAACCACAGACCTGCTTGTGCTGAGCAGAAATGACCTTGCAACCCATTTTTCAAAGGCTCCCCAGTCACCAGCAAGTAGTCCCCTTCACATTCCAGGGATGTTCCTGTTCCAACAGTGCAAGACTCCACGGGATTTCTGGTTTTAGCATCTCCAAATGCCACAGATTCTGTCTGTAACTTCAGGTTGTGAAGACACTGTGTTGGGATATGAAGGTGAAAACACTTCCATGTGAGAGGTTCACACGGGCTGAGTGCGGTGGTTTGAACCCTTTAAATGAAAGGTGTGACACAAATTGCCATTTAGATCATCCCAGAAGGTCCTTTAAGAGAGGAATGTGAGTATTAGGGTGACACAAAGGCAAAAACTGTTTGAGGGAACCTGTTTATTTGAAAAACGTGCCTTGCTGCTCCAGTCTGAATTGTTTGTCTTCCTTGGAATGAAAGAATGTAGGACATGGGGGGGAGGCTTGCCAGCAAAGCCTTTTGGAATTGCAATGAAATGGCCGTGTTTGTGCTCAGAAGGGTCTCAGGCTTGCATTCACATCTGCTTTAAGTTATCCTGATGTTGTTTTTTTTTATTTTTTTTTAATTGAGTTTAACATACTGAGAAACGGACAAAGCTCTCTGGCCCCCAGGCGCAAGAGGAAAAAACCTCAACAACATCCACTGACCCTACCGCCATGTGCTTCCCAACAAACATTCCCAAACAAACGCTGGCGATGACAAACCGGCCTAGGAGCAACGGGATGGCGGGCGCTTAATTGCGCGCTCCAGAGCCCGGCGCCTCGGGAGGACGGGCATGGGGAGCGGATAATGAGGGTAGGATTTGCTAACAGTGGGCATTGGCCACRCTTGGCAGGTTTGGGGAGCACAGAGCAAGACAATTATCGCGTTTGGCTGCGTGATGGATGCTCAGCGGAGCCAGCCAGCTGCTAAGCAGGACCAGAGGGAAGCTGTTCTCAGGTCTTCAGTCCCACTTCTTAGCAAGGGTGGCTCTTAGCAACCTTTGAATCCCTCCTTTATGTAGTTCCTTCAGGTCTGTATTATTTCTGGCATAAATTGCCTACAGGCTCTCTGTTGTGTCCAGGCAGCTGAGGACGGCTGCAAAACACCACAGTGTGACCGTGCCTTCTCCTCCCTGCCTTCTGCATGCCCCGTCCCAAGGGGCAGGCGGGCAACCAGCCATGAGCCAGTCAGGCAGCTCAGCTCTGGCCTAAAAATACCAGAGGTTTTCACAGAGATGATTTCTACCCAGTTCAAAGAGGGAGAGCACAAAAGGGATTGGGCCGTGTGGGTGTTGCCTGGCCCAGACAACAATTCAGTTGGCATGGGCTTGGTCTGCAGGCAGCGGCTTTATCGTGTGAGCCTGATGGCAAGGGCAGTCATAGTGCCTGGCTGTCCTGGGGGAACCTCGAGATCTCCACCCTTTCCTTTTGCGCATGAGTACCAGTGAACAGAGACTCTTCTGAAGAGAGACCTGTGGGCTGATGGACCAAGCACTGTCCCTGTGGATGCACTAACCCTGGAAGAAGTGAGGGCAAGGCCCAGGACTGTTTCCATATGCAAAGGTGTGGTGTTCTCTCACACACTGTGAGAGACCCCCTACACATGTGTATCACAGAGCCCAGGGGGCTGCTCTAAGAGGGACTGGAGCCTTCACTGGAAGGCAGATACAGTGCCTTCCCTTTCCAGCTGTGGGAAACTAGTCCAGAGCTGCTGTGTTTTAAGGAAAACTGCTTCTGAGTTTGTTTTCCTCAAAGCATCAGGTTGTAACCTCCAGGAGGATTTCCCCAGTGGTTCAGACACCCATGCAACAGGCCCAGGGCAGAAAGCTGGAGGTGCCACATGGATCATGGCAGAGCACGGTGTAAGGCAGCCCTGCCAAGCTACTGCTGTGGGCACACAGGGCAGTGCCCCACTGGCACTCCTGGTGTGTGAAGGCATCAAGGGCAGCTTTGCTGCTCTGTGCATGGCTGTGCTTGTGTGCCTGCTTGCAGGAAACATGGAAAGTGCTTTAATGATGTCAGCCTGGGCACGGCTGTGTACCTGGACAGGAGAGGGCAGAGCTGTGAGTGCACCCATGTAAGAGGACTCCCTTGTGCTACACACACCTGTAAGTGTCTCTGTGTAGCCTCCTCAGTGGGACCAACATGCCYCTAAAGGCTCCTCCTGCCCAGTTTTGCACACTATTGGACTCACTGGTCTGTTCTCAGGTAYGCTGAGTGTTTGCCAAGGAAAGGGGCTGTCTAGACATGATGTCAAGCTGACCAGCTTCAAATCTCCCTCAGCCCTGGGGGTAATCACAAGCCTAGGAGAGGCCTTATCAATAAACATTTTGCTTGCAGRAGGGTAAAGAAAATATGTAGTGGGTAATTCAAGTTTGTGGGAGAGGAGGGGCTCTATCTCTGTCCTGCCAGCGTGGCCCTAATTTTCTGTCAGGAAGGCGCCCATTGCTTGCTGTACCTACTTTGCTGGATAATTTGTTGTTAATGGTTGTTAGCAGATCTCAATCTGTGATGTTGTTTTGTTTTTGCTTGTGGGTGAGGTTTGCTTTTCTTCTGGAGAGGTTGCAATTCACCACTAAGCTTTTTTGGCATCTGAGGGACAAGTTCAGTTAAAAAAAAAAAAAAAAAGCCCATTCAATCAGCAAATAAAGCAGGATGTTATGTAAGAGCAATAATATTGACACGGGGCTCCCAGGCCTCGGTGCGTCTCCCCCTCCTTAGGTGATTAAAGGTTTCAGCATGCCCAGGGAGGGGGCTGGCATTGCATAAGAGTCTCTTTGCTTCAAAGCGTTTCCCCCTTTTTTAAATCTAAGGGATCCAGTGGATTTATGACCATCCTGGGCTCTTTAAGCAGATGGCTGGGTTTGTTATCATTTTATTTGAATGATAATGATAACTCTTCAGGCTGAGAGGATTAATGCAAGAAATGGAAAGCACTAACACTTTTTTTCTCCCGTGGTGTTTTCCCACACTCAAGGGGCAAAACACACAGCACCAAATSTTTCCCTAGTTTAAGGCAAGGAGTCTGCACTGACAAGTGCTACAGGGCTGGTSTGATTTTCCATAGGATGGTGTTAAAGAAAAAAAAACAGTCCAGACACTTTTTTTCATTCTCTTCTATATGGAGAAGTGGGGTTTTTATATTTTTTTTTAAGTTTTAATARGTATATTCTAGTGGCTTATGCTCTGCCTACCTTATATTTCACAAAAGACTGAGAGCAACTAGAGAACCTGTAGGCAGAGAAAACCATGGTCCCCAAGAGAGGAAGTGAGTTATATTCAGTTTATATTTTCTAATTGTCTTAACATCTCACGTTGTTAAGCATCCTTGTTGAGCTCAACAAAAATCTTTTTGTATTAAAGGATACTGCAATCTGCCATTGTGGAAAAAAAAGAGCAAGTTCTCACCATCTCTACTTCTGACTGTTCAAAACACTGAGAGTCTGCCTTCCTTGATATGGGAAAACTGAGTTCGAAATACTGACATGGGAAAGAAGCTTTCCATGAGCACAAGAACTAATGGAGCCTGGTGGATGTGCACCTGTGTTTGAGTGTCTAATATGGTTTGAATGCTGCTACAGCTTCCCCTCAGAGAGAACTAAGTGTCCCTATCRCTCAGCATCTGTTTATTTGCACAAACTGTATGAAGTTCCTGCCTTTGAGACCTTTGCAATCCCTACTTCTTTAGACTAGCAGGCTCAGGATCTGGAGTGCTCTCTTTTTTTCTTTTCTCTCATTTTTGCCATTCAATTATCACATCTTTTTTCTACTATCGTGCGGGATCAAAAGTAAAAGAAAGTGAAAATGTATATTTATCACATTGGTCTGGTTGCTGGAGCTGTATGAAAACCAGATTTTAGAAACTTGTGACAAAATGGTGGCAGCTGCCAACACTTTCTGACTTTCGAGGTCTCCAGCCAATTTGCTGTCTCAGAAAAGAGTAGACCAGCCATGTCAGTGTTCTTCTGGGGGGAGATAGAAGAGAAAATGATGTTTTGAGGCTTTGTAATAAATGCTGCAGAAAAAAAAAAAAAGGTGAGGGAATGGGCTAGAGAAGCTAAACCACAACCCAGTTTCAAGGGGTGCCTCCTCTCCAAGGGTGCTGTGTTCTCCAGTGCCACTGAACTGCAGCAAGGTCCATGTGCCCCGAGGGGACCTTCCCGGGGGCAAAGGCTGCTAAAGGGCTTTGTAAGCAGAAGTGGGAGAGRGCATCTGAGCTGATTTCTCTGCTGAAACCTAGAAAGAGAATTTGCTGGCAATTCTCTGACAAGATGTTTTCATCAGAAAGCAACGATTAACTGAAAACAAACAACCTCTGTTTCATCTAAGTGAATAAGTTCCCTCTGAAACACAGACTAAATTGCCCTGGATCTGTGCCTGGTTACTACTATGACTGACAGAAAGCTGGGCAGATACTGGGGGTCTGCAGCTCCCAAGTGTCTCTGCCATGCTGAGCTGGGGCTCCCAGCCCTGCCATGGTCCCAGCTGCACATCCAAGAGACCAGGCAGATTTGGGAGTCCTGCAGCTCATAAGATGGGCTAGAGCTCCAAACACCTTCCCTTCTGCAGGAGAGGCAGTTCACTGTTACCAAATCCTGTGGTGCCCAAAAAATTACTTGCAGTGTTTCCAGAGCGTTGGATCAGTGTGAAAAGCTTCTTGTGTAATGGATGTTGGCTTGCTCTCGTTCACACGTTGTCCTCTAACAGAGAGGAATTGTCTGGTTAATTTGAACCATCACACCTTGCTGGGAAAAAAGGTCTTTCCTCTGCCAGGATATGCTAGGCACACATCACATTTTCTTTAGGACATGGAAGATTTGAAGAAACCAAGCATTCACTACTGAAGGATGTTGATGTCATATGAACTCAGAGCCAGGTCTCTACAGGAACAGGGCAGCACTGCTGATAGGATTGTTACCTGGGAAAAGCCTGGCAGAGAGCAAGAACACTCTTGTGCAGGATGATCTCCTAGTCTCTATCATCCCAGAAGCTCTTGGACATATCTTGGGAGCAAACACCAGTTTAATGGATTCACTGTACGTTAAGTAAAACATGGCAGGAAAACAATGAAACTCCTACAGCAGAGTCCAACCGGATAGTTTCCCTGGTTTTGGTGGAGTTGTGCTGTCCAGCAGCTGCACAGAGCCCATTTATTTAAACTGCTCTCCAGGAAAAATCTTTSCTGACTGAAGGGATCTCTCTAGCATCACCATGAGCTTGGAAAAGGCTATTAAAGATGCGATTTGCCCAAAGATCTTATGTAGGTTGTCATCCATTGAAAAGCCAAAGCTATATTTGTGCTCTTCCCAGTGTTAATTTTCATCTGCTATTACAAGGTTAAACCATAATTTATGAAATTTGTTCTCCGTTGCTGTTAAAATGCTCAACATATTTAAAACATTTTGAATTCCCATGCTGAAAGGTATTGTGAAAGCAGTGTTCATATTTATTATTAGAATGAGGTTAGCAAGCAATCTTGCCTGTGGAGACATCTGGCAATAAACCCATCAGAACTGAGTGAAGGCCACTCACTAATAAGGTTTCTAAGTAGGGAAAGGGACAGGGTGTTCTCAAAGATCCCATAGCTGGAATTAAAACAGAGATTGACCTTATCTGTATGATTTGCAGGCCTCACTTCAGGACCCTTTCTGGATATTACYACACATACAGCTGAAATTAAATACTTATCTAACACTGGTTTCAACTTATAGAGCTAAAAATGAACTGCCTACRGACAGTCCAGAAGCGTTCCAGGGARGCACTGTCAGCAGCCAGAATATTTCTTTCCTTCCAGAGTGGATAATCGGAATCAGTGTTTCCTGCTTGCTCTAGGAGTTATTCTGCTCTCTCTTGACACAAGTTGTGTCGGGTGACCTAAGCACATATGAGCCAATGGACAGCAAAGGAAGTTTGTTGGAGATATAGAGAGTTTTTTCCTACTTCTTCTTTTAAAGGCAGAGAGGAGGAGGAAATACAAGTGAGGAGGAGGGGAGGCAAGTCAGATTTGCAGACAGAGTAACAATGATCTGATGCAGAAAATGGTGGGTGTACCCCAACTTTTTTTATTTCTTTCTTTAAGGAGTCCAGGAATGACCCAAACTTGTAATAGGTACCTTTTAAAGATACTGAATGTGGAAAAAATGCAGGGTGGCCAGTGGGAAAGAAAACACAAGGCATTGAATTGACCTGTGTTAGGGAAACAAAACATCTTCACTCTCAAAATCTGAGAGACCTGGCACACGAGATTGCTAGTTTGTTAGAAAATATTTTAACTAGTTCATCAAGTTAAAGGTAGTGCTATGWGATTAGGGAATAGAAAATGTAGTGCCTATACTTAATATGGAGGGGGGAAAGTCTGGAAAATCTGGAAAACTATAAACCCGTCACTCCGACCTCTGTAGCACACAGGGCTATCAGACCAGTTATTGAAAGAAATAATAATTAAAGACAAGGAAGAAATGGGAAAATGGAATAAACTACAAGTGTTTATGAAGGATAAATCATGTCTGACTAACTTGAAGGTTTTCTTTGATAACTGATCTAGACAAAGGAGATGTGATAGATCATATCTGCCTAGACTTCAGTGAAACAATAAAGGTATAAGGTCATGATGAGGAATTTTTAACAGAGCTAAAGGAATGTGGGATTACCACAAAAGTGGAAAAAAATGGGAAAGGAGTAGGCGGGGGGGAGGTGACAGAAGGTAATGTTAAAAAAGGATCAAGGGAAGTTATCAGTTGCCTAAGAAGATGGGGCTAAGAGGGGGTACAGTTGTTCTGGCACACAGAACCTGGGTGTTAAAACCTATTTAAGTTGAATATCAACTTTGGCACAGAAATGGAAGGGCATGAACTGGTTAAGAGTATTGTTCTATTCTACTGAAAATATATATTTAGCACAGGAATTAGAGAAGTTTTCAGGCTTCTGACAGAAAAGTGCAGTTCTGGAGTAAATAATCTATTTCTGAGACATTTGATAATTTTAGGGAAGAATTCTCTGTGACGAATGAGGAGTGTTCCTGCACAGTTGTCCATGTTTGTCCTTGCCTTCTCTTCCCTCCTAGGGAGGCTGAAATCCTGAGGAACTTTAGGTCAGGGTAGGTYTGGAAACATTCTTTCATTTACTGGGGTGTGTTGGTTCACTTCTGACATTGCAGATATGAGTCACATGCAATGTGTCTGCGAGGAAGGACGATCTGGTAAATAGCACCCTGGGACACGAATCTGGGTTTCATTCCCATCCTATTTCAACTTGTTTGCATGCTCTCAAGTAACCCACTAAGGATCTAAGCAGCTGAATAAGAATTCTAGGGAACTGAAGGCTCACTTCTGAGCCCGCTGCCCTCAGTGAGGGGTCACCTAACATAAGGAAGCAGTGAAACCTCACTTTCTTGTTTGATCTGAAGATACCTGAGGTACCCAATATTCTTTCTAAATATGCTCCCATCAGAACATCTCGGTGCTCATTTTCCATCTCTGCCCRGTCACACATTAAGTATTTGTCAACGTTCCCCCACCAGCTCTCCCAGGGGAGTTTCAGCTAACATGCTGTTGGGAAAGTTTCTCATTTGCAAGCTTGGACGGAAGGAGAGAAGAGACACCCCCCAGCAGTGTACACYACAGGGGGGTGGCACTCCCTGCTCTGAACCCGTGGGACATCTTCCTTGCAAGAAACTGAAAGAATAATGCTACAGCCTGATTTGGTACAGCTCCAGCATCTTGGGTCTTTGCTCAGCTGTGAAGGCACTCACCTGGGATAGGGGCTTCTCAGCTAACAATAAACTCATTTTCCGGTGAAGGTTTATACATGTCTCATTTCATTATTGTGCAGAATAAAAACTGTTGCTGAAACCTCACTTTTAAGATTTTTTTTTTATTTCCACCAACTTCACCTGAGGTCCCCCAGGAGCTCCTCCCTACTAAGAATTAATAGCATGTCTGAGGGCTGCCCTCTGAGCCAGTGAGGAGAACAGGGGAAGCAGCTCGCTGTGGTCTCCAGCCGAGGGGTCAGGGAGGCTGAAGGAAGCAGCTGTTCTAGCTGTGGCTTTTCATTTTGCTCCCCGTGCTTGAAAYGACGAGTCTGTGATTTCCTCTGAGTGCAGCCAAACTCTGGCTTTGAGTGACAAATCCCACAAAGAACAGCAAGTTCGTGGAATGTTTTTGCAGTTGTCAGCCTTAACTCAGAACAAAATCAGTGAGGCAGCTGCAACCTCTCTGTCCTGAGGCTACCCAAACTCCAGCATCCTTTCCTCTTCCGAAGTGGGAGGCTTGCATTGGCTCTGCTGGCTGTGCTGACTGCACAGCCTGTCTGATTTGCCTTGGCATTTCGGGAATCCTGCCATGTCACAGCACATATGGTCCCTGCAAGGCTCCACGGGCAGTGCAGCTCCTCACCTCCCTGTCCTCAGAGTGGAGACTGTGTGAGTGCCCACAGCTGCCTCTTGCACTTGTCCTTTGATCAGTGTCAGCAGGATGGCCACAGTTACCATTGTGCTTGGTCACAAAGTTGTTTGCTGTCCCCTCYGAAAAGCTTCCAGTCTCCTTAAGGTCACCCCCGTGATTTGGGATTATGTGCTGAGGTCTAGTTTTCCTTGTGAAACGTTGCCCAGTGTAAACACTTAGATTTGCAAACGGTGATGTGCACAGAGGCTGGCAAAGGTTCCCAGAAGCCTTCTGATGTATGAATCTGCTTCTGTAGCTAGAGGACAGCAAGGCTGGAATGGGATTCGCCTCGGGTGCCAGCCAAGTGCAATATACAGTGTTTACATGGACACCTTGGTACTAAGCTGAGAAGAAATACCAGGCTTTGTGATATCAATTAGGCTTCTCTAACCACTAGACTACTCTGCAAGCCCTTAATGCATGGGAAATTTCAAAGCAGGCCCTGGAAATAAACCAAGGGAGTATCCTCTAGTTCTTGATTATTAATTGCCCGCTCTTCCTAAATACTTAAGCCTAATGGTCATTTAAAGTCACTGATTATTCCTGATTGAGTGACTATAAGCTTGCTTAGGATGTGATTCAGGACACCAAGAGAAGCCAGGCAAAACTGACATAAGCAAATACTTGTTTGTGTGAGTACTGAACACTGTAGCAAGGCTAGAACATCAATGAAGTCCATGCGTGCATTTCAGAGAGGAAATTCAGAGAGAATAACATTAGGTAACATAATTTGATCCCCTAGAATCAGAGTATTCATCATGCATTCTCTGAGTTAGGATTAAGAAAGACCACCTGAAACCTCAAAACAAACTCTGCAAAACATCTTTCTTTACAGATCTTTTGTCCTGGATTCTATTTCTTTTCCCTTTTTTTCTTTTTCTTTTTTTCTGTCATTGATTTACATCTATCAAGATAAATCACCARCAAGTACAGCCTTGGTTTCATCTTTCTAGTGTTTGCTGTTCATGACTCCTGGTAAAATCACAGATATGTAGCTGTATCCAGAGCAGAAGACCCAGGCAGCTGCTGCACACTTTAACCGGTTGTTTGCTAATGATGACCAACATTTTCAGAGGGGATTAGCATTCTGGGTGCTCCAACACCACTAAAAGGCCTTGCATAGATACACAATGTTCCCAGAAATGGAGTTCCTTTCCGGGGCTTCAGCTGGGCACCAGATATTAGAAAATGGTTCTGAAAGGCTTTACCCAGGAAGGCTTGCAGTAAATAATTACTTTTCTTTTCATGGCTCAGATCACAACATGTATCTGTTATCTATGAGAGACAAGAAATTGAGAAAAAATATATTTCCCTGGTTCATGAATAACCTCATGAATCTGCTTCAGAGTTTATTTGGCTTTGTCTAAGAGTTTGATTTGCCAGGACTATGTGAGCMGGACATCACATTGGTGGGTTTCTTCATCTTTATGCATAGAAATGTGTGAGGCAGAATGGAGTGAGTGTGGCATAAATGTCCACCCACAGCACCTCTGGATGCAGTCTGAGTTTCGCCACCGTTTTTCTGAAGCACCTGGTGAAGCCCCAGTTACTTCTCTGCATCGGTGATGAAGGAGTTCAATTACAACTGGAGAGTCCCTCACCGTGTCCATGGTTGTGAAGGCTCCTAAATGATAGTGTGCAAAGAGCTCAGAGGGCCTGAACGCTGGAGGCATGGAGAGCATTGGCCATGTGGTGCTTATTAAAAAAGTCAGAGAAAGATTCTGTGTTTGGTGTTCATTTGTACCAGCTGAGATGAAGACAGGCAAGCTGGCTGGAGCTGTGCACTGACCCACGAAAGTGCTGTGGCCTCTGAGGAAATGCTGGGAACCCTGGGATGGTTTGTACCACGGAGGAGACAGGCTGGCTGTGCTCAGATATATTAAGGGATGTTCTGAGGAAGAGCACACATCAAATACTCTCATTAGTAAAATGACAGAAAATGCTGTTATGGCTTGAGGCTGCAGCAGGGAACATTTAGTATAAATATTAGGAAAAAACCTCATCATTCCAAGAAGAGTTACAGCAATTGGAACAAACTATCAAGGGACACTGTGGAATCTCTTCTAAGCTTCCAGCCATTGCTCTGGGAAGATTAAATAAATCCCAGTCCATGGCAGTAGTTGGGGTGGTCTGCCTGATCCCCAGCACTCCCTCCAGCCTCAAACAATTCTCTGAATGGGAGGGATGGCTTGTTCGGAAAGCCCCCAGCTGCATAATGCACTGACTGCTCTTTCAATTATACATGGCTCTCCAGGGCAGGGCCCATGTTTCTGTCTGCCTTTGGAATGCACCCAGAACATATTAGGCAGCACCACAATATAAATAATAACAACCCACTGTCCCCATCTCAGCAGTGGAACAGCCGCTCTCTGCAGCTCCCCTCCTGCGCTGTGAGCTGCAAGGCCAGACAGTAGCCCACTCCCGCTGAGCAGTCATTTAAGAGCCAGCCCAAGGGCARAATCTCATGGCTACAGCACGACACAGAGAGTTGGTGTCAGTACAGCTCTGGCAACTTTCCATCCTCTTCCCCTTCCATCTTCTCAGGCAGGTAGCAGCTCCACAGACAGGACCACCGCTATCCATTGATACCTGACCTGGGGGGAGTCCTGTCCTGCCTGGCAGATGCTGTGCTGGAGAAGATGGAATGGCCGGGSGTTAGACAGGCACAGCCTTGCTCACCGGGCAGTGATACTGGAGCTGGCCTGCAGCAGGTGGTGGGATGGGGATGCAGCTGCTGCGGGTGGGAGCAGCGGGTAGTGGAGCAGACAGGCCTAGGAGGGGCCATATTATGGCTTTTGGCATGATGCTAATTATTGCTGCAGAGCTATTGTAGGTATTGCTGTCACTGTAACGCTGCCACCTGCTCTACAAGAGCTGTCCTCTGCAGCAGGCTGAATTGCACTGAATAAATTTGAGTTCCCCCTGCTAAAGCATCTCCCTTCCTGCCAGACTGCGGGGTTTTGGAAAGAGGCAGAATAGCGTCTGAAGCCAGAGTTTCTCTCATTCACACCAAGCAGGAGCAGAGCAGCCAGCTGAGGACCTGGGAGGGTGCCAAGAGAGAGCATCCCCGGGGTTCCCAGCTCTCTCCTGCAGTTGTTGCACAGATGGGAAGGTGGGTTCTGCAGCACTGCAAAGTCCCTTTGGCCCCTTCAGCTTGGATTGATGTTCTCTTTGTTCTGCTCTGTAAAGGGGCTGTTTTTCCTGCGGTAAGCAGTCCCCCACCGTGCTGCTACCCTCACCACACAACAAGAGAAAGTAAGCCTGGTAGCTGATTTGGCAGGGGAGGAAAGGAAGACTGAGAAGATACAGACACCCCCAGTAACTGCCAACTATACCTCTTCCGGGTATAGGTCCTAGAAATACTAATATGCAACATCTTCTCTTTACTTTTCATTCATTTGCTGTAACATTTGAGCAGAAAAAAATCATTTAGGTTGAGAGAGATGCAGAAGTCCCTCTCCAGTTACTGAGTGGCTTTATCAGGTGTTCAGGATGCCACATCTGTCTCACTGTATTGCTGCAGCATGTATTCCCAAACTGGAAGCAGAGCAGAGAACTCTGCAGTTTTTTGGCACTGCACTCCTGCTGCAGAGTGTCTGCAGATTTATAGGGCTATAGCAATAGTGCTGGCCACAAAACAATACTGGCTACAGGACACACTTGCGATACCTAAATAATAACAGCTTCAAGCCAGAGAGAACGTTCCCAGGGATGCCAATAGACTCTAATTTCTCAGTTGGAGGGTGTGGAATGACTTACGCTTCTAACTTGGGTGCCAGCAGATAATTCTTAAAAACATAGTTTTACCAAGCACTGTGTGCAAACATGGTTCCCCCTGCAGGGATGGATGACTGGGGGCAGTGGCTTTATGTTCAATGTGGAGAAGATGATCTTCCAGAGGAGAAGGTTCAGGGACATTAACTGATTTTCTCAGTGATAGCAAAATGATATTTTAACTTCAATGAAGAGCATAACAGTGCTTCATCCCCAGCACTGTGCTTAGACCATAGCCTGAGTTTCTTCCTGATTCTTCCCTAGCTGATAGGTGGCAGGCTCTCTTGCCTACCTCAATGAAGCTACAAGGCAGGAGCCACTTTTAATGACAGACAACATCTGCTTGATATGCCAATAGCAGACTGGTGATAATACTAATTAGAAAAAGACAAAGAACCTTGAGCAAGGTCTGAATTAGGGTTCATGGCTGATTCAGATGTAAAGCCATGGTTTCCAAGACAAGAAATACACAGCATTTTTTCACCAGAAGTTCCACAACCAAGCTGGAAATAGCACACAGGCTCCTTCTGGTTTCAACTGTAGTTGTAAACCACAAAGCCCCACTGAAGAGTCAGTTGGGGAAGAACAGTGCATGTCTGYGGTCCTCACAGGACTTGTGGGGAAAGGCCAGAGCACACCTCATCAGCCCAGGAGAGATGCACCTTGGCAGCCTTGTTGACCTGATGAGGTGCAGCTCTAAGAGGCTCTGCTTCTGTTTCTCCTCTCAAGGCTGTGAGTTTTTCATTTGCAGGCTTGGCTTGACATCAGATACACCACTAAATGATGAGAGGTGGCTGTTGTGAAGGGCRAGTGGCATTGAGAATTTACTATGTTTTCTTTAATCATTATTATTTTTTATTAGAAAAGAAGCAACTACATGTTGTCTTAAAAGGGTGAGATCTCTCATGGCTGGTAGCTGTACTAGTAAGTAAAAAAGACTAATTGATTAGAAACTGGAGGGTTGGTGGTGGTCATGGTGATGCCTCTAAAAGTTGTTTCTTGCTATTGCACCCCCCCAGCATTTTCTTATTCATATGCATCAAAGGTGTTGTGGTTTGCTGTCCAGGTTTGAATCCATTGCTGTTTATATTTTGTTRCTTTCTAGGAGATATTAATGAGAAACCACAGTATTGGTGCACATTGTTTTATTGTAAAGTGATCTCAGCTTTTACAGGTACAAAAAACCCTTCAGGTACAAAAAAAAACTCCTTTCTGTCAAAATCCCTGCAAAAAGAGAGGGACCAAGCTGTGTTTTGTGGCAAACTGTAAAGAAGGACTCGGTTTATGTTGCTGAAGAAGTGGATTTTGATAGGATTTTAAGGCAGTGAAGTCCTGAGACAGATTGTTTGGGAGTGTGCAGAGCCTCCAGAACTGCAAAGCTCTAAGGGCAATCGGAAAAGTGCTGATAAGGCATGACAGAGGTAGAGCTAATCCTGTGGCATGGGAATTAGATGATCGGAGGTTTGGGTTTGGAGTGGGTTTTTTATTGCTTTTGGACACGGAACACAAAAGAGAGCATTTCAAAAGTGCTTCTTTTTGATTTATGTCGCTTTCCACTGAAACCTATCCGTAGCTCACTCTTGATGTCACTGGGAGCAGAGTTAAACCAATTTTGCAAGTCTCAGCCTTACTAGTCACTTTGAGTGGCCACTGTGATGGTGAAGATTTTGGCCTGGGGTAAATTTGTTCCCTTTAGAATGACTGAGTACTGCCCTGAACAGCAGATTAGTTTGTTTTCCTCTCTTCCTTTTCTATTCTTTTTGTGGTTCTGAAGGATGCTTTGTGACAGATGTTAGAGTTCATGTCTTGCTTATTAATATTCCCATACTATTCAGTAACACGTTTCTGCTGCTACAGTGCAGCCTGACAGCTTACACTTGCAGTATGTTGAGCCAAAATGTGTAGAAGTCCTGTCTGGCTCCATTCCTTCCTTATGGCCTGATTCAGAGGGAGGTTAGCTTGGTAGGGGGAGGAGGAGAGAGGAATAATTATGCCCAGACAATGTGTTTGGCAAGAGGCTTCTGTCTTCCTCCCATAAAAACTACATAAAATGTTTGTAAGGGAGCAGGAGCTAGTATTTTTTTTCATATTCAGGCRTCTTCCTTTCTCTGGATCTTTTTCTGCAGCTGGGATTAAGCTGAGTGTGTTTTTCTGCTTCTCATCAGGAGCACCAAAGTTAAGACTGGTGTTTCCAAAATTAGGTGGGTGTTTTTGAGAGGCAGGACGCTGGCTGCAAAAAACCTGACAGAGCACAGCCAGCTGACTCAGATTTTCACCTTATGCCAGGCAGAATAGAAATAGCTGAAGTATCTGGATATTTTTCAGAAGTGTCAAGCTTTTGAGTGACAGCTTGGAGATGAAATGCATGTGRGGAGCTGGGAGGGGAGGAAAGTCGGAGCACTGCTGGGTACAGCAGGGAAAACAAAGCAGAAAGAGTAGACTCGGTGCAAGAGGCGAACTGGGAAGCAAAGCAGAGGTGCAAAGGAACTTTCCTCTTCCCCCTTCSTGGTGGTGGACCTGCCCATCACTGTGAAACTTGTATCTGAGGTTCTCCCCCAGTCCTCTGGGTACCCAGTGCTCGGAAGCTGGCTTGAGGCCATCTGATCTAATTCTGGAACGGTTCTCAGGTTTTCTCTCCCTTACTTTCCAAGTCTGTCATGGGAGGCACACAGGCATATATATTAACCCTGGGACAACTGCTGCTTGCCAGTCCCAGCTGTGCTTCTCTAGCAGAAATCTCCAGACTGCTGACGGTGGCAGTTGAGGAAATCATGGTCTGACCCCACCTCCGGGTGCCTGGCCAGGCAAGAAATGGAAACATCGCCGCGGCTGAGGCCGTGCCCTGCGCTGATCTGTTTGTTTGGCTCTCCTGACTCCTGGGCACAGCCTTCTGGGTGAGCTGGTGTTTCAGATGAGCCCTAAAGAGGGAGAAAGACCTTGAGGGTTGACTTCCTTCCAAGCTGACCTGTCTATTCCAAGAAATGGAAACTTTCCATGCTGTATAAAGCAACCGGCCCTCACCTTGTTTACAGGGGCTCTCGTGTAACTCCACATGTTGTGTTTCACAGGACATAAATAAAAAACAGGTAACAGGCTTTCATCTCTCATCTCTCTCAGCCATTGCTGTATCCACCCACACGGGGAATACCTGTTGTGTGTAGCAGACAGGAGAGGAGAAGTAATGGGAATAGGGCAGAATTAGTAGTGGTTTAAAGGGAGAGATTATGAGGTGAATTTTTTTTTCTTTACAGATTTCAGTCTTAATGTGCACTCTGAGAGTGGGTCTTACCATCCAATATGCAGATAGAGTATCATAGTTTTCCTTAATACATACATATTATATGTATGTGTAGTAAAGGGAGGGTATGGAAGGAAGGGGGGGAGGAAGAAAAGTATGTGGAAATGAGAAGAGGAAAGAGGGCTGAGTGTAAACAATTTAATGAAAAAAATCTGTGGGAGATGAAGAGAGTTTGTTACTGAAGATGCTGTGCCTTCAGTCCTCCAGTTTCTACTTGAATTTTTCTGGGGAAAAAAATTGCTGCTGAAACCTGTGATCTAAAAGGCATTTTATCACTGCCGAGTAAACATAGATTTTTTTTTTTTTTTTTTTTTTTTTTTTTTACATTTACAAATATCAACATTAAAATGATGCTATTACTCAGCCTGAAAGCATTCCCCAGGCAAGGCTGATGTTCAAGGGACTGAAAGCCATTTAAACACACTGTTGATAAGTGAGATTTCTGCCAGAATTGAAGGTGACCGATCTGCTTTTGGTAGGTGGTGACAGGTGGATCTGACATCTTTCCTGAAGAACAACCAATTCCTTCCTTGTAGTATAAAGCAGGAGGGAAGACTGCCTGCCTTAGAAGCTAGAGCTGGCTGGAAACTGGAGAGGTGTGTTTATCTTTGGCTGAAAATCCTTTTTGCCAATGCACAGGCAGCTCCATGGATTCGACAGTTCCTTGTTCTAGACACCTGGATGACTGCAGGTACCTAGAGCCTTCCATGTTTCGTCACCAACTCAGAATTTGCATGGGACGGGACAGGAAGAATTTTAGGTCAGCACTCTGRCAGCTGTTTAATGGCCTGCGGAGATAGAAATGTTGGGTACAGTCCAGTTTCCCAAGGGTCATATGTCAGCCCTGCAGAGCCTGCCATCACAAATGACGCTAATTGCACCCTTTTTGGCAGCCTCAACAGAATGGCCAGGGATGGGGGAAACCTCGAAGGTTAAAGTTGAGGTGCGCTGGCAGGTGACATGGCAGAAGGTTAGACTTGCTTCCTTTGCTGTAGCTATTTCTGTAGAAAGAAGCACTCAGGCTCCCATGTTGCTGCTCTGGGCAGTGTCACATTTGCTGGACTATGGGGTGTGGGCAGGTGGCTTGTTTGATGTCTTCTGTCTCTGCTTCCTGGGGAGTGAAATAGCTAAAATACCTGGAGCAAAGTCGGTGTAATGCTTAGGTGTCCAGACACAGGCAGGATCACTGCCTGTTGATTTGAGGAGCAGTGGARTGGTGGGCCCCAGCTGTAGATGTGAAGCACAGGTATGCTCAGGTTAGTTTGTTCGAGGTGCAGGGTGGTAAAAGGGGGAGGGCTCCCCATAGGCTCCATAACTCACCCATTTCTGCCATGTCCTTAGCTTTGGAGGCATTCCCTCGTCTGCAGAGACCAGTGCAACGCAGATTTAGTGCAGCTACACACTTAACCTGCACAGGGCTTGTGAGCAGGTGGGAAAATGCAATATGGACCACTAATCAAATTTAAAATGTTCTGATAACTGGATGGAGCAGATGATGTGTATGGTCTGTTTAAACCTTTGATCTGGGGCTTTCTACTATAGAGAACTGAAGAGTTGTGAGGGTGGGAAGTTGCTGATTTATTCATTGCAATGTTATAAGAGGGAAGACGGTTGACAAAAACTTGGGGGCACTTGTTGCCTGCAGAATGGCATCATTTTCATAATGCAAATACAAGCTTTCAAATGGGTGGTGTATGGAAGGTGTTTGTTTCCTGTTTTCATTTACACAAAACTCATGAGACAAGGCCATACTTCTTTGTCTTCCATTGGGATGCAATTTATTTTCCCAAATGATGCCATGGATGCAATAATTATCTGGAAATGCTTACACTGTGAGATGCTTGCATATTAATCATGATTAATTGGATTCACATATAGCTTTATTCTAGAAGTCCTTAGGCTTTAAATTTGTAAAGGTATAGCACATGTGTAGTCATATGCTTAAACGATCAGGTTTGGTTTTGTTTGGTGGGGTTTTGCTGGTTTGTGGGAGTTTGGGGGGTGAAAGAGGACAGGAAGTCTTCCAGAGAATAGGAAAGTCTTTGTTCAACTCTTCCATTCCTTGTGTCTGAAGTTTTCAGGTTGTTGTCTACAAATTGTTTCTGCTGAAAGGAGCCATTACTTTAAAAAGTGGGTAAATGTTCTGCTTCAGTGTTTTCAGAATAAAATATTACATAAATGCTGAAACATCTTGACATTTTTGAAATTCAGTGATGCATTGCTCTCAATTTAGAATGAAGAACAAACAGCCGCTCCTTTCTGTTACCTATTCCCATTTCCACCACCACCCCCCCCCAAAAAAAAAAATCCAACAAGCTTTCAATATGGTTAAATAACCTGAAGAGGGAACTTTTGTGGGAGTTGGAGATATTTCTCGCTTTAAAAAGCCATTGAAAAATTGTTATTTTTTAATAACGTGTTTTGAGTCAATGCAAATGGCATTTCCTTGATTTCTCAGTTTTGTGCTGGTCTGAAGACTTGGCTCTTTGCCCAGCTGTGGTCATTGTCAGGTGGAAGTCAAACACATCAGTGAAAGTTTTTGCAAGATTGGAAACTTGAATACCGTGCAACTCTGCTACTGTGAGTGGCACCATTAAACCTGAGTAAGTTTTGTACTTTCAGGCAGATGGGGGCAGGAGTTTGTAGATTAGGGAGAGGGGCTTAAATGGGACTATTTACAAGAGACCTCAGATTTGACATTTCATGTCAGTGCACTGCTTACCTTTAGAGACATGTAGAAGTTTAGTTAGGCTCCAAATACCTTGTTCTCCTATTTGTTGGCTGGAATAAAAGTGCCACACTGAAATAACTGTGGGCCCTAAAGCAAATATTTGAAGCTCCTATGGAAACCACTCTTAATGTCACTTATTTTGAACTTCCAAGCTCTAATAATATTTTTAACTCTCATCAAAAATGTAATCCACCTACTTTTTCTTTTTTAAATCAGGTACTTATGAGCAACCCTACAGTAATAAACATCTGGGTATAGCAACTATTAGTCAACAAAACACTCTGCTCCAGAATAGCTCCACAACAAAAAGCCAGTTCATCTGAAAAGTGTCAGCTCAACGATGAAGTGCAAACACCTTAGGAAAGGGGCAAATACATTGTTGGTTTTGGCCATAAAATGACTATTAGAAGTAGTATTACCTTTTAAAATAATTGTGATTTGTTTTGGTGCTTGAGGGGGTGCAGGAAAAGCCCACTGAAATGCTGTCCTTCAGTGACTTCTTATTTTCCGGTCATCTCTGTCCTCCTTTAATGATTGCCCAGCTCCTTAAATGCTCTGTCATGGTGCTCTATCACTTTTTCCTCTATCATGTTAGATCCAGTGAYGCTTGTGACTTGCCTTAGGGCTCTGAACCCAGTACACTTAATGTGACACAGCCCTCAGTGTCACAGCTGTGCACAGGGCAGTGGGCTTTGATGGACGTGCTGTCATGTAACAGAATCTACCCACGCTCAAACTGCAAATATGGAACAGTGCGGTCATGTCTCAAAATAATGGTCATAATTATTTGTGTTGGAAATTTCCCCACACCATACAATTCTCTTCCTCAGCATAATAAACATCTTGAACCTCCATTTGGGGTTTTATTTTATCATGTCAACAGTTCTGAACCATAAAAGTGAGGAGGTGCCAAAATCTTACGCAGCAGAAGATCCTAATGTTCCCATCTAATGTGGCACTTGGGCTCTAAATGCTGAGCTTGTGGTGGTTTGCCTCACGTAAAGAGTTGTTTTTCACAAAATGGGGACCAGATGAGAAGGCTGTGCTGTCTGTCACTGACAAAATGCTGTCAGATGCCTCCTGGCTCTTGGTGCAAATTGATGTCAAAACAGTAAATATTCCAGTGGGATGGAGACATGAGCACAGAGAAAAGAATGAAAGGGGTGGGAGCAAAGGTCCTCCAGGTTTGGAGCAGGCTTGTTTTCTTTGACATGGAGTACAAGCAGTGCCTGATAGCAAAAATTTTGACAGAAGCAGTAGAGAGGTGTCTTATTGTGGTGCTGCCAGTAGCTATGCTGGAGGACTAGATACAGGCTGTCATACCTTCGCCTCCTTCCTTGGCAACATGTTTCACCATGGAGCTGAGATTGAAATGGCGATTCTAGAGCAAATTCAGCAGCAGCTGCTGAGATCTTCAGCCTTGGGGTGCTCAGAATCGTGGTTGTGGTAAGGCAGGGCCAGTTCACCAGCTGGGCTGGTGGGTAGATGCAGTCTCCTGGGTACTGCTGAGAGAGCTACAGTTGTGTTCCTTGCAGGTAGCTTGCTGTGGCCACTGTACTCGGTGCCCTCGGGGGTGCTGGTGGATTCTGACAGAATCATTTTTAAGAAAAGAAACTTTGAAAGGATTGTTTTAACRTCAACAAGAGCAAGGAGAAATGCCAGTGATGGGGGAAATAGCTGGTTCCAGRTCAAGATGTGCTGGTCTTCCAGGCAGAGTTTGTAGATGGATCCTGGGGAGCCCCTTGTGCTGCTCCATGACTCAGGGAGGGTGCTTGTGGAGGAAAGGGCAAGGCGGGAGGCCATAGCTCTGGAGCGGTGCCAGCTCACTGGTATTTTCAGCTCTTGCTGACGAGGCTGTGATCTCCACCGGAGCCATGTGTGGGTCGCTCTCCTCYTCCCGCCTGCACAACAGGAAAAGTCCTGCTGCAGTGTCCTGGGAATGGATGACCATGGCAGTGRGAGCAGCTGCCCGGGCCTGCCGCAGAGGCGGCCGCTTCCTGCAGGCCCTGGTTCCAGCCACCCACGGGAGGAGCTGGTGTGTCGCTCCGTGCCACTGCCGACAGATTTATGGTGAGGACCARCCTTGGCTCTCAGGAAAAGATGCCGTTTTCCTTTCTGAGTTTTCTTTTTTTAACCTGGCTGCAGTGGGGCTGGAGCGGCCGACATCCCCAGGGCAGCAATTCCCGCTTCCTGCACGGTGACACAGCGGCCCGGCCGGCGGGATGGTAAATCAGGGCCTATCAAACCAGTCTGTTTGGACTGGTTGTGCTGGTCCCGCCTGCGGTCACACGGCACACACGCCAAGCATGGTAGAGATGGCTCGCTGTGTTTCCAGGCTGAATTATAACCACAGCACAGACCACGCACTTCTTACTGAAATCAAGGCCAGTTTGAGTCTTTAAGCTGGAACAGAGGGAATAGCCCACATCTTTGGGGAGCGTGGGCCAGCCAATGGCTTAAAAAACCAAAGCAATAAAAAAACACAACCCAAAACACAGCCAAAGAACTCTAAACCAACTCTGCTTTGTGTCCAGAGACTGAAACATAATTTGAAGTGACTTGCTCAAAATCCCTTCGTGGTGTGGGTAGCTGAAGCCATCGGGTGTTTTGTTTACTTGTCTATAGAAAACGTTTCTGTTGCGTCCTGGCACTGGGCGCTGCTGCTTGTTTAAACATGCCTGGGAGGAGAGCCAGCGTGAAAACATTCTTTAAATCAATAAATATAGTTGTAAAATTGAGCAAACACTCCAGATAGGAACAGTTCAGGATCTTCAGGATCAAGATGTGATTTGGGTTGGTTTGTTAGTTGTGGGGTCTTTCTTTCAGGTTTGGTTTGGTTTGGTTTTTTTATGAACTGGGGATCTCTGTACCTACCTTGGTGATCAGGATGCATGACCATGGGTGGAAACCAGCTGTGGGAAAATCCAGACTGAAGAACACATTTAGTGTCTTGGACCTGTTTTCACTAGATTCAGGGTTCAGGGCTGCTGCTTGATTAATTACGTAACAAACAGAAGTATTACTACATTACTACTTTTTCTTTTTAAAGGGCTTTGGAAATTTTTACTATAAATTTTCAAAGCTTCTGAGGAAAGATTAAATTAAAGACTTTATTTTGGTGAAAGCAGTTTGGAGGCTTTGAAAATAAACTATTTAAAAACTGATTAATTTTTAGAACATCTTGGAGTAAATTAATGTTGTGTCATTTTTACTGAAATTATTTTATAGAGTACTTGTGATCTATTTATTTATATACAGTCTCTACATGCTGATAACAATTCTAAAGTAAACTACCAATGCATGATGAAGCTTCTTTCAAAAATTTCCCAATATTTTTTAGGAGGAAACTTCAAAGCACTGAAACATGGGTAACTTCATGTTTACCAATTCCAAATTAGGGGGATCGTGGAAAGGATTTTGAATCTCTGAAGCCTTCCAAAGAGAAAAGGGTCACTTGTTAGACAAATTTTGAAATTTTTTTCTTTAGGTTTTTTTTTGTTTTCTTCTCTTTAGAGTCTGTTCTGATTTTTGCACTTGTGGTACTTTCAGGCAACTCTGTGTTTGAAGCACTAAGGTTTGTTCTGTGTCGCATTCATGTTTTCCCATACTGAGCTTTGGATGTGAAAAAATTAGGAATGCAAAGTAGAGGAAAATCAGGAGCAGTGTGAAGTCTCTGCAAACAAACTGCTATGACACAGAGCTAGCCAAGCCCAAAAAACAGTGCAAGACTTAGAGCTGGGTCACAAGGTTTTGGAGCTGTAAAATTGCTTCCAATTTTCTCCTACTGCACTCACAGGAAGGGGTTGGGTGTTTCATGTCATCACACCCACATTGGGAGAGCAYAGGCCAGGTCTTCATGTGCAACATGAAGAAATAACATCCTGGGAAATGAAACAAGGAATAAACGAAGAAAAGTCTTACCTATATCACTGGTAGTGACTTTGATGGTCATCAAAATGCAAAATCCAGCCAGGCAGCTTGATTTCCCCACAGTCAAGCATTACCTTTTGCATTTTGCGTAAATAAAGAAAAAATGTAAATTCCCTGCCCATAAAGAGCACCTTATTCTAAGAATGAGAACAGCTTGGTCATCTGACAGTTGGAGCTGGAAAGTGTCCAACCCAATTGGTGCCTCTCCTGTGGAGTATAGCACTGCTACAATACAGTGTGTTTTGGAAATAGCTCTTGATTAACAGTGTTTGGTGGAGTGGAAGGAAAAATAATTAGAAAATATTTTAAGGCTCCCTCTGAATATAACCCATGGGCAGTGATTTTAAACAACCTGTCAGCTTCAACCATCTCAGAGATGACTCAGGCAGGGATAAGTTCAAGGGTAGTGATATCAGTGCAGCACCTGCTGTTGGAATGAGAAGGGGCTTGCTCTGTCTTTAAACAAGCGTGTGCTTTCTCTGGGAGCTCTGGCTTGTCTCTTCAGTTTGTTTTAAATGAGCACAAAGAGGCATTTAGCATTAGATCCTCAGGTGGTGAAAATAAAATCGTATCTGTGCTGATTCATCTCAGGCACACACAGTTTGGGCTTTGCAGAAGCACCATTGTGACTCTGTGGGTGTTTCTGTGCACACAGGTTTATGCACTCGTGGACAGCTCCACACGTGTGTGTGTGTATACAGCTCTGAAGCCACATTTTGGCAAAAAGAAAGGTTTTATCCCAGAGCAGTCATAGAGGGTGGCCTAAGCTGGTCTGTGTATTCTGGGGAAAGGAGAGGAAGCCAAGGAAATGTCCATGCTCACGAGGGTCCTCAGCTGTAAGATTTGGAGAGAACTCACACTTCATCTTTCTGCACCCTGACTGCTTCTAGGAGCCACTGAWGGCTCTTTTGTGTCTTGAGTCTAGAAGGCTCTTACTATAACTTGAAGTGCTGTGAAGCCTCATACTATGCATCAGAAGTATGCTTTCCTCTCACACTGTACAGGCTGAATAGCTTTGATTAATCCTGATTTGCGGAGTGTTGGCTTTTTCTGCTTCATTCCCCTTCCAAAAGAGATTCTGTGGGTGGAACTGTTAAACTGGCTGTGAGGGGGTGCTGCACACTGGTGTTGTACAGATGCATTTAAATGCAAGTGTGAGTGTGCACAAGGGGAGATGCTCTTGTCATGAAATACTGACAGGAGACAGGATAAGGCTGCCTTGGGAACAGCTACTAGAGATATTGTGGTTGTATCACAATGCTCAGAGATCTGCCCGATCTTGGGAGATGCTGAGCTCAATAGAGTTTTTGCCTTGCGTGCAATCTCCATTTTTACTTAGTTTCATTTATACACCCCATTTCACGGTGGCTGCCACATAATAAAGGTTTAGTCTCCTGTGCTATTCCTGGGTATTAGAAGTAATTTGATGTCCACTCATGCTTTTATTTATTCCATTGATTACTGCTTCTCAGAGTTGTGTGGACTGGAGTATCTGCCTAAATCCACCAAGTTATACTTAATCCTGTGGGCATTCTGGTTTATTGTGTATGAGATCATATGGATTGTATACTGTTTGGTSTAGAACACAAACACTGCACCATTAGGGAAATGATTAGTCCATCCTTAGTTTCTCCATGCAAGGCTGTAATATTGTGGCAATTTTTCCTCTGTCTCTAATGCAATAACTTTGTAGTCTCTAATTACTGACTGGTCAGAGTGCTTTAAACACAGAAATCTGCTCTTCAACCTAGCTTTTAGCAGATCACTTTCACATATGCAATGACTGTAATCTGCTACATGGTTATATATCTGGTTTTTATTCCTACGCTGTAAGGAAAGGTAGGAAGGGAATTGCCAGCTGGTGATTCTGTAAATGGTCTCAAACACACCTGAGATGCTCCTGTTATTAGTATCTGGCTCAGAATTAGATGTCTTAACACAGGGCCTATGACTTGCATGCACTGCCATGTTTCTACCTTCATAGACAAGTATAAGAAGCTGTGTCTAAAGGTTTCCACGAGGRCTTAGTCACTGGAGTGCTTGAACGGAGCCCTGCCGACATTTGTGCTGCTTTTTTTTCCAAGGCAGAAGACAGGTTACTTTTAGCCAAACAACCTCTGGCTTATTCTCCTCCACCTGTTTCACTCCAGTATAAAGTAACTAACCACTTCAATAACTCTGGCCAAGCAGCCTGAGGAGAACTAAGTTACTGAGAAAATGTCACCTGAGTTTTCTCTCCCTTTCTGGATCCTGCAGACACAAACGCAAAGAATCTGTTAGGAGAGGTGCAGTTTCGTGGTGGACTCTTCTCTAGTAATGGAAACATCCAGATTAACTTCTGTGCTCTGATCTCGCTCTCAAGAAAATTAAATACTCATTTCTCACCTTCACTGCGATTTTCTGCTTGTCCCATTGTTCCTCTGCCTGTTGCCTGTTTAGGCTGTAAGCATTTGAGGCACAGTTTGTCCACATGATGTGTTTGTGTAACACTCTGGCCTGTGGTTACATGTCCACATCTGTGCCCAATCTGCAGAGGATATTGGTCAGTTATAGCTCCCAGCTGCTGGCCTGGCTTCCCACCTCAAGCTGCAGAGAATCCTGCTTTTATTGCCCTGCTGGTCCCTGTTTCAACCCTGTCACTTGCCAAGATGGCATCTGCCACGTTTGTACGGAGCCGGGGAAACTGGCCCTGACTCTGCAAGAAATGTTGTGGCAATAAAAATAATAAGAGGAAAAGCAGAAAGTGAGAGTCCAGCCGTGAGGCTTGACTTCACTATAGGTCACTGATGAGAGTGTGCATCACATGCTCTGCCAAGTGGTATTTTTCCAGCATCCTTCACTACTCTTTTCCTTCTCCCCTTATCAGTGTTACACTGCACTTATAGGAATTCCCTCCCCTTGCCTCCGATGCTTTCAGACATCGGCTCATCCCCAGCCCCTTATGATGGGCAGCTCCTTTTATATTTGCTCCCTCAGCCTTACCATTTCAACAGAGCAGAATGCCGGTGTTGGTTTTCTCACTGGGAGTGACTCAGAAAGGGGATTTGTGTGTGGCTGGGTGCCAGGGAAGAAAACACACTGTCAATGTACATTAGTGCAGTGCCAAGCCCTTTCTGGGCACGGTAACTTTCCTCTCCAGGCTGCTGCGTGCCAGGAGGGGCAGGCACACTGAACAGGAGAGAAGGAGACAAATGGGAGCAGCTCRTGCTAAAAACTGGCCTGGCAAACTTGGATAACTACCTGCCCTTCTGCTGGCACTCAGAAGGTGCTTCTCTAGAAGACAAATAAAGTTCTCTAGTGTTGACTGGTGATCGTTCATGTCCCACTTGGTAAATGCCATGCCTGCAGATTTCATGACAAATATCTTTATTCTCTTGCATGTATGCCCTTGTGTAGGGTCCTGGAAATGCTTTAGGTGGAAGATTAGGTTAAATTACCCAGTATGATGAGAAGAAGAAGCTATTGTATGGTGGTAAAAGGCTGTTTCTCAGAGTCCAGTTCCATGCCCCTGTCACACAGCCTTCAGAACTCCTGTGTGGGTGGATGGGAGCCGTGAGAAGAGCATGAATGCTGGTGTTACACAGCAGTGATCTGCAGCACAACCGAGGCATGGGAATTTTGTCTATTGATAGTGAAAGATTTTTACCCTCCCTGTCTGTAAGTACCACATTAAGAACCCACTGCTGGGATGTTAATTCTGTTCTAGTGTTGTGTAATGTGGCGTAGTTTCTTAGTGGGAGATGTGTGTTTAAAAAGCAAGGTAATTCATCTTACTGCCACCTGTCACCGCTGTATGGATACCTGGTCTGACCTGCTGGAGGACCCAAGATCATGTGACTTATGGAAAGCAGAGCTGAGTTTAACACAAGAGTTTTCCTTGGGGTTAGTTCATTCAAATGCAAGTCTCAGGTGTTCGGCACTCAGGGCCAAATTCAGGTACTCTTGTACTGTTTAGTGCCTTCCCTTCTCAGGCAAGGGTGTRTTCTGTGTATGTGACGTGGCCAAACCTCCCACCCGCACATAATACACAGCAGGGACATCACTGGCAGCTCCAAGTGAACAGTCATCAGGAAAAGGACATGTTTCTGGAAAAGGATTAACTTGTATTTCCAAAGGTATAATTTGTGTTGTTTACAGGTGTGAGAAAGACAAGGCCAGGAAAGAGAAGATGATATTTTTCGCTGAGCCCTGCTGGGAGAGAGACGGGGAGAAAAATGGGGCTGTTCATAAGTGCCTTATGTCTCACAGCCAGCAGAAGTGAGGCTCTACACTCAGACTTGGAGTTTTTCCTGTGCCATGGGGATGTACAGCCTTGAACCAGTTGATGAACCTGAGCTTGCACATCTTGAAAAAATATATTCTAACATTTACCAGCTTCAGGAATGGAGAAGCTGAATTATGTTTTCAAAGTTCTTAAAAATCCTCAGGAGGGAAACCACCATGTGCATTCCTAAATACAGAGTACCTTGGTAGGAGAGTCTGTGTGAAATATTTGGTTTTGCTTAGACTTAAAGAAAACATATTTACACATAGTCTGTTGTGTCCAGCAAATAGAGGAGTGCAAAAAAGGAAGCAATTTTAGTACCAAAGAATATTAGCAGTGTAGACTCTGAGCTGCCAATAGTGTCCATGTAGGTGACTGAGAGAGCTGAAGAGACAGGGATGACTTGGCTTGACTACAAAGTCTTCAGRACCCTTTTGCAAGAGGGAATGGTAGGGACGGGGTGTCTGCCAGCTTTGTATCTGAGGGAGATGTCCTCTGTGGGAGATATGGGGTGCTCCCACTGAGCCAGCAGGCTGGGAACAGGAATGAGACTGACAGGGCTAAAGGAGCCATGCGTAAGCACTCCAGATTCTTATAGATCAAGAGAAGCATAATAATTGCAAATAGCAGATTCTCAGTTGTTTCACACAGCTGTGAATACTTGTCCCTGAAACCAGCCATGAGATTAAAGTGTGTGAGAAACAACAGTTTTCCAAAAGTGTTCTCCAACTCATGCAGAGAGRAAATGCACAGTGTGTTTTAGAAGCTGGCTGAAGGAAATGTTCTCAACTTTTTCCTGCCTTTTCCCCTAGTGGCTTCTTTCCTTAACATCCAGGTCTTTAAGAAAAACTCATGTTCTAATGTTGAAAAATATAGTTGCTCTCTATTTTTAGAAATTACATAAACAAGTCTAATAACCAGGGAATTATGGTGATCAGGAAGCTCAAATTGGCTTTGGATATCGAGCAGAAATAGATGTGGACTTGACCAATGAAAGATCCCATAAAGTGCATTTCTTTCCCTTTTTTCTCTTTTCCTGGAACTATTACGATTTCAGGAGTTTGGGATCATGTATAAATAAACCTGGCCAGCAGACTTGGCCAGAGGTTTGGAAAGATCATTTCTTGCACTTTTTTTAAAGAATGACTAAAATTAAGAATTAGAAGTTTTACTGATATCTGTAAAGCATTAATGAGTGATTTTTTTTTTCATTATTAAGCTTTCCAAATACTAAGCTGAGGTCCAGTAGTCATTGGCAAAACAAGTTCCACTCCGAGGAGAAAAAAAGAAAGCATAAAAAAAATAATCCTTGAGGGATAAACAATTTGAACAAGAGCAGCAAGATGATAAAAATGAGGCAAAAGCAATATGTGAGCTGGCTCTTGATAAAGAGTTTCCTAATTGCTGGCTTCTTGGTCTGTCTAAACTCAAGGAGCTTCAATGCTCGAGGCATTTAAAGCCAGACTGCCAAAGCATTGGAGAGCAGATAAATACTGTGCAGTGTTTAGAGGGAGGATAAATGCTGAAGGATCCCATAGAGGTTCCTCCATTTCTAAGCTGGCATCAGAGACCTGCTCCTTGGTACAGCTTTTCCCAATCTCAGCAAAAGGCTGGGATGAGTGGGATGCTCACCAGCCAGGAAGCCTTTTGTCTTACCTGGTAAAATGGAGGTCTTTTGAGTGCATTAAACTCCCAGCTTGCAGGACTATAAATTCTACCTCGGCAGGGATAGTGGTCTTTAGGAGCTAGTAAAGTGTGCACTGTATAAAAGGGCTCCTGTGTGGGCAGCCATAGAGAGAATGTGAAGGAAGATACCAAGCAGCAGCAAACCCTGAAGCACCAGGAGGGCTGGGCTGCAGCAGGGCCCAGGCTGTGTTGTGCCAAGTGTATGCGCAGACACCGGAAAGCTGGAATCGAGCCCTGGCCCTAAACTAGGAAGCCCAGGGATGAATTCTGTTTTCCCACATCCTGTAATATGCTCTTGGCCACAAAATTACCAGCTGAAATAGGAACAGAAGCCGGTCAGTGCTCTGCCTATTGTCCCCTTAGTTGGTTTGTTTTGTTGGGGGTTTTTTTTGTGGCASGCCCAGGATATTTTCATAGTATTTGGCATATGAGGTTTTACAGGTGGGATTTTTGGGCAAGCACCTGCTTTTTAGGTTTTAAAGGAACTTTGGAGGCTCCTAGGTGGATCTGTGGTGTTAGGATTTAAAGCACCTGTGACAGCAGAGACTTGTGTACCTAGAGCAGTTGATGGGCACAAGCAGACACTGAGCTTCTGAGTCTGGAGCTGGCACTCAGGTACAGCTCAACTGACCCCTAGATGAGGAGGAAACTATTTATACATATGCAGTGGAAAAGAATAGATCATACTGTATGTACCAGCTTTGCAAAATGTTTGAGATATRAATACAATCATTCCATTGGGTCTTTGCTCCAAAATGACAGCTCCCTGACGAAAGCTGTGTTCATGTCAGGGTCTACAGATCAAAGTCATACATAGAAAGGTTAGACCAAGGTTGCATTTGGAGACAAAGTTCCCTATGTGGACACTTTCAGAAAGGCCAAATCAGGCAAAGGCTCCTTCTCTTTAATTAGTGTTCAGAAATACCTGGAGAGAAGGAGGTTGTGCACTTGCAATGGATGGAGACAAACGGATAACAACACCAAAAGCATCTCTCTTTCTCCAAGTGAGCCTGGCCTGGCTGAAAGGGTCCATTGGCAGAGGAAATGACTTCACTTAAGTGTCACTTGGTGTTTCTCCATCTCTGGCCAGCTGATATATGTTTCCTCAAATGCAGACACAGCCTTGAGTGATGGAACAACTTCTTTAAAGATGTTCTGCTGGCAGGAAAGGACCTTATGGATGTTGGTTCTCTTAAAGCAGCCCTTTGTTCCAAAAGCCTCATCAAGTGAGAATTAGCTTCTGATTCATTTTTTCTACCTCCTGTATTCACTACAGTGTTTGTGCAAGAAAGCTGTACACCATGGAGTCAGCTCTGCCAAATACCCTTCAAGGAATGGCACTTCCTAGATTTTTTTTTTTTAAGCTCAAACCCACTTTTGACTTTTTTTCCCCATGGAGTTTCACCTTTCTCAGTAAGGTTTTTAGCTGAGAACAGGAGTGATGAGTGGCCAGGAGTACCCTTGGCTTGACAACCAGTGTCTTGCTGGGCCATGGATTCCCTCTAGAGGGCATTGGTCACACATACAGACGTGCCCATGTATGCAGAGACCCAAGTATGGCCTTCCAGGTTCTCTACTGGTTGGCAGGAGGTGGAAAAAAAAGAGTTTGGTGGCTTATATGTTTTGAAAGTTGCCAGGCAAGCTGAATTTCAGTTGTTAGCAGGTATAATCTTGATAAAGTATAAGGCCTTGGGACCTCTCGGCACTTATCCAAAAAGAAATTGCAAACCCAATGAAGCACATCAGGTGGTGGGGCTCTTAGAGTAGAAGMTAAGCTTTTCAAACACCTGTGTTTTACTTCTACAGTGTGTGTGCAACACGAGTTGGACAGATGTCATCTGCATGCTCTTACTTATGCTAAGTGGARCAAGGAGCCCCAGGGTGATGAGCACAGAACTGCTGAGTCCTGCTGGAAACTCTCTTCAAAGTGTCTTTCATACTTGGTCATAAGGAGATGATGGGTTCCTCATGAACTCTGGTCCTAAATTGATGATGTTTTGAAGACCTTGGTATGTACTTGATCAAGATTAATGAAACGCAGTTAGGTRCACCTTCCTGATAATAGTAGGGTACTTGGCCTCTGCTCTTGCTAGAGAGTAGGATCGTGATGTATTTGTACAACACCAGCATACACAGTATTTCAAACCCCATAAAAGTCAGTAGGCACCCTTGTTTCACTGAGTACTTTGGTGGAAGTGTGCTTCAGTCGGTACCCAGATCAGAATATGCCTGAATTTTCAGATGCTCCAAATGSAGATTTCACTTTATTGAACTTTGAACCTGCCTTCCCTCTCCATCTAACCAATGAAGCACAGGAGTGTAGCACAGGAAGTCCTAAATAGGACAGTGATCAGAAGATGAGCATCCTTTCTCCAAAGCACAAATTTTTGAGATGGACACAAGAGATCCTGTTGATGACAATAGTACAGCCAGGCTAAAGGTGAAATTTTCTTTACAAATGAAGTTCTTATTGATAGAGTCTAAAGTACCCAAAATTACAACCCTTACTAACTTTTCCCAACATCTATTGCTTGTTTCTGAATTGTTATCCCTGTGTCTAACTCACRCTTATGTAGAAGAGGAAGATAATTTTATTTTTGACTGCAGCTAAATGCTTGTGGTATAAGACTTTGATTGTTCTTGCTTCCCTCACGGGTACACAACATTGCCAGCTTTCCCTGTGCTATTGTCTAGTCTGTACAGCACTGTCATGTCCCCTGGGATTTGTCTTCACCTTGAACTGTGCAGGCCTTTCCTTCGTGCGTTTGTGTGTCGGAATCTGTCTCACATTTTCATTGCCTATTTCTAGACTCTTTCCACGTTTGCCACAGGGTTGAAACATGATGTTTTGGGCAGGATAAACTGTTGCTAAGAATAGAAGCTTCACTATTTAATACAGTGATGAATTGAACTAGACTGCTGGGCAGCAAAGGACCAAAGAAAGAGAGAGGCTGGCAGTTGCAGCAGTTCTTACCACTTCTAATTGCTGCTATCAGTTTTTATCCAGATGGATCAGTTTGGTCTCCAGGGCAAATCTCTCTCTTGCATAATCCAGATGAAGGCAATGAAGTTGTGCCTTGGGTGACCCTCATGCCTCAATCCAGACTGCTCTGCAGTTGGCAAGATGTGTCTGTTTGTCTTGATGGCCTTGTCCCTCTCAAACCACATGGCTGGATCCTACTTGGTTTATAATGRAGGCGGGTAGAAAAGACTTAAGTTGCCATTGAGGGTGTATATTATGGGCACCTGAGAATCCTGGAGAGATTCGGGGGAAAGGGAAGGATTGCTGTTGGGACAATCGTTCTCTCACACGGGGAAAGCTGGGTGGGAGCACACCTGCTAGCTCTACTTGGGATGTGAAAGGGAGGGAGGAAGGTGCAATTATGTGGTGGTTTGGGGCAGTTGAAATGTATAATGATTGCTGATGACAGCAACTGCATTTTCCTAGCAGGTAAGTCAGTTCCAGATTGCTGGCTCAGTGTGCAAAGACAGCATCTAGTCTGACTTTCAATTCTCTAAATCTCTCTTGCTTCCTCTCCAAGTTTTATTCCCTCCTGCCAAGTATGCATTTTGAAGGAGCCGTCCCGTCCAGAGGACAAGCAGTTCTGCAACCTGTTGAAGTCCTGGTAGAGCTTGCAAGGACAGTTCTTTCTCACTTCTGACTTCACAGGCCTTCCACAGGGGCTGGCCAGGAAAGCATTTGACCTCCATTCTCCTGTTAACAATGGCTGTGCTCTGTTAATTCTCTCTTGAATGACAGCCATTCCCTAAAGAGAACATTTTTGTGATTAAGGCCAGCCTAATCTAGTCAAAGTTTACTGCTTTAAAATACAGATATTTTAAATTATGAATCTCTTACATGGTATAAATTGACATGGTAGTATCCAAGTCACACTGCAGATCTGGTCCATCTGTTTTAAGTGGGTGCTCCTTGGATTCAGCTCCTCAATTTACAAGCAATCCGTGAATTTTACTCTTGACTTTCAGAAGCTGGAGGGCTTTGATTTCACAGTGGGTCAGGTTGGAAGGCAACACAATGCGTCATCTGGACCCACCTCCCTGCTCAAGCAGCGTCATCCCAGAGCACAGGATTGTGTCCAGACAGTTCTGGAATATCTCCAGTGAGGGAAACTCCACACCCTCTCTAGCTAATCTGTTCCAGTGCATGGTAACCCCACAGTAAATAAATTCCTCCTCATGTTCATGTTCCTGTGCATCATTTTCTGCCTCTTGTCCTGTTGCTGGGCACCACGGAGCAAAGCCTGGCTCCATTCTCTTGACACTTCCCTCCAGATACTGACAGACATKGATGAGATGCCTTCTCAGTCGTCTCTTCTCAAAGCTGAGCAGGGCCAGCTCCCTCAGCTTTTCCTCACAAGAGAGATTCTCCAGGCCCCTCATCATCTTCATCACGCTCCATTTGACTCACTCCARGAGCTCCATGTCTCTCTTGTCCTGAGGAGCCCAGAACTCGGCACTTCAGCTGAGGCCTTACCGGAGTTGAGTAGAGGGGCAGGATCACCTTCCTTGACCTGCTGGCAATGTTCTTCCTGATGCACCCCAGGATACCATTGGCCTTCTTGGCCCTCWGGGCACTCTGGCCCATGGACAGCTTGTTGTCCACCAGGACCTCCAGGTCCTTCTCCCAGAGCTGCTTCCCGGCAGGTCACCCCCAGCCTGTGTGGTACATCGGGTTTTTCTTCCCCGGGTGCAGGACCCTGCATTTGCCTTTGAACTTCAGGCAGTTCTTCTCTGCCCATCTCTCCAACCTGTTGAGGCTCTCCTGAAGGGCTGCACAGCACAACACCAACATCCTACAATCACAGCAGTTATTTTCCCATGACTGGGAAAACTTGTTGCTCTGTGAACCTATGAAGTTGACACCCTCCTAGGAGCATCTATCAACAGCAGCTGTAAAAATCAGAGTGGGAAAGGAGTCAGTCCACTTGCTAAAAACTAGATCACCTTACCCACGCTTTCGCTCTTGCTAAACGTAAGGCTTTTCTATGCCTAGCTTTTCATTTCTAGTTGGCCTTCTAAGTATGGCCCAAAATAATTGATGGTCATTCATTATTTCACAGGGCTTTGCAAGAAACCCTTTCTGGAGGATCAGATCCTATTTTCAGAAACCAGACCATGCTCTCTGTGGACAGGGATGTTGGACAGTGGGGAGACTCTTGGCTCCGGAGCAGGACCTGGTACCAYTGCTGGGTGCTGAAGTGCCTGTGTGCAGGGAAGGGAGGAATGACATCCAGAGTCCGTGGAAGGTGGGTCTGCCCTCCCTTACCTACCTGGAGGATGCAGGATAACTCCTGAGGTGTAGGACAGTAGCACTGGCTGAGTTCARATAACTGGAGAGCACCATAACACACTGTCCTGTCCCACAACAGAACGACATTTGGCRCTGAATCTCCATTTCCTTGTGGAAAAGTTTGCCTCTCCAAGCTTTTGTCTTGGCTATGTGTCTGAATTATTTTTCTGTTTATACACAGCTTTTGGGAGAGGACAGGGGGAAAAGGCAGAGTTAATCACCAAACAAGCTCCTACCCCCATCTAGCTGCTTTTTGCTTTTAAGGAAATGAAGTCATATTTATGTGCAGAGGTAATCCAGAAATGTGAGCTCCTGCCAAGACATTTATTTACACAAAGCTTAAGGGAGGTGACATTTGTCTGTGCCCAAAGCTTGGGCAACTACCTTACATTAGAAGGAAGGTGGCAAACGTTTCAGCCCTGATACCATCAAGACAAAAGCTCATCAGCAGCAAAACCAATATTCCTTGTCACCCTGCTGTGCCTGGGAGCACACAGGGCAATCTGTACTCACCCAGACTTGTTGCTGCAAGTAATGCTATGAATTGTTGTCCAGCTGAGATGGAAAAGTACTTAAAAACACCTTTTGAACTGTTTTCCTTCCATTCTGGCTAGTTTTTTCAGTATGACTATTTTTGTTTAAACGGGGGGGAAAAAAAAAGATAAATCAAAACAAAGAGAAAGTTCTGTTGCACCGGAAGCATGAGCAGGGCTGTTGACTTTCTGCCTGAGTCCTCTATTTTATAACCATGACAAATTGTTCCTTTTAACCACTGCTTCCCTTTATGTATGGGAGCAATGAAATAGGAGATACGTTGCAGTGCTTTAACAGACATTTGACATCTTTCAGAGACTTTTGGTAACTTGTTAGAAATGTTTTTCTTTATTTGGGTTACATTCTTTTTTTTTATTATTGGTAAATAACAGGAAAATGGGACCTACACAATTATGGTTRTTCTTACTTCTTTTTTAGCAATTTATCACTGCTGTAATCAGGGCCTGGAAAATTAAAGTGTTGTAACAGCATCTTTTTTCATCCGTATTAGCTGTTTTATTTGCCAGGTACTTTATTTGTTCAGGTACTTTACAACTGAACTTAAGAAATTATTGATGTTCTCTTTGTGTTACCATTGGGATAGATAGTTATAACATAGCATCAAAGACGTAGGGGTTAAGTTTTATGGGGTACCACCGGCAGGTAAAAATCAGTAACCAACAATTTTGTTTCACCAGTCCCATCAATTTTAGTGGAATCAGGCATATTCTTTAGAGGAGTTGCTAGAAYTCAAGAATTCTTCAAAATGGGAAGGAATTTGTGGTGGGCCCTACCTGCTGCCTTTATTCTTAGACATCACCCTATGGGCTCAGTAAACATCCAAGATCTTCACCTGTTCAAGAAAAAAAAAAAACAACCCAATAAGATTTAGCACTGAGGTGAGGAAAATCTGTGACTGAAGTTTCCCCTGAACACCAAGACTTGGAAGACAAATTACACAGCAACTCTGAGGCCAAATAATAAACTATATTCCCTTGCTGACCTCAGCTTTCTCAAAGTCATCTCTCAGCATAAACAACTTCAGGAAAAGCCACTTGCCCAATGGGAGTCTGGGCTTACTAAATCAGCATCTGCCCTCRTGCCCATTGCTTCCTTTTTGGTAAATTGAGGAACAAAGCACTTTGGAAAAGACGCTTTGCTGGAAGCTGACTTGCCTGGAAAAGGCAAAGGGAGTTCATTCTAAACACTTGAGATGTGTAAACTACTCTGTACTTAATAAATGTAGTGCATTAATTTCCAGCTCTTCCTTGTGTCAGGCTGGTTTTCCTAGCTCATCTACATGATGCCAAATCTGCAGATTCTGTAAAGGCAAAACCTATCATTTAGGAAGTGGGGCTTGCTTCTCTAAAGGAAGAAAGAGTTGATTTCATAACTATAGTGTCACCCACTGTTTAATTTGGTGGACACATGAAGATAGCTGGAAAACACTAAGGCAGCTGTGCAAAACATGACACGAGAATGCTGTTGCCAAAATATCTTGTTGCATCTTCAGAGCATTTTCCTTATTTCTCCCTCTCAGCTCACCCTAAAGGCTGAAAACAATAAATGTTTTCATATTTTTTTTCAAAATGGGCAATATTTAATTGACTATTATTCTAATAAAAAAAAGTCAACTATGTACTGTAGCACTTCATGAGAAAAGAATGGCACTGAGAGCAGGGAACGTTCAGYAGACTTTTCTAGCCCAGAAGAAAACTTTAATAAGCCAGAAAAATTGTTTTTCATCAGAATGGGAAGCAAAAGTTGAAATTTTGGGCCATAGAGTAGAAGAATACTCTGAAGAGGTTTTCAAATAAGAAAAAACATAAAATGTCAACATTGCCAGCAAAATAAAGGTGTCCGATACATCAAAGTAACACTTTTCATTTTGAATTGACATTTTGAAATGAAAAACACTTCCTATTGAGATGCTGGATTTACTCCAAAGAGCTCTCAATTGGAAAATTTAATAAAAATTTATATTCTTCCTTTGGAAAAATTTTAGTTCAGTGTGACCTTTGCTCTCTGAYGGACCTTGTTTTATTCTGAAACGCTCAACTAGTGTTAGGTAGGATATAGTAAACCATGTTTTCAGGTTGTTTTAGTGTTTGTGTAAATGTGGTTTTCTTCCTTCCTTGAAGCATTCTGATTTCCTTAGTATTTGGAAATTATCTTCTTTCCAGAGTTACCACAGCATGTGACAAAGGAGTTATATTCAGGTGTTCTTGTGAAACTTTTGTTCTTTTTCTTTCATTCTTCATAAACTAAATCAGACTTTATTATAAGCTAAATATCCGTGCTCTGCTGCTCTTAAAACAAGCTGTTCTAAAGTTTTTGAAAAGGAAAAAGGGAACAGAATCTCCAGATGATAAATACAAGTAGTGCCTAGTGGAAAAACTCAAGGGGGGGGAGGGAAGAGGAAATAGCTGTGAAAACACTTTTTGAACAAATACTTGTGCTTTAACTTTGTATTGCAAGGTTGCCTGGATACACTGGAAGAATAGGCATCCTTCTATATATATATTAGATAGTTTAGTGTTTACTGCTGGAACTTGGAATGTAACTCCTAGCACTATTTACAAATGTTTGGGATGAAGTAGTTCCAGAAAACCAAACAAAGAGAGGAGGGAGGGAAATTAACCCAAACTTGCTGTTTCTGTTTTCCCCATCATGTTGCTATGTATAATCTAAAATAGCAGGTAGATGGTAGCTTATGTAACTGAGCTGGAGGAAAGGGGAAGGTTATAGGAGCTGTTGTGGAGCTGGACTGGTGCAAAGAAGGGTCCGTGGCAGGTGAACCTGACAGAGGTTCTCAGAGCAGAGCTGGAGAGGGCAGGTGAAGGAAGGCAGAGAGGGATTTGTGAAGGAAGAATCCTCCTCTGGGTTTGTGATGGGTTCATAGAAGTACATACTGCCCTGCACCGGGAGTAAAAGCCTCTGATCTGCTCCTGCTTGGCCATTCCCCCTACCCCAGGCACCAGTTACGTGATGAGTGCTGTTTGTCTGTCACAGGTCACCTGCTCTCCCTTTGAGCTCCCTGGAGATGGGTTGACTGGGGCATGTAAGTGTTTAGGTGTGTGCATGTGATGTGTACTTCTGTAATCCTCCGTGCTTATGGCTGTGCAAGCTGCTGAAAGAGTTATGTTTCGGATCAGCAAGTGGGAGGTTTGTCACAGTCTTTAGCTCCTGGGAGGTTTATCTCGGTTTCTGGTTCCAGAGAGTGCGAGTGCTCTGCAGTGTAAAAAGGACACCCCAATTGATCTGGAAAGCAGATTATACAGCGTTTTGAAGGCAGGAGGGAATAGTTCTGCAATGTAGATCTAGGGCATCGTTCTTTATTCTTTTTTTTTCTTTCTTTCATTTTCTTGTATGGATGCTTTGAATCTCTTTAGTTATGTTCTGCTGTGATTGTATCTAACCATAGAGTAGGGAGGCATTTCTGAGATGAGTAACTCTTTGATCTTGGCATCACTTAATGTTTCGTTTAATCTGATTTTATTGAGTGATCTTCCTTGATGTGAAAAGGAACATGTTGTTCCATCTAGCTTTTAAATTCACATTTGAATTGAGACTGTGAGATACACTTTAAAAAATACCCCAAATTTCAGGGCAATGTGGGAGTGTCTCAAACAGTCTGTGCTGTATGTCACAGCCATGGGTGATTTCCCAGTGGACAGAACTGTGAAACAGAGTAATTCCTCATGCTCTGAAGCCACAGATCCCTACCACCTCAGCCAGGATGAGTCACCATGTGCTTTCCTCCTGTAGTGGTTTATGACATGTGATGAAATATTCTAATTCTGCCCAGTATGGAGCAACGATGCATCTTCACTGACTACTTCATTGTAGTTTTTTGTAAATCTTTGGGAAATGCTATTTCAAGAGCCCGTAACAGCCAGACTTTAAAGTTTCTTTGCAAGACAAACTCAGTCAACGCATTTGATGATCACATTTTAGTTCTGACAGTCGTTTCTGCTGTTCTGTACCTCTCCGCCTTGAAGAGTTAGCAAGTGCTGTCAAATGCATTCAGTGCAGAGACAGTTCATTTCGCATGTCCTCGCTTGGCTGTGATACACATGTAGATCTGAACATTATCCTCATAATGAGGCCTACTTGATGCCAGTAGAAATTCAGAGTGAGTTTGTGCTTGGGCCATGAGTTTTAGTTGGATTCAGTCCCCTTGTGCTTGCTGGAGAGGAGTTTGCTTTTGGTCTGCTGACAAGGACTGCTCATGGCTTAAGGGGTTTCTCACTGCCAGCCTGTGGAATGAAACCCATTAAAGGTCTGACATGGACCCTCAGACTGATCTCTAGGTCATACAGCTTCCACTGCTGCCTCCAATTCTCTACCTGTTTTGTATGTAAAATGAAAGGCTTCATTTTTCAGACTATCAAAAATATTTTTCATCAGTCCTTAGGCTACAGAATTTGGTAGCCAGTGAAAGCCAAGTATTTGAGATGTTAGCTTCTGATGGGGAAACACATGCCATAAAAAGTGACTCTTATTAGTGCTGTTTCTGTGAGAGCAGAAAAGATGTTCTTGGGTTCTGTAAGTATGTCTCRCCTACATCCCCCAACATATCTGTGCCTGCCCACGCTGCAGGCTGCAGCTTCGTGGGGGGATRCTCAGGATGTCTGGTTGCAGTGGCAGGGATTTTGCCGTGCCCTCATTTACCCTGCACAGCTTCCCACAAGATAACTGTGGTCAAGGAGCCAGGTGGGCTCTCACAGCTCACAAACGAGGCTGCTCTGGATTTCTGGTGGTTCACTTTGCATCAGTCAGAGCTGTGGCATGGTAACCTCTCAGATGGTCACAGTTCTGTTGGCAGACACCTACAAAGCAGGTGAAATTATCCTGACAGAAGTGTGTTTTTAATGGTAGGCTTTATAATGCTGCAGGACATGGAAAATGTATGGAGAGGATGGGATGGTTTTAGCAGAGCAATACCAAGTGTAGCTTTGCTGTCAACAGAGGGACATTAGCAATACTCTGCTGCTGCTATGCAGTGATTTCCTTCTGCCAGGGATGTGTTTTACATCTGGCATCTTGACTGATATTGCTGTGGTAATGAAGTGTTTCTTCTTATTTTCATTTCGATGTGGATGTTTATGTCATGTACTGTCCCAGCTCTAGAAAAGATTATTAAATGAAAAAATACATCATGGAAAGAATTGAAGGGTGTTTATTCATTCACAGAGGCATTGGAACACTGTGGTTTGTTTTATTTTGCCATAACTCACTCTTTGGATGAAGGAATTTTGGGCACTGCCAACACAGGTTTAAAAGGCTGCAGGCAGATTAGGGAAATAATGAAGAAAAGAGTGAGCTGGTAGGAGGTAGAGCAAGTAGGCTTCTGTTCAATGCTTGGGGAATTACTTCAGTTATATTTTGCTCTTCAAATGAATTGTTTGCTCTGATCTGAACAGTTATTTACCCTTCACTGTATCAGCTGAAATGTTTGTCCTCCTGAAAGTTCATATCACCTTATGAGCAAGTTCACCTAAACAAAACGTTGGCTTTAGCCAAGTCAGTACAAAAGCAAAAAAAAGGGGGGGAAGAAATKAAGAGAACAGAAAAGGAATGTGTTTGAGGGAACTCAGGAAAGTGTTCTGTGTGTAAGCCAGTGAATCTTAAACAATATTAACTTCTTAGCAACAATGAMTCTGTTTTGTTTAACTAACAAAGGATATTGTAAGCAGATATGTGCATCTTGGGCAGATAAGGTTTGTGTTGGACAGTTCTTTTATTGGTCCAGCATTTGGTAATTCACTCAAATTTAGCTATGGAACAAGAATTATGCATATTTGCTTCTGAGGCAGAGGTTAGACATAAGGTTCCCAGTAATTTTCCAGTTCCTTGCTAAATTTAAATCTTAATAGAATGGGGCCCAGCCTGTCATCTTTATGTTTTCATGCCAATCCCAATAGAGTAGAGAACCAAAAGGGCAGAATTTAGCTGTCTCTTCCTCTCAATAGAAGAGTAGCACTTTTGTGTTTGCACTTCTTTTCCATCCAAAATCTCAAAGCACGTGAATATTCTCTTTATGTCAGTGGAAAACCAAGGCATGGAGCAATTCAGGCACTATTCAGCCCATGATGTCAAAGCACAAGCTGGTGCGTTGTAGCCCATATAATGAATTGTAGGAACACATCCTCTGTGAAGTCCTGCATTGAAGTCTTGTAACATCCTAAAAAGAAGAATAAACTGAAGGGAAAGCTGTTGAGTGATTGCTAGCCTCCTAGTTTCTTCCCAGTGGCAAGGCTGGGAACAGACCCTGGGAATCCTGAATTCCATCCCCATATCAAATTGCTCCATGTGCCTCGTCTGCTTTGASCAATCGTTTCCCTTGCTAAGGTAACTTCTTTTACAGTATTTGAATTGTCAGCTGTCAAGTATAGACCCATTTTTTGATTTCATCTCGGGTGGCTGAGGACGCCCTTAGTTCTACTGCACTGAACTGTCCCCAGTGTCACAGCTCCCCACTTCACTCCCAGCCATAAGTGACTGGATTTTGTAGGGTCTGAGGCTCAGATTCTTCTCTTATTGCTTTCTCTCTGTCTCATAGTTCAGGCAGGAAAATAGGATAAAACTGGCCAGGTTCTTGTTGCCAATTAAAGCTTTTTCTGTCAAAAAGGAAGAAAAAAGCCATTTCTCTGTGCTCACCAGCTTAAATAAGGAATGGAATTCATTCCTTAGTAATCAGGGAAATTAAATAAAGTGAGGAGACAGAACATAAGGGTGTAAATTTAGTTATTGAAGTGCTGTATTAAATTCCTGGATTAGTTACACAAAGAGGACATGCCTTTCATGGGAAAATGCCTTTTAGCTTGTCAGTCTTAGTGGTGAAAATTCTCTAAACGGAGAATTTCTTTGATGTCTGCGTGGATGTAAATGCCACATACCCAAATTTTACTGAGTCACACCTGGACAAACCCCAAAATTTCAAAAGCTGAGCTGAAATGGCCAGCCTTTCTCTTACCTTCTCCTCCCAACCCTTTAAAACTGCTCTCATCCCTTAATCCCAGCACAGATTTCCGTGAAATTCTATGTCCCAGCTTGTCTGAGAGGGTTGGGCCATGCTTGGACCTTCAACACGATCTTGGTCATTGTTCTGCTRCACTGAAGCTGGATGGACTAGAGAAAGTTGGAAGATGTTTGACTGACCTACTCCAGTTCGTGAGTCGCTGACAAAGCACTCAGGCAGGCCCTGGACACTCTCACTGTTTGTTTGCCTGCATATAAATGGTTTATATTAACTTGTCTCAGGGGTTTCATGAGGATTAGTTAATATTTGCAAGGTATTCACAGACATGCAGCATATTAAGTATCGAGAGCCAGTTCCTTCCTCTTTAACTTGCATGACCTGATAAAGGATGCTGGTTTTCCTCTCTAATCTTCATCTCATAACACAGAAACCTTCTGTTTGTCTTCCCCTGTCTGCAGCTGTTGGACAGGAACAGCACAGCCTGAGCTCTGTTTTTCATGATGATTTGCCCTTTCAGAATGCAGAGGAAGGGGAGGCCTGTGCAGAAGAAAGTGTGTGATGGCTTGAAATAAGCAGAAAGTTGCCCTACAAAAGAAAACAAATACAAAACCTTCAAATGGGTGGATTTCTGAGCATAAATATAAGCTCAGAGCAGCTTCCCCGGCTCTGCTTAGCCTYAAGTTAATGACTTCTTCCTCAGAGCTGAAGGGTTCATTTGAAAGCTTGTTTGTTATTCCACATGTATCAAACGATATGTTACTATCATTGCCTATAAATCTGTTTGATTTCTAGTATCTTGCGAAATACCTGTTTTGATAATCTCGTTGAAACTGGGTCATTGAAGATACCTGCCAGGGAAAATGGTTTTCAATAGGCCTTTTTATTTCCTCATTCTCTGTAGGGTGCAGCATCAAAGGGTGAATCTGTGCCCCCGTCAGCTTCTGCCCTGGTATATAGAGACTATCACTGGTCYGTGCAATTCTTTGCATAGAAAGTACAACATTTCTTCTAATTAAATTTCTACTGCCTTCTATAAGCCAGGGCCTGATTTWTTTTTTTTTCTTTCCCTATCCCCCCTTGTCTGGCGTGGGGTGAATGCCCTTTTCCTGGGACAGCTGTGGCCAGGCTGGTCTCATCAGGCTTCTGACTCCCCCTGGCATGACCTCAGTTCTGCCTTGCTCTCTGTGCTAATGCTTTTCAGAGCTTCCCAAAATCATTAATCCTGGGAAAAACCTATTGGTGATGACCTAGGGCAAGTTAGGCACCACTGAATGTGGAGGATGGTGCTCTGGCCTGGTGAAAGGTCATTCATTTTTGACTTCAGAAAGTATGTAGGAAGGCTGGAATGGCGAGGGACAAGAGCCCTTTCCTGGTGTGAACCTAAGATGGGGGAGGAATTTTGGTGCAGAGAAGCAATGGCGGATGTCCCAAATATCTGAGGTGTGCAGATGCAACAGAATCATTGCCAGCAGCAGAACTGATGCTGACTTCATCTGGATCAGGGTTTCAGTCTGGTTTCTCTGGCCAATACTGCTGACTTTCCGAAAGAAGTAAAGAAAATATTGTCATGACTTGTCCTGGCAATCCTGGCCCCTTCTGGGCCATGTGAGTATGATCTAGTTCAAAGCATCACCAATGGAAATGATCACAAAGAAGCCATAAAGTAACATCGTTAGTTCTCTAGCAAAATTCACCTTTCCTCCAATTTATCAGCTGTAATTAGAGGAGGTATTTACCCCTCTTTYGCTATGGAGAGTTAAACACCAGGGTAAGAGAAGAACATTGTTAACAAAGAGGGGGTTTTTAAACTGGATTTGGTTATTTTAGATGTAAAGTTAGGTTCTCTAACCCTCTGATGAGTTATACAGGGAGTTTTTTACAAAGAGCAGTGGGAACAAGCAACCAAGGTCATTTTAAAGTTTGTCAGCTGGAGTGGTTATGGCTCACTGTAACAGCTAAAGACAGGATCAGATGATCCAGAAGGTCCTTTCAGCGCTGTTTTCCTAAAGCATGTATTGAGTAACAAATATAAAGGGCAAGGGAACTCTGCTGGGTGGAGGCAGGGTTAATTACAGTTTGCAACCCAGCATATGAATTATGATAGGTATGCCAGACCTTGGCTGGCATAATCTGACATGGACTTGGGTGAAGCTGCAGTGGTCTCGTTCAGCTGAGGATTTACCCTTTGGTGCTTAAAAATGTAGCAATTTTATGCACAAAAAATGCAATAATATTTTCTTTCAATTTCCCTTTAGCCCATTCCTGACTTACATCATCCATCATATTTACCTCTCTGGGGAATGTATTTTAGGTGAACGGATCTCTAGACTTCATCATTTTCTGGACCGTAACTCTGGACCCTCCTTTTTCCTCAAAGCTTGACTCAATTTTTTTCCTAGCTGAGCCCTCTTAGCTTTTGCAAATTCTTCCCTTCCATGGTAGTTTTCTTAGCAGGCTCTCGTTTCTTTCTACTCCTCCCCACCCATCTGGCTGTGCCACTCACATTTAGTCCTTACGATCTATCCTTATAGATCACTTTTGGTTTTCCTCTTACCTTCTGGCTTTTTTGGATGCATTTGTGGCCTGTAGCATCCTGGGAGTAAATTTAATATAGAAATGTGTGGTGTCTCTGATGAAGGAAACTTTCAGTTTCTCTGGTCATGTGTTGTTTYCATTAATGCTGTATTTTACTTCAAGCTTTGATCTGACTTACTTTCTACAGTCCATTTAACATCACCATTTTGCAGTGATTCTGCTGTGAAAGTATCTTTCATGTTACTTCCCTTTTCCCAAACATTTCAGTTTGCATTCTGACAGATTTTCCATTTACGAGGTCTATTAATGCCTCTTGAATTGTGTTTTCCCTGCCTTCCCTGGCATTTGCAGTACCTCCTGATTGAGATTCAATATCTGAATTTAATTAGTATGCTCTCTGCCCTCATTCAGATCACTAAATCAGTCCACCAGGAGCAAAGGGAAAGGATGAGCCTGGAGCTATGTTTGCCATTGCAGAGGATCAGTGAATGGCATTAAGCATTAACAGAGAAATTGTTAATATCAATACACTTCTTTCCCGGGGAGAGTGTTGATGGGTGCTAAAGTCGGTCAAAATGATACATGAATGTTTAGTCTCAGGTGGCATATTTTGCAGATAAATTCGAATTAAGCTGCAATAAATTCATGGCCCTGCTTRTTAAAGCTGTCAGCAAAGAGTGTGAGGAGCCCAGCCAAGATGTAACACGAGAATGGATTAACATCTCACAATCTTCCTGGGATAAGGCAAACTCTAATCTAGCTGCATTCCTGGGATAGAAGTAGGACATCTGAATGACGGAATGCAGTTTGTCATCAAAGCATAAGCCTTGATTAAAGATAACTCAGAGGTTCTGGAGAAACATAAATGAATGCACCAAAAACCCTTTGAATGAGAATGACAGAAGAGATGGAACCTAAAAGATTCTTAGCTGGGATTTGTCATATATTTTTGTCTTTTAGGCACTGACCAGACAACTGCCAGCGCTAAGAGGTCAGTGCCTCGATCCAATTCCATGACAATCAATAGATTGCAAGGGCGTATTTTATATGTTCAACAAATCAGCAGGTGCCATTTGGAGATGGAGTACTCTGTCCCTTGTATCCACATGTGCTTGGCAATATGTTCCATTATTTATGTTCTCCCCAGATAGATCAATAGATCTATCGATCTACTGAACAGGCTAATTTTTTTCTCCCCATCATTGTCATAATCAGAGAGCTGAATGATGACTGTATTATTTTGTTTTGCTTTYAACTTCTTTAACTTCACCCCAGAACTAAAACAAAGGCTAATCCAAGCTCACCTGCTTTTCATCTGGAAGTTTGTGCATATATTTTGCGAATGAAGACACCCTGGCAGATAACCTCATATGCTTCCTGATGAGTACAGTGAGTGTTATCTCACAATTGCAGCATGAAGGCTCAGATGTCCAAAGAATATAGAAATCAAAGCCACAGGGAAATACCGACAGTACGCACACTGTGGCCTTGTCCTCCTGATACAGATCAGATAGTGAGTAAGAACATGAGGTCATGTGAGAAAAACATCACTGTCCCGTTTTTTGTAGCCACCCAGTTCCTCTACAGCAGCATCTGCTATACCAAAGTTACAGTTGGTTTGGGAGCTCCAAATCTTCATGGGTTTTTTGTATCTGCTCTGGCCAAATGCAGATGGTGAGGCAGCAATGCCCAGGATTAGCAGAGGGGAAGACTGGCTTGCTGTCTTGTGTGGGGGAGAGGAATGGTGGCACTGAGAAAGACCTAAGGGCTTGCTGAGGTAGCCAGTTAGAGGCTTTATACAAGGTGATATCAGGAGTCTACTGTGCTAATATAAGGAAAAAATGAAATGAGGCTCTTTCATATGGTTGTTCAGTGGGCATGACTGAGGACTACTTTCTGTGCTTCTTCATAGAAGGCTGTAGTTAAGAAAGCCACTGTGGCTTGTTGGAGGTTCAAATGAGGGAAGCAAAGGATTTTTTATTCTGTGGTTGTGTCAAGGGAAGGATTTGGCAGTAGACAGGCATGCTGGAAAATTGTAAAATGCTGGAGACAAAGCTATACTGACAACGTAGAGTGAGTTGAAGGAAACTTTCCTTTAGGCTCACTGAAAAAGATAGAAAATAAGTTTGACAGTTATGTCTCTATTTGTTTCTTTTCTAAAATGGATTTCTTTTTCCTCCAGAAATTCTGCAGAAGATGTAGGCACAAGCAGCAGATTCTTCAATTGCAAATTTAGAGGGCAAGCTGTCTACCTTATGATTCTTATTCTAGAACCAGCACCACAAAGGACCCATTTGCAGAAAAAAATTAAGTTTTTGGCACATCTTGTTTCAAAACTTACCCTTGGAGAAAACTTCCCAGGCTGGGAATTCAGTTTTCAGCGCAACAGAGGAGYAGAGTAAGAGCTGAGTGGGGAAGGCATGATGTGTGTAGACAAGATGAAACAAGTCAGAGGCTCTCCACCTGCCTGTTTTTAACTGACATACTTGAGCAAAACCAAACCACAAACAACATCTAGAGACTTGCACCCTGCTACACTCCTTTTTTAAGTCCTCCCTAGTTTGGATAGGCTGCACCTGACCTTTGTATGCACTGACTCTAGATGTGCCAAGCAAGCAGTTCAGTAGCAAACTAAGTGGAAATAATTATTTTAATTAGTGTAATTGGATTACACCAAAGTGTTTTTGGGGACTGCTGTTCTGCTTAAGATAGGTTATTCAAACAGTCCTGGCTGTACATCGTTTCTAAACCAACACGTTACATAGGGGTTTAGGCAGGGAAAAGAKAATTGACCAGGAAAATGCTTGATTTACTTCACATTTGATATTTGATAACACAAGGAACATAGGGTGGATTGCATTAGGTTTTTACTAGGACAGCAGATTGTTTTTGTAAGCTGTCATCATGTGTACCTTGTTTTCTCAGGAAGTCATGAGGTTATAGGTATTTTCTTAACCTTTGTTTCTTGCTTGTCATCAACAGCTGAAATCCCATCACCATCCACTGTGGACAGAAAAAACAAATCTCTGTGTTCCACAGGACCCTACTTTTTAACAGGAGCAGGTCATCACTCAGCTATCCAGAGCACTGAAGGCCCTCAGTCAGTATAAATTAGAGAAATAGTGGAGATCAGATTGAGACATGCCCAAAAACTTGGGTATCTTTGGCCATATAGTTGCATCTCAAAAGGTATTTGACTGCAGCTGATTACATCTGCTTTCAATTAGCAGAGGAAATAATGAGCAAATTATCAGTGTTATTTCCCTCCACAGCAGCTTTTTTGAGGCAGACTTCCATAACCTTATGTACTTGACAGCATATTTCAGCACTAACACTTGGTATGGCTGTTTCTTCTCCTGAGAGAAACCGTGATTCTTACTAAGAAAACCCATTGAATGCAATAAATCATTTACTGTAGCACAGTCCATTACACTTCAACAGACCAGCATTTGCTACTTGTAGTTGGTGGCTCAAATCAGACATCATCAGCTGTAAGGAAACTCAAATTCAGAATTTCAGCATTGGTTTCATTCCTGGGCTGCTGGCTGTGTTGTGTGCAGGTTAAGGTTGAATTGGGCTTTCATGCAGATGGTTCTTTCATTCCTGTAGATCCTCCAAATGAGATTAAAAGGGATGACATAGCCAATCAGTGAGATCATAGCAGGTTGCTTGAACACTACCTGAAAGTCAGATTATGATGGCCAGAGTAAATGTTTGGTGAAAATAAGTAACTGGATGATAAAACTAAATGCCTGTGGGTTATCCAAGGAAGCTGAAAGGGAAAACACACTGAGAGAAATTGTAAAAATAGTTTATTCACATGAACATCCAGTATTATATTAAACACGCTAAGTTTGGGGTATGCTAGAGCTTCTCTTTTTATTACATCCTTAACAGTCAAGTGAACATGGTTTTAGAAGAGTGGAATGTTTTAAGCAAACATTGCTGACCTAGATTTTCAAAATGGGTGAGCTTGAGGACACTGTCTTCATTTTATGCCTCGTTAACTTAGCCTGTTCCTCAGAGTTTCCATGGAAACTACCTCTTTGGTGACAGATAGAAACTTTTGATGGGTCAAGTAAGAAAAAGGTAACAAGAGGTATTAGGGCAGAGGATGTGTTACAGAGCCCTCATGGAAGAAGGMAGCAAGTTAACTTTGAGCATAAACAAAGGGATGATAGTAGAAGACCATAGATGTCAGTGTATTGACAGCGAGGATGATTCAAAGTTACTAAGGGATGTGAAAGTACAAACTTAACAGAGCATGACCTTGTTCTGATAGTTAATGAAGTTAAGCTGGGCTCAGGATAGAATAACAGAGATCAGTCTGACTTTGTCATTATGGATGAATAAGCAGGGCTTCAACCCAAAATTTCAAATGTAATGGTGCTGAGAGAGTCTTCAAAGAGCACCAAGCCTGATGCAGCTTTGTGCTTAAGGCCCCTGTGGTAAGAACACACTTCTGCCCTACAGATGTCCTGCACCCAACCCATTTCTAGGTTACTGTACATCCTGCACTGTCCCTGTCACTTTGGGAAGGTATCATTAATGTAACTACATGATTGTATTACAGATTGAACTATTCTTCTTGGCTGGTATTTTAAGTTAATTATAGGTTAGTGTTTTCTAAGGACTTCAGAAAATGCAGTCAGCAGCTTAGCTACTGGATTTATCTGTACAAGTGTGCTTTGTGACTCGAATTATGTTATTAGCAATCTCTAGTGCCCTGTAAGGAAGAGGCGAAACACAAAATAAATGCTCATCATGGGTATGGAGTGAGGAGCAAAAGTCAGACTTGACAGATCCATTGTCAAGTTGAATGTGTCCTTACATTGAATACGAAGTACCTTCTTCCTTTTTTCAGTAAGCCCAGCCCATCCTTACAATTTCAGACTAAAATGTTTCCATTCAGCTTTGAGAAAACTTTAAATTTGCATGCCTTGCTTGCAGTTTTGCATCTTACAAATGTGATCTCATAGTTTGTGAGTCAAAAGTGACATAAAGTGTTTAGATTCTTGTCACAACATAAATTTTAAGCAGATCCAGACTGAAAAATATGCAGACAGTTGGACATTAGAGAATGGAGAGCTGTAGGTGTGATTCTTGCTGTGGTTTTGTGGGATTCTGGATGATTTAGATGATACATTCCTCAAGCCTGTGTTTTCCAAGCTCTAAAGTAATATTATGGTATCTATATTTTCATAAGTATCTCTTTTAAGGTCTAGGAATTGGAAGGCCTGCATATGTACTGGGGGATCTATGACTATTACTGGCCAAACAATAGTATTAACTGCAAGTCAGAAGCCCTTGAGTGGTACTGTTGTTTAAAAGGAAATTAACCTTACTGTTGCTCTTTAACTCAAGTGCCTTTTATTGCCTGAGTACAAAATTCATTGTAAACAGAGCTGAACTGGGCTCCTGAGAGGGGGACAGCGTGATGGAGCTTGCTTTTCTCTTGCTTTATGCTTGCAAGTTTAAGTTGTGGTCATGTAATTGGTACGTGGGAGATACAGAATGGAGGTGAGTCTGGCACAGCAGCCTGTTTCGAACACAAGCGTCTATTCCACAAGGCACAGTTGGCATGAAGACTCTGTGCTCATCAAGTCAAATATAAAAATCTGGAGTGTAAGTTTGGCAAGCTTCAGAGCAGCGTCCTAGAGATCCAAATAGTGCCAGCCCCCAGCCCTGTCATTGCACTCTCTTGGGAGCCAGCAAAATATGAGATGAATTGTAAAGGCTTTTGATGTGATGCTGGTGAGGCTTTGATTGGAGCTCTTGGCTAGCATTATGGACCACCTCCAGTTCCAGGGAGCTCCACCAAAACAAAGAATGGAAAACCTGGAAACTAGAGTACAAGTCAGCTTTGTTCCTTGGGCTTTACTTGTGAGATGCTGTTCATTGCTGGGAGCATCCTTGTGATCTCACCAGCTGCCTTTTCACAGAACTTGGTCATGGGTGACAAGGTGAACTGAGCTAGAGCTGAGGAATGCTGCCTGACTTGTGTGTGTGTGTATATGTATATAAAAAGCATAAGCATATAAAGCAGAGGCAGTCTGTGTCATCACAAACAGTGCCAGTGCTCTCTCCACTTTCTGTGATGTGGCCTTGCTGTTGTATCCAGAGCAATGCCAAGCTCATCCCTCAGCTCCTCAGTTGGTGTTGCTGTGTGTGCTCTAGCCCGTGCACCGCTAAGCCTGGCTTCACTAGAGGTGACTGAACCAGACATCCAGGCTCCTTCCCTCCTCTCTTTTCCCAAATGTAGAGGAATTTGGAGCTGTTTTCTGCCATTTCTGCCCACTTCTGTCTATACCAGACTGTAAAGTCATTGGGGAAAGTGGCAGGAACCGGGGGCTGGACCGGTCATCTGTTCGATCTGTTACCTCAACAGTGGCCAGGCCTTGGTGCTTGTACTGGTGCATTGATTTATAAAGCTGTCTGGGCCTTAATGAAAACATACAACTAAAGTGAGTCTGCCTGAGCTGAAGTGTCATGTGAAGAGGGTAAGTGGTGGTGAACCTTCTTTAGGGAGAAGCTTCTTGCAGCCATGGACAGTTTGACTGGCCTAACTCTGCAAGGGTTTTCCCCTTGCCTATTCTTTGATCTGGTGTAGATGGGTCATTTCAGGGGACTCTTGTTTATCTTTGAGCTTTCAAAGGATCACGAAAGCACAGAGCAGAACAGACATAAAATAACATGCACTTGTTTAACATGGTGGAGTATGTAGATCTGCAGAGTTACCTGGACAGCATGGCAAGACCTCTTTTAGTTCTTACTCTCATAATTACATGGGCATGGTAATTTGTAAAAGCTCGATTGCCATATGCAGCCTTGAGCATCAAATGCTGCTCTCAATCCCATAAGCTTAATTAAAATATATGCTGATATGTTTAAAACGTTGCTGAAGCTGCTCAAGTGCTGCAGCAATGTGCGTAGGTGGAAAAGAAGAGCTGGACACATGAAGGCATGACAAAGGGAATTCCTGGGTCAGCAGTGATACAATGGCTCGATTGTAACAGTGATCTCTCGGTGGCTGTGTTGCCACATGTTTTTCCTATGGTTTGAATCAACCTTTCCAAAGAAATCACTGAACTTGCCTCTTGCATGAGCACAATCTTGGCTTGACCACAGGCCCATTGGCCTCCTCTGGCTGCTGGGCCCTTCGCCTTCAGCATCTTGCCCATGGTGGCATAAGACAGGTATTTCCAAGGAATATTCCTCCTTCACAGGGGTGGAGAACTGCTGTTGCTCTGATTTCTTGGTAACTGGACTTTTAAGTACCCAAGGATTGTGAAACAGAGGCTGGAATATGTCTTTTTATCAGACCTCCTCCGGTTTGAGTTGTCACATCTATAAGCAGAAGAGGTCATGCAACACATGCCCTCTCAAGTCCCATCAGCTGGGGAATAGTGGGATCTTTCAAGAGCGGGAATTGGTTAGTCCCAACTTCTCCACTTCACCAGCAATGCAAATGTCTGTTACCCAAAGGCTATTTAGGAAGAAACCTGTCATGATAATGACTGAATATCTAAAACAACATCTTATGACCAAATATTATGAAATCATTAGATTAACCACAGAAAAAAAAAGCAGAAGTTGCTGGGGCAGATTCCTCCTTTGCTTTCATGTGACTGTCTAATCTAACCTGACCTGCCAAATTGCTTGAAAGGATGTTATTGTCTGAGCTCAGGACATTAGTATTATAGCACCTCTCCGTATTTGCTAGCATGAGAACAGCAAGGAAAGCATATACCAGCAGGAGATTGATGCTGGTAATGCAACTCACTGTTACGGTTCTTTAGAGGTAGAATTCACTGTAATGATCTTGTCTGAGTTTAGAGAAGATTAAATCTAGGAAACCTTTAGGATCTAGGTAGGCGTTTTTATTACTTGTTCTCAGGAACAAATACCTGCTCTTAGTGGGAGCTGCCTGACAAGGACATCTGACAAGGAAAGAGAGTACCTGACCTTCTTTGTAAGACACCTAAAGCAGAGATTATCCTTAATTATCCTCCATATTTGTCCTATAAACTGTCCTGTTTATGTCCTGTCCAGAGACATGCCCTGGCTTGGGGACCAGACTGCCCTGGAGTCACACTTCCCTGGGGTGGCCCTGGGAGGCACTGTGTGCCTGTGCCAGATGACTGAGACACCACAGGGTTAAAATCCTTCCTCTGCTTCCCCCTTCTTTCCAGAGATTAGTAATCAAGTTGCTGAGCTTTACCACAAATAACCTGTTACCGTCACCTGATGTCTTGCTCCGGGTGCTGCTGCTCCGGTCAAGCGCAGGGCAGGAGCCAAGTCTGCCCTTCGCTCTCGTGTGCCACGGAGGAAGAGGGATGGGTTCTGTGCCCTGGCCCAAGGTCCAGGTGGGGTGAGTGGGGAGGGAGGTAGCTCCAGATTTCTCCAATTCTCCTTGCCTGGGTGGAGAGTCCAAGTTGCAACTGAGTAATTGCAGCCACCCCAGACAACTCCCTCCTTCCTGAAGTTCTCACGAAGTGTGATTAATTACATGATAACGATAGAGAATGGGTCACAAGTGAGCCGTAGCTTTGTGTGGGGGTTAACTGTGTGCCTGTGTCCTTTGCGTGGCCTAGTGCTGCTCATGCTCTCCAGCTGCCACAGCCACGTGAACTCCAGGACCCCACTGATATTGGGGTAAGACGGGGCCTTACCTATCTCTTGAGATCTCTAAACCTTTGGACTTGGTGTTAAAATTCCCTGGAAGTGCACTGTAGCTTGCTTTTCTTTTTGAGGTTGTGGTGGTTTTAGAGTAGAATTGTTTTCATATTCCACCACCAAACAATGACACTTGGCACCTGACGCAGATGAAAGGTGGGGACAGGCAACAAGAAGCAAATGTGTGACCGCAGTGTAATGAGTTGTGATTATCAGGGTGATGTCATCATATTGGTAATTAAGATTTGAAGATAGGCAGATTTGCTATCTTAGAAGGTATTTCAATCACTAGAGAGTCTGGCTTGACACATTTAATTTCTCTGAGTTAGTGTTTTACCTGATTGTAGAACTGTCCTGACAAAACATCTGGCTTCTCATACTGCTGTGAGTGTTATGCAAATGTCCTCTCCTAAACCATCATGAAAGCATCCTCCCTTTCGTGTCTGGCAATCAACCCTGTCCTGATGGAGCAGAAAGTCCCATTCTGCAGAGCCAAGGAACAAAAATTTTATTATAAGTTTACGCAATTCAAAATATTAAAGGGCCCTAAAATTTGCAGTGTGGAAAACTTCACGATGTTATAAACCACCCAGGCTTCAGCACAGAGAACAATTTATCCATGTCATATGACTCCACAGAGCCAGGAAACAATGCACATCTCTTCAGCCTTTCATGAACTTTTTGGTCAATGTGGTGAGTTTCTTAAGAAAGAAAATATCCCCATATCACCCAGGAAGAGGTATGTTAGAACAGATTTAAGACACAAGATTAATCAGAATTTACTGTTATCTCTTCAAGTAGAGTTGTCTGGTAGGGAAGAGGTTCCCTTACAGAGCAGTTGTACCTAAGTTCAACTCAAGTCTATATAGTCTTAAAATATTCAAGTTGTCCTCTTTAAGCCTAGAAACCAAAATCCAGCTGTCAACCTGCAGTTGAAGTGTAAGCTCTCAAGGGCAGAGGGAATTCCTTTATAAAGCGATCACCATGTGCCCTGAAGCATGAGGTTTTCTAACTAGGCTACTCAATTTTTAGTAAGGTCCAGTGAGTTAATTAAACCAAAATCTACCGTTTTCTTTCTGGAGAATTTATTGAACAATTTACCCAAGGCTTGTGTGTATCTACCAAGCTCACAGGGTAATTTCAATCAACTCCTCTCGTTTTCATCTGTGAAATTTATTTTGCAGATTGTCTCAACGTGAAAGGTGTCACAAAGTCCACCTCTGCAAGGCCAGCTGGAAATTGCTTCGGGTTTTCATGATTGCGAAGAAAGTATAAAGTATAGGAATTCTTGAAAAAATGAGAAATGCATTTTATGCTTTGAGGTGCTCCGGGACAAAGAGAGCTGAGGTCGGGATCAGTGTCTCCTCTGTGTGAGCTAAGTCCTGGGACAAACCCCGGGACACAGGCCCTGTGGATCAGCTCGATGTGCGTGCACTGGCAAAGCATCATGGATGCTTAGGCAACTGTTATCAGATCTCTGTTTATAAATACAAGATTTTGAATTTGGCTTGAGTGCTTAAGCTTACTAGCAGGCAGGCTTCCCCCCAACAAAAGCACAATAACAACCAGAACGAACAATCACTGTTTCACCTCTCCCACATTAGCTATTAATAATGTTAATTTACTTCCTTTGAGAGATACCATATGGTCCCCTTCCTGATCCCTCTACAGGCATAAGAAAAAACTAAGGAAATTAGAGAGACTCCATAACACTGATGGCCACATCCAATGTCTTATCAGGCTTCCTGTTGTTGGGAGTATTGTTTTCCTTTAAAGATTAATATTTACAATGGTTACTTAGTTATCTTAGTTCATTTGGTGACCATTAAAGATTCCAGCCCTGAATGCGATGAATGAACCTCCTTTTATTTGTCCTTGATGACTTATTTGTCTTGTGCCTCGTCTGGCTGAAAATCAAGGAAAATAATTATTGGGTTGGGCTTTTACTGCCATTTCATATGAGGGCTCAAAGTGCATATTTCTGTTTGTTTTAGAGTGGGAGCCCTTACCTGCTGTTTCTGCTGATGCATGCGTATTTAAAAATACATATTTTCTGATTAGAAGCAAAGTTAAAATAGGTATTTTCATCTATTTTTCTTAAGCTGCACGCCTGGTTTGAGCACTCCTTGAGGGGAAAAAAGAGGATGTTTCGCATTTCGCATTTCACCTTTCATCCACAATTGGATGTACAGCGGCCATATAGGGTCACCAAAGGGGTCTTTGGCGGGACAGAAAAGGCAGCGTGTGGCTGTGCACAGGATAAAGGAGCAATAACCCAGTTCAGGGTTTGTCCATAGTTTTCCCCTGTGCGTCAGCTGAAGTTCAGAGGGGTTTCTCAGCAAGGGCCAAAGACACAGTCATTTTTCTCCTGTATTTTTTAATAAAAGCCCAAAGGCACAGTAGGAAGCAGTCACTCAGTGTGACACAGATGGGGGTCTCAATCCAGCTGCCTTCTTCCAGAGCTACAGAGGCATGAGGGATTTTGAAGTCACCTTGAATTGTCTTTGTCCCTGCTAAAGAGGAGCACAAAAATGCCCTTGTACTCACAGGGGTATTAGACCCAGCCCTGGAGAACACCACCAGAGAAAAACATGGTCTATATTACAAATCATTGTGTTCTAAATTTGTGCCATGTGCAACATTACTGCTGGGATGAACACTGATGTGTGAGTGGTTTTCGACCTGCCGTGTTTTTCCCCTCAGCATGGACTAGAGGCACGCCTTGCCTCCCCTGGAAGGGGAAGCTCCTATCATCTCATCCTCAGCTGCCCTTAAAATGGATTCATTTCCATCTCTGTAAGTGGAGCGTCAGCAGGTGCACTTCTGATGGTAACCCCCATGCTGGCCACCTCTCCACACATCCTTCCTACCCCAGCCCATTGGTATTTTCTGGAGTAAATTCCTCTGGACCACAAAGACTGGGATTCGTTCAGGTCTGTTTATGATGTGATAACCATTTTGCAGCGTGAACCGCCAGACCCTGGCGAGCAAGCCTGTTCTCAGGCACAGTTGGCTCCTAGAGAAGGGATAATTTATAATCATGACACTTCCAAGGTCTCTCTCTTTTTCTCCGCCTTCTCCCTCCCAATCCTCGCTCTCATCCCAGCTGGTGCATATGGGACAGACCATCCCAGCATGTGCAGGGGAAGGCTGCTATCCTGGTTTCCTCGCAGAATGCTGTCTCATCCTGAGACCGCATATTTGATGTGTTTTTATAATTAACTCATTTGCACCATGACAGATGTTTCTGATACAATAAGAAACGTGGCCCAGAGGCCAGTGGCACTGTGGAGCTGCTTGTGTTCCTCACCTGAATTGCAAATGAGATGTTACTTTCTTATCTGTTAAAAAACACGAACAACTGCACGTATAAATAACACGTCACCAAGTGCCAGCTGTTTGTGCCAATGACATTCTTCTTAAATGAATAGCTCCCCCATCATCTGTTTTCCCTCTTGCAGAAAATCTGGAGCTCTTTTGCAAGCGCAGCAGAAAAGATGTTTTTTTCTTTTTTAAGCTGCAGTTACTTCAAAATATATCTGTATGAGCAAAATCAGCTTTTATGACTCAGGTTTGGGCTTCTCTTTTTTTTTTTTGGTACTTTCTTGTCCTTTTTCTGCATATCTCTCTGAACATAAGAGAGTGTCAGTGCTGCTGTCTGTCTCTCGGCAAATCATCCTTGCAGAGCTTGCTGGCTTTTCATGATTTCACAGCTTCTGTTCTGAATGGTATGGAAGAAAGTTACTTAGTGTTTAAAAATTTTTTTTTCTGATTTTGAAAATGTGAAAGAGAACAGTAAATCACTTTTTTCTTAAGGTTTGTAAAAGGTTTTTTTAGATACCTTGAATTTAGGTTGAAGGCAAAACCACCTCTAGTATCCCAGATACAGAAACAAGCAGGCCTGCTCACTTGGTTACCTTTACTATTAAGTCTTGCAGTCAACACAGCTTAAAAATACTACCAGGTGAAGTTGTTCTGGTAATTGATCCACTCGATGTTTTATTAGGGTAAAACTGAGAAACACTTTTCAGCATTTTGCCAGCTCAGGCAGGGATGTATTTCTGTTACAAATGACCTTCTGGGAGAACTTGACTGCAGGGACATGATTCATTGGCAGCCTGCTGGTGACAGCCTTGTTTCTATTGTTCTAAAACTCTGGTTTCACATTTCTCCTGTTAGATAAGCTGCAAACATTAACTACACAGTGAGCTACAAATAAAGTGTGATGTAAGAATTAAGCTTATTATCTGATTGGCAGTGCAGGGCCACTCTTCCAGGTTAAGGGTTTGAGCAGGCAGAGATTTTTTTTTTTTAAAGCAAAACTTTGCCTTTTTACATTACCGAAAGCATTGTCCTCCCAAAAGATAAAATATTCCTTTGGAAGCTGCAGTGTGTATATATAGTGTGAGCTATAAATAGTCTGGAGCTAGTTCTGCACAGTACCGGTGTGCAGAGATATTAAGGACAGATTCTCATTTTTATGGCTACACTGGGGCTGCTGAGAAACACCAGTCTAAAATGGTGGCTTTTAAATTTAATTCAGTATGTTTAGATTCACACCAAGATAAGAATTTTGCTTGGGATTTTATATGTATTTTAGGGAATGAAGGCGTTTGGTGGCTTCAGCTTAATCTTAGCTTGAGTTGGACATTATGTATCAATTTCTTGTACTCTCATTTAGGACTAATACCAAGGCAAATGAATTCACTCTTAAATGAGGGATGACTTGATTATCATGCTAGCTGAAAAATAGGTCTATATACTCCCACAGCTCAGCTGCTGTAAGTGGATGTGAATAAGGACTGAGAAATGGTTGCTATTCAGCTCCTTCTGATGTTAAGATGACTTTCAGCAATTGAATGATTTATGGTAATGTTGATATTCATGCAGGCTATTTGACTGCCAGGATAAAGACCACAATACCTGAACAGTCTCTTTTTCTTCAGGCATACGCTGGTTACAGGCTGGCATTGGAACCAAATTCTCTGGCTGAAGCATTATCTTCCCTGCTACAGTGGGGTAGGGGCTATGGGCAAGGGGAGAAGAAGAAAAGTACCTGTTTATAATGGGTTATCGACCACATGTTATCTCTTCTGCTGTAAAATCTCAACAGGACAAAGCATAATAATGTTACTAGGGGCATATGAGGCAGGGTCAATACCAGGGCATTAACCTTACTTAGCAAATTTGTGATAAATATAATAGATCTCATGTTTCCGCAAGGAATTTTACAGCAGCTTCTGGTCATGCATTATAACTCTCTGCCCTCCACCGCATCCTCTCGCACATTTGAACAGCAAGAAGGGCTGCTTGTGCCCTTTAACATCTATGCAGTTTTGAGGCATGATTCTGGGTTCTTAATCTTCTCAGGTACACGTAAGAGAATGAGTTAGGCCACCTACACAGCGATGCCTGAGCGGAGGAGGCTGCCAGACCTCGGTGGTACGTGGCAGAGGGCTACATGATGGGTCCCCATGGAGCACTTCAGGGTTCAGTCCTGTGGCAACTTGCTGTGCAGTGGATTGCAGGATTCAGTGCAGTTTCCTTCCAAGGATGATCCATTCTGTAATACTTTATGCATCAAACTTCCCTGTCAACTTTGCCAGCCAGTTTATTTAACAGCCTTCTCAATCACTTTTGGGGCAGGACTTCACTCCTGCTTGCACTTATCCTCCCATAAGCTGTCCTGGCCACTCTCAGAGGCTGTAGAAAGGGGGCAGGAAAGGCAAGAACAACCCATTTTGTATGTTCCTTCCAGCTCATGAATCACTGCACAGGGACCCTGGAAATGGGCAATGCTGAAATGTACTGCAGTGTTGGCCCATTGCAGACACTGGGAAACATCTTAGAGCTGCCTTCAAGTGCTGCCTTCAAGTGCTCAAAAGCTCACGCCGGAAAAAAGGAAGGGACCTGCAAGGACCCCAAAATCACTCCATGCCTCTAAAACTGCTGTGCCTCTTTGTGTCCTTGCTAGGTATATGCAGTTAGGATAGCTGGGAGCAGGGAACTGTCTGTACAGATACACTGATGTCCCCAGGCCAGTGACACGTAAATATGAAAGTTAGTAAAGCACAAGAGCTAAAAGCACACCAGTGCAGCTCACTCAAATCCCAGTGCTGTGAGCTCCTTTCACACCCAAGGGAAGTCCCCACTGCTCTGCCTGAGCAGTGACTGAGCCCACCCAATAGTCTCTGCCACCCTCTTCAGTTTAGCTCTGGCTGTGCCTGTCCCCATCTGTATGGTCAAACCAGTCTCTGTTACTTCTTCTGTAGAGATGCATTTCTTGATACAACAGGAGCTGACCAGTTATAATCCCAGCCTTCCTCTTCAATTCTGCACCCTCATGTGGTAAATGCCTTTACTTGTCTCAATCCACTGACCATTTGTACTGGTTGTTCTGCTTGTCAGCAATAGCCCTGGAGTTCAAACTTACAGGTGAGCACCTTTCACTCCTTAGCCTTAGCTCCAGTGCTGACTGTGGAAATATCTCCCCCTGTCTTCAGCTGGTTCCAGGCAGAGAAGGCAGTTTGTGGCAGGCATAGCTCTGTTATTTATCTGGGCTGGTCTGAGTATATTCTTAAAGAATTTGTGAAATACTCTCTGAATGATCAAAGGCACAAGCATGTGACTCCAAGTCACTGGACAGCAAGCTATTTAGAAAAGCATCTACTAAAAACAGCAAGTCTGAAAGACTATCTGGCACTAGAAAGCACTTAATTTAGAGAAGTGTCCATCTCATGAGCGAATGTCTTGTCATAAGGCAATATTGCAGCATTCCTCAGGGCTAGAGCAGGTTCTGCTTTTGTGTGTGACACATGGGTAATGCCACACTGAATGTAAATGTGTTCACAAAAAGGTTCAAATACCCTTGGCCTGAGGTTTTTTCCCCCCTCACCATCTGCTTGACCCCAGTATCACTGGGCTGTTCAGTTGATTCGTGTATTCTTGTGCACTATCAGTTTCAGGCTCCCTGATGTTGTTTTGGCATTCAAGCCTTTCAGCACCTTCAAAGAAAGCTGTTATAATTCCATCAGCCTCCAAGTTTGTAGGATCATTGTCATTTCTTAGATGCAGATAAAATGTTTCTATCTTTGGGATTGAAGATTTTGTGTCTCAGATAAGATTTTTTATCATCATATAATCCAGTTAAGCTTCTTACTTGGGGAATTGTTGGAGTAAGGCTCGCTCTCATGGCAATACCTACTTGCTCTTATTTTCCATGTCTCTGTTTACTGCTGGGCTGGTTTAGGGAATAATATGCTATTGATGGGCAAGAAGCAACAAACTGTGGTGAATTATTCCCTTTGCACTCTTGTTATTTCAAAGAGTTCATCTCCTTTCAAGGACTATGTGGATTTTTCGGTTTCACAAATAAGACCTTGTCTAGATCCTTTCCTTTGACAGGTACAGGATCACACAGAAAGCCCTATGAACTTTTTGACAGTCATTCTCACTCAGAATTACAGTTTTTTAGTGAATTCCCTTGCTGCTTTGCAGGACTATTTCACCACCTGTTTTTTCCCCTCTATACAGTTTACTTAGTTAATGGGCACACATTCAGAACTGATACATGACTAAAATAGGCAAACATGATTATCTTTCCTGTAATGAATTGAGCAGAGTGGGTCCCTTAGCATCATTTTGTGTACAGTCCTTGGCAGTAGGAGCCTTATCAAGATGTGCCAGCTCAACTCACCTCATTCAGCTCTCTGGGAAGGCTGTCAGAGTGGCCAGCAGAGTTCACTTTAGACTCTCTCTTCATCCCTTGCTCTGCAGCTGTTATATGATTTGCATGCAAGGTTTCTCTTTCTTCAAAAGCACTTTCATCTTTTAAAAACCTTCTCAGCAAACCCTCCCTCCCTAAATGATTCATGTTTAGGGTAGGCCTTCTGGTACCCTGAGGTCTAAAATACATATATTGATGATACCTGCTGGAGTCTTCTCTGTGTTGGCAGGGGTAGGAGAGACCTGTGGACGTTTAATGACATGAAACACTGTGATTTCGTGTGTCTTTGAAAGCCAGGATGGAGATACAGCTGAACTGCACTCCCTTACCCTTTGACATCCAGTTTTTCTAAAAAATATTTTCCAGTGTCGTATTCCAGTGGATCAATAAAGCATGTGGCCTTGCTACTACAAAAAAACCAATCCTGAATGTACCTCTGACAAGACTGAATCTATGACCTCCCGACACTTCCATGTGCTGTTTGGTTTCTTTGGATCAGCAAGAAGAGCCCAAATATTAGCTGAATGGTCTTGCAATATTAAAGAGAAGAAGTTCTGTTCCCGGGGGGGGAGTCTCTCTCTTAAAAGGGCCCTTTGTATTTTCTTGGATGTTTTACAAATGCTGCACCTGTACATGAGAGCTTCATCGAGATATGAAATATGCACTTCAAAGTGTGTTCCCATACACCTGAAACAAGAGCTCCTGTGCATTTCATAAATCAAATGGGAGTCTGATCTGATTATACAAATGTCATGTAGCTACAATGGCTGTGTTCTAATTAGTTTTTCAGCCATGAACTTTGATAGTGGCCCTTTTCTTCAAAAGGAGGGTTTATCTCCTGTACTGGTCAAAATATTTCAGTTGTCCACCTGTTTACTAAATTCCATCTAGTCCATGCATACTACCAATCCTTCTCTAATGTACATTAACAGGATGAATAAGATTATTTTAATTTTGGTATCTGTTTTACATTTAACAGGACAGTTTTTCTTTTATGTAGAACACTATTCATGAAGACACATGTTTTCTAAGCGTGAGGTTGGATTAGCAGCTGCAGATTTGGGATCAGTCCAGTGTTCTATCCTCTCTGACAAAATTTTTAATTCCCTCCTAGTTGAATAAATCCAAATACATATATCTCCTAAAAAAAAGCAAAATCCAATCACAACCAGACAACTCCCCACAAACCTTGAGAGTCCTGTCCATCTGAATACTCCAGCTGAAATTGGAGGAGTCTCAGGCAGAGATTTTCCAGTATGCTCATGTCAGTAGCAATAACCACACCAGCTTCTTGAGCCCATCGCTTTGACATCTCCAGCAGTTTTCCATTTCATAATGGCACAAGCAAAGGCAGAAGGCAAACCTGACCTAAGTGCACTCTTGTAAGCACAGAGTGTCAATAAAAGACAGGAAGAAAGAGAAAACCATTTGCAATTCAGTAGGGATCTGCAACCCTTCTGCAAATGCAGTACAGTGACAAGCAAGTGATGGTCTCATGCAGATCACTACAGGCTCAAACAGGAACTTCTCCATGCTGATGATGTGCTCTGGTGCTCACCAAGTTTCATTCTAATAAAGCATGATTTCGTTTTCCTCGCCTGCTGGCCTGCACTGCCAGACCATGGGGCTTTGCCCTGATACTTGAGGGAAAGATAAGCCCTGATGTTGGCTTCAGTGGTTGCCTTTTATGCCGAAACATTTTCAGCCTAATCTCTTTTATTGGCAGCATCTAAAGTCAGATGCTTAAACCTCACAGGGAGACTGAATAATTGCAAAAAAGGGTTGTGTCCGACTGCCTCATGTACTCACATGTGCCTGAATGGTGAAAAGTCCCAAATGTATTTCTCCTCTCTCCCTCTTCTACTGATCTTCAATAACTTGATCCCTCTCAAGTGCAGGGGTGATTGTGTGTCCTTTCATACACTTTATTAACTGGCTTCCCTTAGTTAATACTCAGTATTACCTGGTTTCCCTTTGACTCAAGATTTATATTTTGTGTTTTCTCAAGGTAGGTATGAAGGCTGGCTGCACCCAGGTGCTGCTGCTACTGCTAAGCTTCCACTTTACATTCCCCAAATTCCAGCCTGGTGTGTCTAGGCAGATATCTCTTRGCTGTTTAAATTGAAAAACAGTAACATTGAAATACACCGAGGTCAAAGAGAAAGTCAAACAACTGGTTTGGGCTTAGAGTAAGAGAGTACCAGGTGAGAGAGATTCTGTGAGCAGGAAAGCTGAAGGAGCCRGTCTTTAATGCAGGAGCACAACCACCTCTACGGAGATGTAGGCTGAGTAGGGATATGATGTGAAAATAGGAGAAACAGGTAGTTGAAAAATGGCCAATTATTTTAATTCCAGGGAAATTCCACAGCAGGACTAGCTGCAGCACATCCAAACTGCAAATATTCTGACAGTTTTAGCATTTTTAGTGCTGTTCTCAAGATATCTTCAAACCACTTTTCTGTTGGTTTTCCCCCTCCCACCACCCTTTTACCAGCAAGCAAAGATGACAAAGCAGAGTTGTAAATTTGAGTATTAAAACGTTCACTACCCACCCAGGCTCAATGACCATAAAGAGAGAGACGATCTGACGTGCAGAAAGCAGCTGTGAGAGTTCAGCCTTCTGCATGCGTGTGTGCAGCAGTGAGGGTGCGGAGYGTGGAGGATGAAATCGTGCCACTGCATAAGGAGTAACTGGGGCAGGGTAACTGTTACATCTGACTGATCGTGACATGCCAGCAGAGAAAACAATGATGCTTCCAGACTCTGCAGAGAAGCAAAACCCTCGCTTCTTCCAAGCAYGGCTGAACTTTGCAGCCAAGTGCTTAATGCCATACTGGGTCAGTCGGGATATAATTGCCCCTAACCAGAACAGTCAAAAGTTGGAGTTTGCCATCAACTGGCTGAGTGACACCCAGAAATTCTTTCCAGACTTACAAACAAGCAAAGAGACAAGTTTGAACCTGAACTCCGGGGTAATCACGCCACGCAGGAGCATAAACAAACATGGCACTGGCTGGAAATTCTTGAGGCATCACTTTTGACTGATCCAGAGGAGAAGTTTCCAAAGTCGGGGTCGCGACCCTGAGGAGCGCTGATGGAAGGGAGGTCACGGGCCCRGAAATGAGGTTGGGAGCCAACAGGCTTGGGAACTGCTGATGCAGGCAGATGAATGGTCATGTCAAAGGGGTCCCCTTGGAATACCCTTCTTCCCCTCTCCTGCCTCAGAAACAGTAACTAGTGAATTTTAAAGCTGGCGAGACTGGCTGTTTATAGCACACTGCTGTATTTATACAAGTAGATGACTGGAAATGAGCCCAAGATGATTAAGGAGATGGGAGCAAGGAAAGCTCTGGAGGGAAGGATGTGGGACAAGGAGAAGGGGAGGAGAAACAGGTCTCTGGGAAACAGGATCTGCCAAGTAAAAATAAGATTGATCAGTTTCAATTGGAAGAGAATAGATGCTTTTTAATATTGTAGTGAAATTTCAAAGTCTAACTTGGAAGTTCAAATTCTTCTCCCTTAAGAAGAAGTTTGAGKGATGTACTTGTGCTCCTGTGCTGTGAGAAGCCCCTGGTGCTGAACTGGATATCTTGGTGTGGAAGCTGACACAGGTTTTGGTGGAATTAATGTGTGGCCAGAGTAAGGTCTGTACAGCTAATAAATACACATACATAGTACATACAATAAGGTAATTGCCCTTAAGTGTGTCTCCAAATGGCCTCCTTTACTGTCCTTGTGTTTCAAAAGCTGCCAAAACCAGGCCCTGCATTTATGTGTGTTGAGAGTAAATCACTGTTATTTGGAACTTGGATGGTTTACTTTATCATACTCATAAATGGAACAAAGTGGAACAGACCAGCAAATTAATGTAGCTTACATTACTAATTTTGTGTCATGTCATTATTAAGAAAAGCATTTTAAGTTTTAGTAATGTCATCTTTTGTAATACCGAACTGGCTTCAATACAAGAGGAGCGTGAGCACCATGAAACAGATACCTTGAACAATCCCAGGGCATGGAGGAGACAAGCAATTCTTGGAAATTAGGAGGAAGGATAGCAATAGCACAAGTTCAAGTCAGGGGTGGGAAATGGGCCTGGAGAGGATAAGCCAACACAGGCCATCGTTGAAAAGCAAACATTAGGTCTGTGTGGTGCAATACCGAGCTGAGGCTACGTGCTGGGTACAATGCAGAGGTAAAGTCAATACCATGGTGTGGTGTTTATTTAATGGTGTTATGTTGAGAGGTATTCACTGACAGAAAGGTTTTTGTAACCAACTGCAGCTACAGGGTTTCCGGGGTGCTTCTTTCAGCTCAAAGATGAGGGGCCTGGTCCTGCTCAGAGCTGAACAAGGTGCCGTGAGTCATAGGGCAAGGCAGAGCCAAGTTACCTTTCTACCCCAATTACTGCTACAGGGACTGAAACACTGACCCAGAGCCATAAATGCTGGCGAGAGAGGAGGTCAGGAGGCAGTGTGAGTGAGACCTTGAGTGCAACGAGAGGTAGGGTTTCTTGAGCCTTAAATCCACTGATGGGGCAGACCTAGGGACTTCTGCAAAGGGAAACTCTGCTGCTGCTTGTTTCTAGCAAGATAAAGACTTTGTGAACATTTTTATGACTAAATGAATTCATGCCAAGCATGTAAAACTTCAAATAGCAGCTAATTGGTCAAGCMAGTGATGCCTAATCTTAAAGTCTCTGTGTTGAGGGCTGTGGGAGCTTTGCTCTTCAAGGCTCCTAATTTAGCAGGATGGCCCAGACTGAGTCTGTAGGCAAGGCTCAGTTAAGGCTTTTACATGCATATCCTCTAAGTGCCAACTATAGAGACTGTTCACAGCTGTGCTTCAGATGTGACCAGATAGGTGTGGAACCAGCACATGTATCCAGTTCTGGTGACCCAGCATGGACCAGTCTCCACAAGTTTCTTTTCAGGATTTAAACCAAACCTTTGGTTTGTTTGAGAAACTCAAGGTTTCATTTTCATAATTACCTTTAGTTTTGGAGCTGCCCTTAGGGCTATTTGGAATCTATTGAAACATGCTGAGCTCTGAATCAAAGGCTTCTGTATTTCATGTCAAATGCACAGAAATCAAGTATGAGGTTTCTGCTCCAATCATGTGGAAGTTCATTTTAATTTCCAAAGCATGCTGTATTTTCTTTTAAGAAACTGGTAAGTTCTGTTTAATGCTGAGCTCAGAATATATAATTTCAGGCTGGTTGTTTTTTCACATCAAAGCATGTGACTTCAGTTTCCAAAACATTTTTCCCCAAATATCTTTTTCCAGCCTGCAAAACAACCCATGGGAAAATAGCACAAATCTCATCGTGATGCTCAAAATTTTCATGGTTTTCRCATGTGACTGGTGACCATGCAGGGTAAAGAAAGGGTCTAAGGGCATATTACAGGATCTTTATGGCCAGCCTGTGTCATGACTCAAGTGCTTGGTGCCTTTAGTGCAGTAATAATCTTTTGCTGTGGCTGACCCAGTCCATCTCTTCAGGTACACCCAATCTCCAATGTGCTTCTCCGAGTAGGTTTTTTGGGTTTTTTTTCCTTGATACTACCTGTAAACATCTCAAGGTATATGGCATCCTCTTTGCAAGGAAATTTTTCTAGAGGACTGGCAGGAATTTTTGATTCTCACATGCAGTCTGACTATTCCCATTCTTAATTCTTCCTGTTACTGCTGATCATAGAGCTCATCTCTGAGATGGCATCTGTAAAATAAACTCTTATCAGGTTCATAGGTCAGATACATAATGCAAGGGCTAATTCCTGTCCTCCTCCTGGAGCTCCTAGATACCAAAGGGAACCCTTCCTGGACAAAAAAAACCCCAAACCAAATCATAAGTGGTTTCAGCCTATTAGAAATCTAAGTCTTCAGAATAAGTCCTTTACCCTAAATGCAATGCTCCCAGTTGAAATTCAGGCATGATAAAAATGCTAGACGAAAAAAATGAAAAGAAAACAAATAAACAAATAATGGGCTTTTCTTGCCGGAGGCTGTTACAGAGCAGAGCTGTAGAAACGGATCAATTCACTTAATGAAGTGCCTTTGGATTATAAGTTTTCTGTTTGTAGACAGCAGACTCTCATTGTATTTCAGTATTAATAGGGTTTCTCCTAAGGAGCTGTGACCTTTAATCTCATTATGTATGGATTTGTGTATGTGAATATGACATACGAGTTTGTTACCAAGATACTATTTGAAGCAAACATCCTAAGGCCTTCCAAATTGGCAAGTTGATGCTGATTTCTGAGTCATCCCAGCCTAAAATATTATTTTGTATTTTTGCAACATTTTGGACTGCAGAGGAAACATCAGCCATCTTATCTGACTGATGCTATCAGGTGCTTTCCATTAGTTTCCTAATGTATGTCCTAGAGACAGCCAGACACACTCAGCCTGGATACAAATGGCACTGAAATTAAACGGGATTCAGTTTATCAGAAAGGTGGATCAGCTCAGTTAACTACAGCAACTTATCTATAGCAGGATAAGGACTTGACAAGTTCTTTCAAGCTTGATGTAATTTGCGTCATCTCATGTTGCTTTCCTCATCTCCCTTCTCCTTCTTCCCTGGATATTGCCATCTCTTCTTGGTTTATACAAACACATAGTGCTACTCACAGCTTTGTCTGCTGTGACTGGTTCAGTGGTGGGACTGGGCACTGTTCTCTATGCATAGACCATTTGTGAATTGGGCTGGGGGGGCTCCAACCTGTGCCACGGTATCTGGGGTCTTGTTTGTCCCTTGTTTCTAATTTATATAGTAGYAATTACTAATTAACAACCTGTTAGCTAGTTCTGAGAGTTATTCTGGAATGTGGCCTTTAGTAATAGGGGACTGATAAATGGCAGGGGATTCACTTCCAGTCCTGCACTCATTCCAAGAATCCTTTGACAGTGCACAATATCTCTTGGTGCTGCATAATATCTATTTCTGAATTCTAGCTGCAGCTGAGGCTTTCTTTTTTTGTCCTGCTGGAGTTGCTGAGATTGTTTCATTTGTCAGAGGAGTATGTTCAAAGAAGAAATACTAAAATATGTTGAATAAAAATATATTTGAAGTCTTTCTACCCTATCTGAAATATGATTTCTCAAGATCTTGCAGAGTGTCTGTAGCTTAGCCAGMTGCAATATTAATGGCACTTTATGAAAAAGTGCCAGAGCCCTATAACTTCCATATAATAAATCAACTGTAGATACCACTCTCAGCACAAATAATTACCAGAATTTATACTGTGTTCTCCTCACGAAGAATGAGTCACTTCTCCCACACTCAGAGCATGCAGAAATTCTCAGAGAAAATGCAGCTGAGTACACGTAATTATTATMATTTCATTTAGCTATTTTTTGGGGTTGATGACAGTGTCATCATAAATAATGAAATTTAGGACTTTTCAGACCTTCATGCCAGGAAGGTATCCGCGTAAAGGAAGGACATGGCTGAATACTACAGTCATTAGCATATGTTAGCTATGACATATGTTAGCTAATAAATTAGCATATGTTAAGAAAATTATTTCCAAGGATATGAATTTTTTGTGGAGGAAAAGTTTACTGAGAAATACCTCACTTTTAGTTTCCAGCAATCTGAAAGTGAAACTCTTAACCATGTTTATAAGCAGAAGAGCTGACCTTCAGGAACTCACATGATTTCCAGCAACATCCCATATATAGAATTGAGATAACGAAAGCAATGAAGAAAACTTGCCATTACAAGTCTCCTGAAGCTGGCAGGTGTTATCTCTGTGTAGCCATGCTCCCTTATATATGGCAGAAGGCTCCCTTCCCTTGTGTTCCAAGAATTTATATCACTAGATATTTCAGAGAAGTGACGGTCCTGAATTGAATGTGTGGTAGATGATACACTGGGGACTTTGGAAACTCACGGTGACTGCATCCAGTAGAATGCAAGTAAAACTCCTTGTGTATCTGACTGCTAATAGTGAAGTAACTAAGCAAATCTGGGGTAAACAAAGGTGTAACAAAGGGAACAACTTTACCAGGATCAAAAAAGTAGAATCTGGGAAAGGAAGGGTCTGCATGGGCTGAGATCCTTGTTCGGCTCCAATGGAATAGGTCAGTTCCTCCAGCCTAAGATGTTCCTGGTGCCTCAACTTGACCTAGGTGTTGCTGAGCTGTGTCCTGAGCTGAGTGTGTCCTTTCTCTCTGGGTACCTATGAATGCACTGTGGAGGAGTTTGTGCAGCTCAGTTTGATTTATCACTTTTGCTGACGCRCTGGACTATGGTTAAAGGAGAGTTTGGAAACTATGAATAGAATCATTATTTCAAATATGGTCCAAAAGTTTGTCTTTTCACAACTCTGTGTTTTCAGAGAAGAGAGCTGAGCTAAGTCAGAATAAAAGCAATTGTGGGATTTTTGGAAGGGAGTAGATGGCACAGGGAAAGCAATGTGTTGCAAGTGGGTAGATCCAGCCCATGGGTACCATATGTTTTGAAATCCCTGCGGTCTGGATAGTGACCAGCCAGATTTTTCAGCCTGAGGCTTCCAGCTCCACCCCACTGAGCAAGGAGTTCCTGCTGCTATGGAGCCCAAAAAGTGCCTGAGCACCCTGAAGTGCCTCTGTCATTTGTCAACACAAATACAATTAGAGCACCTTTGCAGCAGGATGTTTGCAAAGASAACTGAAGATCACTGCTGCCTATACCCTGCTTTTCTGCAGGCTGCTGTTTTGATACATTTCTATATCATGAAACTTCACCAAAATCCATGTTTGAAGCACAGATTTTCTCCAGACAAACCATGGGCTGATGAACTCTGCAGAGGCTGGAGCCTGGCCTGTGCAGAAGTGTCAGCACTGACTGCTGGATGAAAATGGGATCTGAAATGCAGGGGTCTGGAAGGCAGAAACTCTGTGTTATGTGGCCTTTCTGTTCTTATAATTAAGATATTATTACAGTTGAGCTCCTTCTTTCGTAATACACCCCTATGATGACTCCCAAACCTACTCCTTCAGAGAYAGTCTGCAGCCAGTTATCCAGATAATGAAGAAGGGCAGGGAGAGGGAGGGGGAAAATTACCCACAGCTAATGTGAAACATGTGCCAGYGAGACAGTGACTAGTCAGTGTGTTCATCTTCTACGAGATGCAGAAAGTGCATCTCCTCAGAGCCAGGGATAACCTGAGGCTCCTGGAAGCTGTAAGCAGGTGAGAGTCTGTGCCCTGGCTGTGACACAGCCAAAGATGTAGGAGAAAGACAGAGTGGGTTGATCCATGGCCGAGGTAATCCATCTATAGATAATCAAACACTATGTCTGGGACATGATTTGACTGTTCTCCCTATTAAAGTATCCATTGCCAGTCTGACACGATCAAATTCCTGCCACTTATGTTGATATTCTTCCTTATTCTAACTAGTAACTGGACTTGGGACCTTAAAATCAGCTGAACTATATAATGTAATATATAATGTAGCTTTTTTACATAACATACAGGAAGTTGAAAGACTGTACAAAACTGAAGAGTGTATGGCAACGCAGCTCAGTCATCTTTTGAAGATTACTTGACTTCAGTGGAAGAGGCTTATCTTCCTATAAGTAGAGACATTCCTCTGCTGTGACATAATCTCACTTTTTATCTTCCATCTCCTTTATTGTTTTTGAGGAAAATATAGAGAAAAAGATAAAATACCCTCTGGTGACCCCTATACCTCCAGACTCCTTAATGCCTCATGTATTTYGTGACAGGTAACTCTCTAACTAGTGTTGCTGGAGGAGTTTCACAGTTCTTGTTAAAATGATTTGTTGGCTTTAGGGCTTCTATCTGCAAGATAGAATCCCTCACCATTGAGATGATGCAGACCCTTCAAGTGGCACTCAGCATTACCTTCAGGATCAACCCTTTCCCGCTTCACGCAGCACTGTTGATGCCAGCGGAAGTTTTACCCTTGATTTCAAACCTAATTAGGCCTGAGGACTGTGGTCCTTTCATCCTTTGTGCAGTAAAGATGCTCATGACCTTACACAGGGTGTGCAGACACTGCGATGGAGGTGGGGCTTTGTGCCCCACATGGTGGGAGCTTTGCCCTGAAGTGCTGACAGTCTGAAGTTTAGATTTGGTGCAATGAGTGGAAGTAAYAAGCAAAAGTTGGGCATAGGCACAGTGAAGGTCATGGCAGTGAGACCAAGGGTTGCTCTGATTTGGCAGGTGAATATCTTGACTGCTGCACTGATTAAATAGTGAGTCACCAGCTGCAGGCTGGAAGGAGGAAGCAAGACATTAGAAGGATGTGGCTGTGGGGAGACCTGGAGAGCAAGCATTAGGACAGTTCATGCCCAGAGGACTAGAATAGCTTGTCCACTGGTTTAATTGTTTTAGGCATTTAAAATACACTGGGTAAATCACTAACAAGGATGCCCAAGAGAACAATGTTGTATCAGTTATCTTCCTGAGCATTTGATTGGTTTGATTTTATTTATTCTAAACCAAACAGGGTTATTTGTGATGTTTCATCTTTAGTCTGAGTGTCTTTAATTTGGACATCCATCTAATTTGGAAGTTTTCCATGCGATGCCAGTGAGACTGTCGGAATGTAGTCATGACTTAAAACCAAACATCTTTCTTGCTCCATGTTGCTGACCGCAGCTTTGGTTATGAATTGTGAAAGAATGTAAAAATCCAGTGTATTTTTCTCTGTGGGCTCTGTTTATTTTTATTTTTAACGTTTTGATTGGACAATGAAAAATGTCAGTGATGCCAGTTGCAAGTCTTTAGGTACAAGTTTGCCTTTCAGCCATTGCGTGGGAGTGATTATTTGCTTTAAAAACTGACAGCTGTGGATTTTTAGTTCTTTTCTCTTAATAATCTCTGGGAAAATACGGCTTTGTACAAAAGCCTGCTGTATGAAAAGGTAAAACCATGGCTGAGCTGGACGACATCTTTTTCCTGTGTTGCTAACTTTTTCAGAGAGCAGTAGCAACAAGCTGAGCAAAGGTTGGAAGCAGCACTGCTGCTTCTGTTTCCCTTGAATTCCTTTCATCAGTCCAGTGACTACATGAGTCCTGATGGCACATTTCTGGGTCACATGTGCCAGAAAGATGGGCTATATGGAGATAGACAGCATGGAAACTATTCTAGCTCGAGACTGGTTACGTATACAGGTTTCACACGTGCTGTAAATGTGTATATTCCTCACATGGACTTTATTAATAGCACAATCCTGAGACAGGGAGAGCCAGTTAAATTGCTCCTTATGTAAGTGAAGCAATAGAAATACAATCTTTTTTATCCCTTATTGTATTAAAGCTACAAATAGCTTATTGGAATCATAGAATGGCTTGGGTTGGAAGGAACCTTAAAGATCATCCAGTTCCACGCCCCGGCCATGGGCAGGGACACCTTCCACTATAGACCAGCTTCCTTCAAGCCCCATCCAGTCTGGCCTTGAACGCTTCCAGGAACGGGGTATCCACCGTGTCTCTGGGCAAGCAGTGCCAGACCCTAGCCACCCTCACAGTAAAGAATTTTTTCCTAATATCTAGCCTAAATCTCTGCTCTTTCAGTTTATTACCCTGGAAGGCAACTTAGACCAGCACAGGAGCCCATCAAAAAGTGCAGAGCAGCACAACTCAGACCACAGATTCCCCAAGCCCAGCTGAGGAGTGAAGCCCACAGGAGAGGAGTGAAGGTACAAGGGCACAGCATCCAGAGCTGGAGAAAGAATAGGAGGCCCATGTGACTATTTAAAAAGCCAGGCTCATGTGTGACCAAACTGAATGCTGGTTTTGTTTTTGGTCCAGTGAAAACTTTGCAATGGAAGAGTTAGGTAGTTTTCTTCCTTGGCTCTGCCATCAAAGGGATGCTGCTGCCTTTCCCAGCCAACTTTCTCCCATTCAATGGGATCTAGATTTCTCCCTGCAGGATATTGCTTTGGTTAGGAGGTCAGAGGAAAAAATGCCACAACGGTAGGTTGTCTTTATTTGGATTTTTCCATGTTCATCTGTCCCTTCCACTGCAATTCTTTCAGCTAGTAGTAGTAACAAGCTGTTGCCCTGGTACGTGGATTAAATAGAGTTGGAGGCACAAACTGGAGTAGTAGGAGATTGCATATCCAGTCCTCTGTTTTCCCACTAACAGGAAAAACTGAGAAATGTGTCTAGAGAGACTAGATACAAGTATTCATGTCTTTCAGACACTGAATAAAACCACTTGCATGGAAAGAGCTCTTACTACTGAGCCTCCTGGATTAATCACAACCAATTAATTTAATATTCAGCAACATGGAGAAGCATGGAAAGGTTATCCCAGTTTGAAACCTGTGATGAGTATGGACTAAACTCTGAATTCCCAAATATTCATAGCCTGGACTATGCTCTAAATTCCTCTTTATAGCTATAAAAAGGGATACTCTGACACTCTTCAGTGATGTGGTAAGTCCAGATGAAAACACAGATGCCAGGTGCTGACTATAAAGTAAATCAGGGTAAATTAAAAATGAGAGCTATTTTACAATACAAGAGGGTGAATTTTGTCTGTTAATGAAATTATTACCGAAATTAGGTAATAATTCATGCATTTTCATTTGAAGAACAAGTAGAAATTCTTCAAAGGGTGTGGGGTAAGGGGGTTCAAACCATCCTAAGAAGAAGAGTTGTCTCCCATTCAATACCTTTTATATAAATGGGACATCTGGATATGCAGGCAAGGACAGGAATACCAGTGAACTGGTAGAGCTGACAACCATGAATCTGGATCGGGACTTCTCTCCCCAGCTCTGTACCTAGCCTGTATTTTGACCTTGGTAACTTTCTGTTTTTCAAGCCTCATTTTAACCATGTTTTAAAACAGATAAACCAAAATGTATCCTGTGAGGATACTGTAAAAGTTAGAGGATTTGGAGGGGAGAGATGCTGTGTATTATTAATTGAGCTGCATTTTTACAGGTTCACTCTCGGAAGAAAATATCTATCATRTATAAACTTCAAAACATTCCTCTGTGTCCTTAGGTTTAAATGATGGAAATAAATTAGAAAAATGGTATTTAAGTGCTAAGCAGGATACAGCAATAGGACTATTGCATTTCCATTTGCACTGTAAGCAAAGAATTCATCATAAATGTGTTAGGCCTGTGTGGTTTTCTATAATGTTTATGAGGATGATTAACCTCCTGTAATCAAAGTTAGCCACATTAGTGGCTGAGAGTATTTACTAAGCTGTAGGGAAGAAATCAGTTTTAAATTCTCCTGATTTCTTTTCATCTGTATCCCAATTAAACACTCTACATTAAATTCTTGAAATTTCTATGCTGCTACTTGTAATGGGTCAGAAATGTCAGGGTATCCTTGAAGTGGAGCACTCTTCTCCAAGGCACTTTGCATAGCTTAATTAGCAGATTTATTTCTTTCCCTGTGCCTTCTCTAAGGGCTTTCGTTATGTCAGATGCTTCCAGTTATTAGAAATCAGAGCCAGAAGTCAACTGATGAGCTACTGATCGCTCAAGCTAAATGTAATTTAATGCAACAGTTATCTGAGCAGTTTGAAAAGCCCCTCTGGGGACTGTATGTGCAGGGAGGGTCCAGGATGCACATCCCTATAGGCTCTGTGCAGTGCAGCACAAGACGTGCGCATTAAAGGACGTGGTGTGGCCAAAGGTCATCACTATGGCACTTTCTTTTATTCTACTGTAACAAGAAATCAAGCAAAAAAGCTTTAGAATTGCCAAAAATTTGATGTTTGTTTTGTTGGTGTGTAGGTGGGTTTTTCTCTCAACAGGAAGCGAGGGATATTCCCAACATCTTCCAGTAGTTTCGTTGTCCGGAAGCCCCAGCCTCGGCTGTGTAATTGCCATAGCTGGGCAGTGTGGGATATGGCCCTCATTTTAATGCCTGGAGCCAGATCATGCCTCAGAGTCTCTGGCTGATTGGTTTTTGTCCAACGTAACTGACTAAGCAGAACTAGTTCTGATTCTAGCTAATGATATGTCATTAATATATGAGTCCTCTAAAATGTTTGCCTTTGAATTGTGAGACTTTGACCCCAAGATATCAGAAATCATTCCAATCAGACTAAACACACATAATTCACATAGTTCAGTATATGGTGAGGTCTCCTACCAACCCTTTTCCGATCATAGCCATTATGTGAATGACAGCATGTGCATATCACACTGGGATTTTGCACTTGGCCTTTATTCCGTACCAATCTGATAATGGGATGAAAAGTGGACTTGAGGAATGCAGTTCAAAGGACTTGCACTACTGAACCTGTGTACCAAGCCCAGCTATATAGGTCATAGTAATCACTTGTGAAGATATCATGAAGTGGAGACAGCCTGTGCAGGGCCGTGAAACAGAAGATATATAGCCCACAGGTGGGACAACCGAGGAGGAGGAGCCAGGCAAGGGGCACTTCAGGGGTGGAAGGCAGCCAAAGGATGCCATAGGAAACAACAGTCATGGCAATGCTATTCTGACAACAGTTCCTTCCTCTGTCTCCTGGTAGGGATCTTGCTAAGTTACAATTCTTATTTTGACTCTCTCTGCTCCTGAAAAGCTGTGGTTACATTTTTAAAGACCAGATGCCAAAACTACCCCCAAACATTGGGAAACACTAAAGGAATAAGGAATCACTCAATTAAAAAAAAAAATCTATCCAGATTGCTGGATCTTATTATATGAGAAAGGATGGGAAGCTATAGATAGTAGGAGAGTGCTGATGCAACATAACATACAGTGAAACTGGTCCTGGTTTAATGCCATATTTAATGGCAGATACTGAAATACATAAGCTTTCTGAAGAACAGTCTCATGTCTTAAGTGGTGCTAGTTGGTATATTTTACCCTGCATGTTAACAATGCAGTAAAACGTTGTTGGCTAACATCTTATTAAAAAAACCTACCTTCTTCAAAAAAACTTTCAATTTCCTATTTGTTGTGCTGTAGACTAACCCTTTTTGTTAAGGCAAACTTGATAGCCACATGTATTAACTCACACTAAAAGACACTTGACCACCTCTGTGCCTGTATTGTCTGTTCACAGTAGCTTTCCCTTTATCAGATCCCACTGTACATGCTGCAGGACCCTCAAAGGTTACAGTGGTTTTAAATGCTCAGCTTTTGATTGAGAAAATCAGTGCAGGTGAATGAAGTGTGTGTAGAGTGGCAGCCAACAAGGCTGGGATGTACTGCAGTATCTCAGGAARGAGCAGCCAGGTCTGGGTTGCAGCACAGTGGGTGGTGGAATTTCTTTGTTCCTATAATACTTCTAGAGACTTTAGATATTGTGATTTGTAAGGGTATTCCTCCTTTAGCAGACAGGCTAATCAAGGAAAAAGAATTGCAGGTGATGCACTTTGTTTTCTCTTAGGGACAAAATGCTGCCCAACTCTGGCACATCTTTCTTAACAATGTAGTTGTTATTTACATTTCACACATGCTCCTCTTGGACTACCTATAGCAACATGCAACACTTCTCCATTTGTCTGAGTTCAGGGATTTCAAAGGCCTTCCTGGCTCTAATGAAGGAGAAGAAGGGCATTTTATGGACTTTCCATAAGGTTGAACTCCATGCAGAAAAAGCAGGGAACAACCTGTCCCATCGCCTTCATTTAATATGTTGACCAACCGAGGTTCAGACAAGGCAAGTGTTATGACCTAGTCTACCCTGAGAGCAATAAGGAAGTAAGTACCCAGGAAATTACCCAGGGAATTCTTCAACAAGGCAGTAAATTCCAAACATGAGTCTTTTTCCTATGAACTGTCTGCAGTGCCCTCCACCTCTGTTGGCTTTGCACAGGGCTGGCTTTGTCACTTAGTGCTTTTTGAAAAGAACAGTTTTTAAAATGTCCCTTTTGGTGAGTCTAAGCAGAGGAAAGGTAATTGGTCACGTGCTGTGAGTGCTCCAGATGGGCTCTGGGTGCAGTGTCAGGCAGCTCATGACCTGACACGCTGAGCGGGTGAAGGGTGGGTGCGGCTCTGCCAGGGGTGCCTGGGCTTGTTGGGAGGATTGTTGCCATTCCTACCCACTTCTCTCTCTTGGTCCTTCTGAAAAAACACGAGCTATTAGCAATGGTTGTGCGATGTAACTCATTTAGGGGGAAAACTCGCTCATAAAGTTTGTGGTCCTATACTCTCTGAGATGARACAAAGTGGGGAGATGGGCAGGTGAGCTGAAAATTCACTGGGACACCGCCACCCATCCTGCGGTCAAATGTACAACCAAATCTTCCACTGAAGGGTCCTGAGACTGATCTATGTGCAAAAGCACAGACCCTGCAGCAGCCTGCAGTGCCCTGGGCTGGCTGTGCACAGGCTAAAGGGTTGGCATGGCAACACCAGCTTCCAGTGGGTGTAGGAGCATCCCTGAATCACAGCTCTACCTGCCATCCCATTGCAACTCCCAAGTGCAGGAGGGGAGTGTCATGGGAGCCAGCAAAAGGCTTTCCCTCCCAAAAATAAATACTGAGAATAGGGAATACTTATCTGCCGGGCCCTGCTATTGAAAAACGGATCTTAGTTCATATAAGCAGGAAAAAGACATTGAGGCTTATTTGTATTTCTGCCCCTGAGCACAAAGGGGCTGGAAAGCAGGCGGATCCCACCGATTGTGTGCTCCTCCTGTTTGGAGATGTAATCGGCGTCCACATACTGTGCCACAGCCTTTCCTCATCTCTAGGGGTTGGGTTGGGGCTGGGAATGATGTGTGGGGATAGACCACCTCCAGTGTGGAGGTGAAGACTCCAGCATTGGGATGGGGGAAGGCTGGTCTCTTTCTCTCTCCCGATCTTCTGACATGTAGCACACACTGCTGGGAGCAGCGTTTGTGGGGGATGGAAGAAAACACAGGGTCACCCTGTTTGCTGAATCCCAACTCACCAACTGGAGAAAAAGCCTCTGTGTAAACAGCACAAACGAAACGGATGTTTCACTCTGCTACTGATAAGTTTATCAGCAAAGCCAATGTGCACTGTGGACCTCAAGGAAAATATAAAGAAAATGTGTTGAAGAAAAAGAAGTGGAGGGTCCTCAGCTAGCCTCCAGCTTACCACACCCTGGGTATCAGTGTCCGTGCTCTGGCACATGTGAATCATTGCTCAGCCAATGTGACTCCAARGCTGGGGTGTTGTCATTTGTGACCACAAGGTCCAGTCTTTCCTGGGCTCCAGCTGTTAAACGTGCTATCAAGATGAATGACCCAGGACCACGCAGAGGAGCTAGGGAAGATGGAAGCATAGCAGGGACAGGCAGGGAATACAATGGATGCTGGGGAGTACCGTGGAAGGCCCTGCTGGACCTTGAGTGAGAGTTGTGGCAGTGGCCTCTCCAGCTGATATTGTCTGTGAATAGACCATTGTCCTCTGCAAGGAAGCAAAGAGAAAACTGTGTCTTCTGTTTCCTTGACTGGGGCACTGAGCCAGTATTGCCTCACCAAGGGCTCKGCAGCATCCTGGAGGTCTCACAGCTCCAAAACRCCTCGCCCACATTGCCTCAAATGCCTGCCCCGGTGTCCTGTTACACATGGATCGTTTTGGCTGACTGGATTTTGTTCCCTGCAAGTGAGTGGCTGGGAAGGAGATGTGCTTCACAGAGCTTATAATAGAAATCTTTCTTTGACCTCCATGACCGAGAGATTAACGCCATTCCAGAATGATAGAGTGCATGTTTTTTAAGGGTCCAAAGGCAATTCCTGTTTACAGAGCAGGTCTGGAAGAAACTCATAACATTCAGGCTGGGGCAGTGGCTGGGCAATTCCTTCCCCATCACTACTCTTTCACGTGGACTTGGGCCCTGCTGAGGGAGAACTTGAGATGTGGATGGCTAAGCCAGGCTGTTGTGGTTGTGCAAAATCCCACTGCCTGTCTCTGGGACAAGGGAATGAGGAAATTCTTGCACCTACCCCATCCCTTCTCGTTAAAGGAAATCACATTGGAGCTTCTTTGGGGTGATTCTTTCTGGTCTAGGATTTTCTTTTAGGACCTATTTTGATGAGATCCAGAGAAATCTTGCCAATACTTACGAAAAATTTGTCACTGACAGTAAAGATCCATTTGCAATAGYCTTGGACTTCCTTCAGTTATTCAGCTCTGCAGAAACAGACTAAAATGCTTTGATCTATTGAGGTCCGACCTGCTAATCCTCATTACATGCTCATGCCCAGCATCTTTACCTCTAATGGGCACTGAGAGCTAGGCCTGTGGTTCTGCTCCCACTATGCCCACTCTTCCAAGAAGTATGAAAGGCTGAAAGCACTCTGAACAGGAAAAGTATCCATCTGCTAATAGCATCAGCCCTTRTGTTTTCAGTTACATTTCCAGAAACCAGAGTGTACAAGATATCCTTTCCGAGTAAATGTATTCTCACRTCCATGAGGAGCTTGATGCAAGTCAACCATCTAAGCCTTTGTGAGCCAGTGGGGAGTCAGAAGTGGCAGGAGCCTGGAGTCCACTGTCTAATGTATTCCCTGGCACTGTCCTAAAGAGAAAATATGGTACCTGTCTTTAGCCAAAGGAGTTACGCACAGACTTATTGACAGGGCCCAAAATTTAAGGTCCTTTTTGGAAAAAGTGGCCTTTAGTAAGCTCTCATGTTTACTTGTAAGATTGTAGGGTGACACTATGATCCATGGATGCTCCTCTAGGTGGGACATATTTAGCTTGTTATTAACTATGACCTTATGGAAGGACAGTCGTGTTCATACACTGGCAGGGAACAGCTAAGACTAGAGTCAGAGGCAGGGATTTTAGTTGGGTTCGGAAACTTAAATTCAGATTTCTAGCTGCCAGCAGCACTGAAATGAGRAGATATATGAATGTGGAAATCCACCATTTAGGATATGAACATTATGGAGCTCTCTTTGAAGGAAAGTGCAAGGCACACTGAGCACATGCAAAGTTGTATTTACTCCAGAAAGATCATGCTGTGAGGTGATGACGTTCCTTCCTTCCCCTCTCTACTTCTCGTTTTCTCTCTGTATCAGGGCTGTCTGACCTTGGAAATTATTTACTTCTCCTCTGCAAGCCATGACCCTCTTTTCTTCTCTCCCATGGTCTCTTTTTACACAAAGCTTTAGGTGTGTTTCAGCCAGTTGACTTCAACTTTTCTGACCAATGCACACAATCAGTGACGGTGCAAATCCCTGCTGCCTTTACTGGCACCAGCCATATCCCAGTACAGCTGGTGTCTGCTGGGCTGGGATTTTCCGATGGCTCCTGCGGCGGCGCAGGTTACAGACCGATTGAGACATGTTTGGTGGCTCAGCCACGTTTGCCACAAGGGGGGGTGAAGAACAGAAACCGTCTGTGGAAATTTACTGACTCTGAAGACCTCATGACTTCTTGCTAAATCAAAAAATTCCCAGTATAATAAGAATAATTGTTTTTAAACCGCCTCTGCAGCCTTTCATTATTTACCTGAATGTTGCACGGTCAGAGGTATTTTTTTATCAGTGACAGCAGTCCATCATTTGCCATGGGGTGAAAGATAAGGAATTAATTTCTAGTACAAGGGCTTCCACAGAGCTGGTGAATTTAAAATATATATATATATGTGTATATATATATGTGTGTGTGTGTGTATATATATATATATATATAKTCAACAAATTAGCATGTAGTGTGCCAGCTCTTGTGAAATATGAGCACATTAAGAGCATGAGTGGGAGCAAGTAAGGTTGTGAGGAATCTTTCTGCAGCTTCTGTTTTCAAACAGTGATTTGCAAAGAAGCCGTTTTCTTGTCTTTTTTATTTGAAAGGTTAATATGTGCGAAGATCTTTAAATCATCTGAGGTGGATCAGGGTTATGACTAAGAGATAAGGAGGGATTTGTCTGTCTGACAAACTTCCCCTTTGTTTACAGAGAAGATTGGTATTTTCAGAAGTGGCAAAATAGCACTGAGTGCAAAATGCAGGGCATAATGTAAATTGGAGTTCTGCCAGTTCATGGGCTGAGCAAAACCCGTTGAAATGCAAGATGTTCTGAGGCCCAGCTCTGTGTCCTGCACAAGAAAAGCCTCCAGTGATGTCTCTAAGTAAAGTACTCAGTCTACAGCCCACAAAAGATCAATGTAATGCCTACTACAAAGCCGATAGGAATTTTGCTGTTAGGACAATTAATGTTCTTAGTCATTTTTATACTAGACCATATCATCTACCCACCAGAATTAATGCTGCTTATTTCAAAAATTGAGTGAGAGAGAGGGGAATAATACAGGAGAAGCCAGAGAAAAATGCCCTGAGTCTGTGTTGTGCCTCCAGGCAGGGCACAAAGTGAATCTGCAATAATGTAATTTCTAAGCAAGCCATGGCTAGAAGTAAAAACTGCAGTGGTGATCAGAAATGACCAGAGCAGTCAACTCAAGCACCATCAAAGGCAATGGCCTCAGAGCCTGCAAAGCTCATTCAATGCATGGTGCAAGGCCCTGATGAGTGCCAACAGTGCAATGCAGGCTGGGTTTGCTTTAATATTTTATAGATAATGCTCTGTGAAGACAATGGACTGGCTCAGGTGCAGCTGAAGTCATGTGGATGGAGATCTGTCTGCTTAGGGTTTTAGGGCTCTGGATGACGGGACAAGGTAAGAGGCTATATATGTTCCATATAGTGTTCTCTATAGTAGGATTCAGTTTCTAAGCTGGGACTCAACTGTGTTGAAATGCTGATTCAAATACTAGCAAAACTGTAGCAATTTAGGGCAGGAATAGGATATTTGCAGGTGGATAATTGGCTGACTAGATAACAATGATCTCCTGTTATTTGCAGCCAAAAACTTGGTTTGGTACAACATTTAGTGCATTTAGACATAATGTCTTGAGATTTGACACATTGAAAATTTTCTACATGTCCAGGAGAGGGTAAAGAAGATAATCTCAAAGACTCCAAGAAAATCCATGTAACACTTGAGATTAGAAAATGAAACCCACGGAGAAATTGAGATCAGAAAATGAAACCACGGAGATGCATTAAAGGCAGCAGGACCGCGGATTGCACGTCATATAAAATGAATGCAGTTCATCACACTAAACTGTTCATGCCCAGACCATATATGTTCAGCTCTTGACAAAGTAATCTCTTTACAAAGCTCCGTAAGGCAGCAGAGTCAGCTAAGAGCGAGTTATAAACAAAGCAGCTATTCAGCTGTCAAAGCAATTTTCAGCTATATGAAAGCAGAATGGGACGGAACGGGTTCTGCCGAGCCTTCTGCCGTCCCGGGGAGCCGGTGGCCGTGCATGTGCGCGCCTCGTGTGCCAGGGGACAGCGCGTGCGCGGGGACGGCCGCCCGCGCTCGCACGTGCGCTCGCACGTGTGGGGCCGTCGCCCGTCGCCGTCCCCGGCTCGTGGCGCAAACTGCAAAGGGCTTATTTAAACCCTGCTCTCTGCCTGCACGTGGGGATGTCGCTGAGTTCTGTCCGTTCCGGTGACGTGTCTGGTTCCCATAGAAACCGGTGTACTTTGGAGAGGGAAAAGCAGAAGGAGACTGAGGAAAGCAGAAAAATGAGGCAGAGCGGGAGAAGTGTGCCGGTGTGAATAGATCATTTGGGTGGTGGGTCCTTTCATAAAGTGACTAAAGCCTGAAGGCAGAGAGTTGCCGTATTTATTTGTGAGTATGTCACTCAAGAATAATTCAAATCCTTTCAAATGTGCGTCAATTAAATGAACACAGCATCCTATTCCTTCATGCGCGCTATCCCTCCCCGGACAGGCTGTGTCTGTACTGCAGGGGCCAGGTTTCCAGGGTGCTTTCTGCTGACACACAACTTTTCTGTTTGCTGTGTCTCTGGTGTCATTAGCAGGTGTTTCCTATCTTCATCCCGAAACTTGGGAAGGAGGCAGGGCCTGGGAAACTACTGATTTCAACTAAGGTTCAATGAAATACCTGTCAAGTCTCCCATAAAAAAARATGTGTATGATCTGAACCTCCCAAGGGGTAGGCAGGGCAGGGAGAGGCGTGCTGGAGCTATTCTATGATTTTTTTTGTGCCTTAARCCGGCCAACTTGCCATTGAATCATTTAATAACTAATTAAAAGTCCTGGATAAAACATGCTGTCTACAGCTTTCTGGCAAACATCCCAATGACTTCAGTAGAGCCAAGATTTTACCCTTTACTTGACTGCAGAGCTTGTTTATTGTCACTTTTTCTTTAGCTGTCCTATGTGATTTATGCCTGATTTTTTTCTCTCAGATGTGTGGGTTTTTTTCCTTTTGTCAAATATTCTCGCTTCATACATAGAGTCAACATGGACCCCAAGAGGTAGTCCATGACCAGGTAGCTGTGTTTTGACCAGGTCCTTTTCTGCTGTGATCTAGGAGACGACAAGGAGTAGATGAGAGGGCAGTAGGATTCCAGCAGCCAAAGGCCACCTCGAGCATCTCTGTGCATGCATAAACTTGACTTGCAAGTCCTTGTTGCCTGAGCTGTGTGGTGCTTACAGAGGTACCTCAGCTGGTATCTGACCAGCTGGATAAAGGATGGACCACTGCAGCCTAGAGCATCAGCTGTTTCACCACCCAGGGCTGAACACCAAGAGGGGAAACAGAATCCTATACACGTGTATCCTATATGTGTGAATGCTGCTGGTAACAGAAGCATGTTCCCATTCTGTCTGTGCATATCCTTTGGTACATGTTTCTCTGTCTTACCCTTTTGTATTTGTCACTTGTAGCCTCTGTAATTTTGCTTTCAAAGTCTGTCTTAGAAGAGACCTTTGCCATTTTTGCCTGGAGCTGAATAACTCCAAGATGCACCCTTGCTGCCTGCTTTCTTGAAGGTAGGGATGTGCCAACAAACCGTGCTTCCCAGGGGCTTTTTGGCAGAGTACGCTCAAATTTCTGCTGTGCTCTTCATGAGAAGCTGCTCTTGGTCACACACAGCCCATGTACAAGGGACCTGAGCCAACAAAAATTGCCAAGACTTACTGGATTCTTCAAAGTTTAAGGCACCAGAGTATGAAATAACAGCAAATACCCTAATCCCTCACCAACACACCAGGTGTGAAAACCCACAGCAGTWGCCTGTGGTGTTGGTATGATTCAAGCCCATGCTGTTAATTTATTTTTGTGCACCTAAAGGCATGATATCTAACAGTACTGGTAGTTGAGAGTCCTATTTGTTGGTTTATTGTCAAATCATAAGAATAAAAGGACACTGTGTGAAGGGAGATACAATTTTATTGAACGCCTCTAATCTTGGTTGTTTTCCTAAGCTTTAAACTTCGAATTTTGCAAGTCATATGTTAAATGCTCTGCTTTACTTCTTTGTATCCAGACAGAAAGAAACAGATTGTAAAAAATATGCTTTGTGGGTGATGCAGAATTCTTTTCCTCTGGGAAATCCACCAGTGAGGATGTTTGCTATATATTTATGAGATCCCTTGCAGATCTTTAGATGCTCTCAGATGTTCATTTCTTGACCTTTTTATTGCTAACATTTATTTGTCTTTTAATGGTGATCTCTCAGAACAATGTGGAGGGTTCAGTTCAAACTCCAGGCAAATCTTACATCACTCTTGGCTTGCAGCTAGGCTCCACACAGAATTCAGCARGATTTCATTGAGACTTTTCTATAGTGTTGGTTATGGTTCTCTAGGGGGATACAGGGAAAATTACATTGGGCCTTAATGTTCTATATTTGTTAGTCTGTGATTTGTTTCTTCCAGAGGCTGGTTATTATCTTTGATACTGTGTCATTCTGTAAAGCAGCACCGAGTACAAGAGAGAGTGACAGAGCATCTCTCATGCTCCTGCTGATTCATTGCATGTGCTTCTGCAGAGTGATGAAATACCTTGATCTCGTCAAAACTGCTCATTTCTAGATAGTAGCTAATGTCTAAATACTAGATGTTATGTGACAAGCTTGAAGGCCGTAAGATAATGTTCAGTGGTGATGTCTGTACTCACAGTAATCTGCTGGAAGCCAACGTAACTTTACGTGTGAGTGTGGAGAATATGCACGACTGTAAACTCAGGAACAGGCTGTAATTCAAGTACAAGGATGAATAACAAAGGTTAAAAAAACTTTTCAGAAAAAGGTCTCTGAAATCCAAGTGTACTGTTTATCATCTTGTTGTACCAAAACAGAACTTGTGGTGTACTTTGACATGGAATTTTCCAGAGTCATCAGTGTGGTGCTGGTTTTTGTCCATTTTCATCTTGCTGTTTCCTGACTTCCCTTTCCAGGCTTCGAAATTTTTATCCTAAATTTCTTCTTTTGCTTTTAATTAAATAAAAAAATTAGTGTTTCATCCTCAGAGTCTTCTCCCACACTAGATAATTTCAAATTCCCAGGTGAGAGTTAGCAGGAGATTATGATAGTCAGTCTAATTTCCTTAGAAATGTTATAGCTGAAGTATTCATAATAAGGCTTTGTTGCTGGAACCACTGAATGCCACAACTCTGAAAGAGGTAACTGAACCAGCAATTCTGGAAATATRTCCTAGACAGAAACACAGGAGGAAGAAGAGGAGCAGGGGAACAGCAGCAATGTAATCGTATAACTGAGCATGTAGCTTTCAGCAAAGGAATTTCCTTGTCAAGTTTAGTGGGGAGGTTTTTTGACAAATTGCTTGTGTAGAAACCGAAGTTTTTCAGTCCCTGCACTGTTCCAAATTTTAAACTTTTGGTTTTCTTGATGTGGTTATTTTTTTGACATCACTTAGGGGTGATGAGTCGGTGTTTGCATGGCTTGATTGGTCAGCTCAGTCATGCTTAAGGACTTCAGCCTTGCAAACTGCATTCAACTCAGGAAAATATTTTTTAGTTGTTGGAAAGAGAGRCTGCCACATTACTCAGGAAAATTTATTTCTAATCAAAAGGTTTTGCCATGGTAGGAATCAACAAAACTCAAACAGCGCACAATTCTTCTGCTTGTTTGCAATGACAGCCATAAGCAAATTTTAGTCACATGCGATTCCCAAAAGTAACTAAAATTGGATGCAAGGGAAGTTCCATCTGATAATCATCTAATRTATTCACAATATTTTCTCACTATTTCTCTACCACTTGTCAGCTTTCCCTTCTTTTCTTATATTCCCTTCTCCTTTTTCTTAGGTTTGTGTTTTGATGATGCCTGATCCCAGAACTCATCTTTGAATTTATAGTAGATGGTTTTGAACATTGATGAATCTACATATACAAAAGTAGATACATAGAGTGGTTGCTTTTCTATGGATTGATTTCTYTTAGGAAGCAAGAGAGCAGACCTGGATACAGACATTGCAGGGACATGTGTGACCAGTCAATTGGTGCAGTTGCACCAAGGGAGGCGATAATATAACTCGTGTTGTGATACGCTCACTACTCGAGGCCTGGATTAAGTTCTCACTGGGTGATAGGTGCTTGTATTATGATGGTGAGGTGYTTCCCTTAAGAGAATTTAGGGTAGTAGGTTCATCTTCAAAAGCCTGGTGCCCTCTCTCACGATGTTACCTGTGTAGTATCTGGCAGTTAGATTAGGTCACAGTACAGCTTGTTCTGTATGAACACTGTAAATCAGTGGGGAGAAGTTCCCCTGAATACACAAAACC